>CAHIKZ030005636.1:112500-170000 GCA_903632075.3 Acanthosepion pharaonis | reverse complement strand
ATGTATTTAGTAATTTTAGTACTTTAAATTTTACAGTGCTCTTCTCTTTTTTTCTTTTTGTACTTTGGTTGTTTGAATGACATTGATATCAGTAGCAGAGTTGTTATGATTCAGTCAAATTTAAGTACAGTTGCTTATAAATGAATTCCTCATGAGAAAATGTGATCATTTTCATATAATTTTCCTTTCACATTGGTATAGTTATAAATATAAAAAATATGTCTCTTCTTTATATATCAAGATATGAATGAAAAATGATCGTATGTACAATAAATCCCTTATATGAAAATGCTGAAATGCTCAGTAATCCTACTTAAAAAAAGAAAAAAGACTATTAGATGATATAAAGCAATTAATCATTGGAAAATATTTACAGTGACAAAGAGAGAAAGTTAAATGCGTTTTATAAATGCCTTCAAGACAAAGGCCATTATGTTTAAAGAATTTTGCCTGACACTTACACTCAGCATTTGACAAAACATGTTTATATGATAAGATATTTTCAAAGCCAAATCTTGGCTTTTGATTGTTTTTAACTGATCAATATTTTCAGTTTTGATGGTTGGAAACAGAACTTAATCTGAGAAAAGAAAAGAATTTCATTATTTTTAAGGATTCTTCATTTTTAACACCCCCCCTAGGTAAACATGTTAGAATTTATCTTTATTTATAGTGAAAAATGTTACTATTTAATATAGTGGAAAGTACATTATTAAAAATATAATGTTATTTTATATATGTTATAGTCTTATTTATAGTATAATTAGTATCTACTCTTTTGAGATACACACACACATATATATAATTTAAAATTTGTTATGTTTATGGGGGAAGAGCATTCAATATTGGAGATTGTATGTTAAGATATCGACAGTTATAGAAATCAGTAATGCATGGTGGCTGATGTGAAGAACATATTGAGACATCAATATATATATATATATATATATATTTTAAAAAGAAGATAAACCACAAATGTTTTTGGTTGAAATGTGGATTTTTTATTTTAAAATATATATTATATGCTATTTTCCATTATTCTATTACACTAGTTTCTGGTTTCACGACCTTCTTCAAGCAAATAGAGTATAATATATATTTTAAAATAAAAAATTCACATTTCATCCAAAAAACGTTTGCGTTTTATCTTCTTTTAAAATATACACTTTTCTCTCATTGAACAACTATAAACTCTTCCCTATATATATATATATATATATATATATATATATATATATATATATATTTATATATACTAAGTAAATAATAAACAAATTAACAGACCACATTCACACAGATAAACACAAAAATAGCAGTAATAACAATCAATAATGAAATAAACAATAATAAATAAAAAGGTTAACTAACAAGACTACAAATAGCAGCATTGAAATCCAGTATTTTTCCCACTCAATCACCCGCAGAATAATCTGAATCCATTAACGCCCCACCAAAATAACCTTTAGAATAATAGAATAGATTACCCACAATGCATCACTGACCTGTATATATAGATAGTTGAGCAAAAACACAACGCACATGACCTGACAATTGTGTTTAGCATGAAACAGACTGTCGCCTCTGGGTGTTGACTTTAATGTCCACTTTTATATTTATATATGGTAAACAAATAAACAGTTTAAAAACTTATCTCCCAACTTCCAGTTTTGCAGATTTAACTTGCTGTTCAGTAGGTTTACAGAATTCACTTGAATTTATTAACTAATGTCATATTTTTGGCAAAGTAAAATTTCTGTTATTATCACCATATATATATATATATATATATATATATATACACACACACACACACACACTCACACACACACATGTATATATAAGCAGTAAATTGCGGCTACCCCCTAAAGAGTGGATAGACATCTCCCCCTACGAAACTCTAGTGTCAGGAGGCTGAAGGTAACATCAATCCACTAAGTGACAAACTTTTACTTCGCTTAATGCTATATATATATATATATATATATATATATATATATATATATATATATATCTTATGTGTATTTAGGCAGCAAATGTTCTTTAAAACAAATATTATTAAAATGAATAGGCATTTTGGAGTGATTAATTTTAATGATTGACTTTTCCACATTATTAATAATCTTTCTCAGACAAGGAGGAAAGTCTGTCAGAATCGTCCGTAGTTCATTTTGGGAGAAAAGTACAAAAAAATATGATCCAAGCTTTTAATTTTCTTAATTCATTATCAGGGTAGGTACAGACAATTGGTGAGTTTTAATGTACGTTTTCATTGTTAGATATATAAATCATGCATATACGTATAAATACATGAATTTTGTGAAAAAAATATTTTCTTAATTATTATGTACATACATATATATATATATGTGTGTGTGTGTGTATGTATGTATCTATCTATGTAAATATACATTGCAATAGATAAATTAATTGATGTTTAATATTTATTGTTAATTATCAGGGTTTAATTAACTTTCCCTAAGTAATTATGGCCGCTATTATTAAGCCAAAACTTTTTGGAGCTTGTTCATATCTATATCTAAATACACACACATACACACATATATAAATTAACATATTCACATGCCCCTTCCAGAATATAAGTAATTCTAAGTGTTTTTTTGTTTTTTTTCAATTTCCCTTGTGTCCCATTTATCAGCCTCCCTAACGAAAGAAAAAAAAAAGAAATGAATTTCAGGCATCATCTTTACAGCCATTATCAGTCTTATCTTTTACTTGATACTGTATTCTGTAACAAGAAAATTTGGAAAGGAAAAAAAATGGCTTTCAGAAAGACAAGGAATGAAGCCTTAGACAAAAATATTTTGAACGAAATATATCTTTAGATATCCATAATAAAAATAAAATATTGCTGAAACAAAAAATACAAAAAAATGTATGCTCAATAAAAAATCGTAATTGAAAGATAAGCCAACCTTTTCCCAAATTAATATCTGAAAAATTTATTTGGACAAAAACTTTATCTATATGCTTAAGAGAATTTGTATGTTTATATGTTTATGCCTTTGTCTTTAAGCATATCTACTATTTATAGATTTATTTATGCAAAATTTTATAAAGTACAATTATTCTCTAACAGCTTGTTTATTTGTTCTGTTTGATTTTTCCTAATTGTAACTTTAAGAAATATAAAACGGATATCAAAATAGTATTGAAGCCTGGTTAGTTGGCAAACAGCTTTCAAATTTTTACTTTCTTTTTAGTTGATTGGTTAAAAGAAAAAGATGTTTATAATTGTTTTATATTGTTGATTATCATTTTAATGTGCTTTGTGTAATCTATTTTTTTTCTTTTCTTTGTGGAGGGTGAATAAGGTTTCATTACTATTGTTGATCAAATGTTCAATACAGGGCCATACAGCTGGGGGACTTTGTCCATTTCATAGAGTGTGAGATCATTTGTTTACATTTAGATATGCTTTGAGCAGATATGAACATTTGAGGGAAATCATGAAAGATTGTAGTTTAAAAGCAGTAAAATCAACCTTGCTAACCAAGTGCTCCTCTGTAGCTAAACTGGTATAGCATGTCAGGCTATATGATGGTTCCATGTAGGATACGGGTTCAATTCCTATCAGAGGACACATATTTTCTATGAAAATTTCTTGGACATTCAGGCTTGTAAATGTTGTTAATACTGTTTATTATAAACAGACCATTTACTTGAATATTTGTGTCTATATAAATAATGTATAACAATAAAATATATTAAAATATATATTTATATATATACTTACACATTTAATTAAAAAACAACTGACAAAGTACTGCAGTAAAGTTTTATTTAATTTTTCTTGTGTTCTTATAATTTCTTTTTTTCAGGACATAAATTATGAAGAAGTCATCTAAATGTTTTGTATGTCCGAGCATTATTAGCTATTCTTTTAGCCATTATCAAGGATGATTTTATTTTTAACATTTTGACAATTTCTAAATAAGTTATGTTCAGAAAAGAAGAAAATTATAAGAACACAAGAAAAATTAAATAAAAAACTTAACCACAGTATCTTTTGATTTGTTTTTAATGAAACTTATATAAAAGAGGTATTCCTGCCCCAATACACACTATTATATATATATATATATATATATATATATATATATATATACATATATATATATATATCTATTCAAGCATATATATATATATATATATATATAAAAGAAATATAGTTTTAAGGTGTGCTATATTTATGGGATAAAGTGCTCAATATCAGAGATAGAGCATATGTAAATATAATATAAAAAGAACATTGAAGTCAACACTCAGAGGCAACAGGCTGTTTCATGCTGGACACAATCGTCAGGCCGTCTGATGATTGTTTCCAACATGAAACAGCCTGTCGCCTCTGAGTGTTGACTTCAATGTTCACTTTTATATATATATATATATATATATATATATATATACTCGTCTTGAAAAACCTTTGAATTTTTGATTTGCCAATAATCAAATCAATCTCGAGGGAAAAAAAGTTTTTAAAAAAGAAAGAGCTAGAAACATGAAAGTCTGTCGAAAAAAATCGCACAGTACAGGTTTAAAGCCCAAAGAAAAAACCCCAATACGAGTAAACAACTAACTAAAAAGAGCTCAATACAACTGTAGAGCAGACCTAGATAAACCTAGTGAGCCAGACAAACATATCCAGGTTTTACCTAAGCAGATTGTCAGGGAAAGCTGACGATCCACTTAGGTGAAATCTGGGTAGGTTTGTCTGGCTCACTAGGTTTATCTATCTATCTATCTATCTATCTATCTATCTATCTATCTATATATATATATATATATATATATATATATATATATATTCAAGCATGTTTGGTTAAATAATTTAGACATATTATGTTTATTTATTTTAGTTTTAATCTTTTTAAATCCACAAATTAATTTATTGGTAATTTCTTTACTACCTCACCATATAAAAAAACAACTAGCATAAAGACATGCACTCTCAACTATAAAAGTGAATGTCCTATTACAAAATATCTGTTATACAAAACTTAATAAACTGTACAAAAGCAAACTTTTCAGCAAGAATGATTTTCTATACTGAGTTAAAAAAAATATTAAACAAACCCACATTCATAATGACTTTCCTAATTACATTGTTGATGAACAAATTAGATGAGTTATTGAGAATACAGACATAAATAAAAATGAACATAATACATCATCAAATAACTCTAAACATATCAAACTTCTATACTGTAATCAAATGTATTTTAATTATAAGGAGAAAGAAAAAATTCTAAAAAGACTCATAAACACTAATATATCCCGCACTGACTTAAGTAAAAAAAAATAAAATTAATTATATACTATACTAAATTCAATACAATCAACCTAGTCATCCAAAACAATTTTTCTCTGTCAACTAGCATCTTACAAAAGACAAACATTGTATACCAATTTAAATGTCCTTTGGGAAATTGCATCTCTGATAAAAATGTTAATACAAATGTTGGTATTACGATGCCAATAATGATGAGATGGCTTACATTTCACTTGAGTAAGCATAGTTCAATCTCAGAACATTTAAAGAAACACTCATGTCCACATTCACAGCTTAGACAGATATTAGTCGAAAATACATTAGTACTTCATCAAAATAATAATAAGCAAAAACTTAAAATTCTGGAAGCCCTTTATATAAGAGAATTGTGACCAAAAATAAATAAGGTCAACTAGGAGTATAGCAACAAAATTCTTAAATGTTTGTAGCAGCAAAGTTTTATATAAAATACTAAATTAAAATATTATAACTAAAAAACAAAAAATCCTTTACATTTTTTAAATATTAAAATAAAAAATTACAAAAGCTACCCATTTTGCATATTTGAATTTGGAACACTGTAAATTAACAGTGAAAAAATATTTTGAATTTACAGAGCTGCTGTATACACATCCACAGATATTTTAAGTCCCTGAAGATGGTCCCAGATGAGATTGATAGTACTTGGAAAAATAAAAATTATTTGGAACCAAACATGCTTGAATGAAAATATGCTGCCTAAATATATATATATATATATATATATATATATATATATAGATAGATAGATAGATAGATAGATAGATAGATAGATGTGTGCACATGTGAATGTATACATGCGTATGTTCATTTGAAAGAGAGAGAGAAAACAAGGTAGAAATGTATAAGAGAAAACATTAATGTCAATAAAAGCTGACCAATGCAGGGCCATAGCAAAGACAAATGTTTTTCTTTGGGTCCAAAAAAATTATTTTATTTTATATAGTGGAAGTTATGTGTGGATCCTACTTTGTTTTTCATAGGTTTTTGCCACAAATTATTTAGCAGTTGTACTGTCAATATCTGGTATTTTTCAGCCAGGGTCTTTTTTTTGCCTTCTTCCTCTTTTTATTTGAAACCTTGTAAAAAATATTACAATTGGTAAAAATTTGGGGGGGTCTTGGGAGATTGTAGATCTTTTTAAAAAAAACAGCAGATCTTCTAGTCCTCTTAGAATTGTTTCACTGTATATGTTAATAATCCTTGCTGTATTCCTCTTTCTATTTTTATGTATCTACTAAAACCGTTCTCTATCCACAAACATTAGGTGCAAGCAAAAGTGTGTAGAATTTTTTTTAATAAAATAAAAATCAGTTTTCTACTGTGTATTCATTTTCCTGTGTTAAGAAAAGAACACTGGAAATGTTTGGTCATAACTAATAGATTGATTAATTTGAGACAGAAATTCAGACAGAAAAATAATTGGTTTGTGCTTTATATGGCTTATCAACCCTTTGTGGGTTATTTAAGATGAAAGATATTTGGGATTGTAAGAATAAATGCCTTTTATGTGAGTGAATGTTATATTAATAATTTTTTGAGAATTGCAATGATTTTTCCAGATAGAAATCTTACTATCTAACCCATAACTGGGAATAGAGTTGAATTCATACCTTTCCCAAGGGTATTTTCATATAAGTTAATATGACAAACCCGACTAGAATTTGAACTCAGCTCTCTAATATCTCATTCCTAGTTACTATACTTAACACCACCTACACATCCCATAACTAATAGATGCTAAAAATGCACATATGCACACAAACAAACCTATACACACACAGTAGATATATAAGTAAATCTAAAATACATGATGGCTTTGACTCAATTTTGAGTAATGTCATCACTTGAGTTTTCTTTGAGTATGAACAACACAGATGTAGCTTTTTAGTCCTGCTGGTTTCTTACATTATTTTGCATAGATAAGGTAACATTGGATGCCTCTTGTAGCAGGTGTTACAGTAATATTTTGGTGGCTTATCACATGACATTTTCGTCCACCAATTGAGGCACATCCTTTTCCACGCACACTGCATATAGAAATGCCATATTTCACATAGCGAATGTTCTCTCACTGTGTGGAGCATCTTAGACAGATATGGCCACATTTATTATACATTATATCAAAATCTGGGCCAACATTTTCAAGGCAATTAACATCAAAATGCTTACAATCTCTCTCTTGAGCTTTTCATATTCAACATGTTTTCTGTTCTTACCATTGTGCTATGCTTTCTTCCAGGGTGAATGATCTAGAGCTAGGTTTTCCCAGTCATTTTGCATGATGTTGGACTTCTTCAGTGTGTACCTTTATACCATAATTTTGGCTTGTGCTCTGGCCTTTTTTCCTTCAGCCAACTTACCATACAGAAACTTCTTAGGGATCCTATTGTCCTTCATCCTGACAACATGACTACTTCATTGCAACCAGTACTGAAGTACCAGAGACTCTATACTAATAGACTGTGTTCGAGGATCTTAATGTCACTCATTTATATTTGCCACTAGATATCCAATATATGGTGGAGAGGTTTACCCCTTCTTTCCTTTTAAAGTTTTCTTCAACTCTATACTGCTAACTCTGCCTAAAACTTTTATTTCCTGTTTATTTTTTTTTTTTCCTAAATAGGAGTAGACAGGTTTGCTTATCATCTGGTTCACACTCCTTCCAGATCTTTTGAACAGAAGTAGAGGTTTCCTTGTTTCCTGTTTAGGATTGGGTTTCCAGTGCCCAATAAAGTTTTTTACTTCTCTTTCATTTCCAGTAGTCTCTTGCATTTTGGTGTCATTATCACTTTGCTTGGAGTTGTAACTCTTACTCTCTAACCCTCTATCTAGAGTGGCTCTTGGGCCTTGTACAGGATTAACATCATTGTAAAAGAAACAAAAGTAAAAAAGATTCTGTTGGTGAAATTGCTCCAGCCTTTTCATGTGTCACCAGTGAGTGATGCTGTTCAAAAGGAAAACAAATGCAAGTATTTTAAACCTTCAAATTTGTCTCCATCAAAATTCCATACTGAGACCATAGACATCCAAATTCAACTTTCTGAAAGCAGTACTGGCCATCTTGATTTTTTTTCTGAACTATGCAAATACGCAGCTAAGTAGATATTAATAAAATAACCAACAAATTAATAAAACTGAACCTCAGTTTGATTCATCCTCAGCAATCACAACTATTATTTATCCTAATCAAGTTTACTTTAAAATAAAATAAACTTATACTTTTATATTATCTGGTAACAAATGAGCAGAAAATATTTCAAAAACTTGTCAAAAATTATCATTTCTGAGAAACTTTTTAAAAAAATAATGAACAATGACATTTAACTGACATGAATTGACCAAAAAACTCCATTTTGAAGACAGAATGATGGGGAAAGGAAAGTTTTAGTGTTTATAATATTTATTTCTTATAATGTTTACTTCTTTCCTGAATGCTTTCTTCAATTTTTATACCCATTTTAGGCTTGGATCCTCATAAATAGAAATAAAAAAAAAATTAATTCTATCTCGCTACCAAATTTTGTATGATTCATACTTTATCTAAATAAGGAGATTTTGAATGCTTGGATTATTTGTGGGTGGAGGTAAGTAATAGAAGATATGCCCTATTTACAGGTTCAGTTGAACAAGCTATTTATTATTGAGATGTTCAGGTGAAATATAATTGCTTAAATGAGGGAGTCACTTGCTGTTATATTTTGCAAGGGTTTTCTTTTTACTCTCTTTTTGGTGCACTTTAAAAGTCATGAATAACTTCAGGTTTATTCATTGAGGAAACAGTGATGTTGTTCTTAAGTGTTTTTTTGGTTTATTATACAAGATTAAACAACACTACATTCCTTGAAAATAGACCTTTATCCAGCCAAGAAATATTCACATATATTATATAAAAGATAAGTAAATATACTGTTTAATAAATAAATGAAGCATCTGCTCAAATATGACTATCCACTAAAAATAACATTTAAAGTGATAAGATTAATAAATAAAAAATTCATTACTAATTTACAAATTGCTTTATTTATTTTCATATATCAAACTGAGCAGATATGAAGTTTGACAATATGTGACAAAAGAGATTTCACTTAAAGGCACCATTCAGCCTTGCTTGATCAGCAAAGGTTCTTTGTGGCCGAGTTGGTTAAAGCATGTTTGATCTAATGACTGTTCTCTCTGCCCAAGGGGTGCAGGTTCAAATTCTGCTGGAGAGCACATATTTTTCTTTAATAAGATTTATTAAAGATTCAGGCAGGTAGATGAAAATAAATAAGTTTACTGTTTAATAAATAAATGGAGCATCTACTGAAATATGAGTATCCACTAAAAATAACATTTAAAGTGATAAAATCTGTCAGATTAATAAATAAAAAATTAATTACTTCTTTAGAAAATACAACTATACATATAACAGCTTTATTATGTCTCAATTGCTGATTTTTGAGAATAAATTTTTTTAAATTTTCAATATATACTTTAATAAAAACGTTAGCAATGTATTTCTATAGTAAAATTATTAGCAATGTATTGTGTTATATTCTGTGCTAAGGGAATAAATACTTAACACCAGGTGGATAATAGCAGAAAGGTTTATTGTACACAACCAGTACCATATGAAATACAGTACAGTTATCCACACAGGTCAATCTAGTAGTGAGTGCCACTAATTGGAAGGTCGGATGTGCTTGTGTCTTCTCTCTCTCACTCTTCCCCAAGTCTCTCATAGACAGTTGACTTTATAGGTACTTACTACCTATAGTGTAATCATTCATGGGGGTGATTGGTTATTCCATTACATCATATTGACATTTCACATATAATAGTTCTATTCTGTCTACAATGATTGCATTAATTCCTGATGACCGCTTGGGAATATCAGGTGTTGTAAGCTTGGATGTGCAGGTGGTAGAATGGATAATGGCTTGGAATTGTTAATTGCAGAGCCAATTTCTAATCCCTGTTGTGTTTATTATATTCACTTACATGCAAATACTCTTTGGAAAAGTATGAATCCAACTCTTCTCCTCCCAGCTAAGACTTGTATCACTAAACCATTAAAAAAAATTCATACAATCTGAAAATATTTTCTGAAAATATTTTATTTAAAACCTACAATGGGATGTTAAGCTGTAGAAAATGAATTTTTAAATTTTTTAAAGTTTAAATGCATTCTCTAATAGAAACAATGTATTTCTATAGTAAAATTATTAGCAATATTTTGTCATTTCATATATAATAGCACTATTCTATCTACAATGACTGAATTAATTCCTGACAATTGAGAATTCATTTTTTATGCTTTTTTAGCATATTTTTATAATAAAAACATTAACAAAATTAGTAAAATTAAGAGCAATTCTTTGTAATTCTTGTTTTTTTCCTGATCAATGGCAGTCTCTTTTTTTTCCTAATTCTCAGTGAACTGAAATGTGTTTAAACAAATTTTAGAACAAATTTACAAAATTTCTGTGCTTAATCCAGAAATCATCACCTACCACCAGAAATCGCAAAACTTTGTAAATGGATGGCAGAACATGGAGTTGGAGGGATAGTAAGGCACAAACATTGCTTAGAGTTAAAAAGTGGAGAGCCATGATCGCCCCTCTCATGAAAATACATGGAACTTAAAAGAATAAAGAAATGACTGAACCTAAATAAATTTATGAAGGAGTAACAGTAAAGTCAGCAACAGTAAAAGCAATCAAAACCTTTCCTGTGTATTCTTCTTTTGTGTACCATATCCCTTCAGGATATAGGTGATCATTGCTCTCCACAACTTCCTGTACCTTGTTTCTATAATCAACATTTGACTCTTTACCATGCATCTTTGTCTCTGCTCTGTCATCCATTCACACAAACTTGTTAAGTAGTTGATCTTAGCTCTCCACAACTTCCTGTCCCTTGTTGCACAAAAAAAATTGACTCTTTACCATCCCTTCTTGTCTATGCTCTGCCACCCATTCACTCAAATTTATTAGGTAGCTGATCTTGGCTCTCCACAACTTCCTGTTTCTTGTTGTACTAGGCAACATTTGACTCTTTCCTATACCTCTTTATCCCTGCTCTGCCATCCATTCACACAAAATTTTGAAGTAGTTGATCTTGGCTCTCCACAACTACCTGTACCTTGTTATACAAAAAAAAACTTTTGACTCTTTGCCATCCCTCCTTTTCTATGCTCTTCTACTCATTCATTTAAATTCATTAGGCTCTCCCCAACTTCCTGTTCTTTGTTGCACTAAGCAATATTTGACTCTTTACCATACATCATTGTCCCTGCTCTGTCATCTATTCACACAAACTCATTAGGTAGCTGATATTGGCTCTCCCCAACTTCCTGTCCCTAGTAGATCTACACAACATTTGACTCATTACCATTCCTCTTTGTTCATGCTCTACCATCCATTCACTCAAACTCATTTGTTAGGTCACTGTTTCCCTTTGTTACTTCTGTCGGTATATCCCATGAGTATTAAATTTCCTAAACCCTCTTTTCTCATAGTATGTACCAGAAATTTCAACTGTCTTTTTTGATGTTAAGTATAAGTATCCTTCTAGTTTCTTCAAAAATCCCTCATTGCTCACGTTCAATTCATGGTATACTCAGCATTTTTTTCTCTTTATCACTTTGGATCTCTTCTTCATCTGTGACAAAAATGTCTAGTGTTTACTCCTATTCAGTGAGATAATTTTTTCTTTGTTCCTAATGAAATATTCCTATACTTTTATACTTTACTTAGTTTATAGAAAGCATCTTTCACTATTCCTATGTGTCTTCAGATTTCTGTGTCACACTTTCCATCACTTTTTACATACCACACTACCCAGATAGTTAAAACTCTTTGATAGCGCTAAAATATTGGAAAAAAATCCATGCATTCTCTACTTTCTGTTCATCTGGATTCCTAGCCATGTAGGAATTAAGGGCAATGTTAGAGCAGACAAAAGTGCTACACAGGCAGTAAGACGAGCTCCCCAAAATTACCAAATCCCATTTCAGTAAGTCAGTTATGTGCCATGCGTGATACATACTTAGATACATCATTTTGATACATGACTGACAAGGCAGATTTTTTCCTGCTGTAGGTTGCCATTTCTTTCTTTAGTAGACCAGTTGCCATCCAAGGCTATAGAACCTGGCCTGTCCTGCTACTTACCCATAGCTGGGGGGAGAAGAGGAGGATCTAAAACCATTAATTAAGAAGCACATGCAAAATCAATGGCAGGAACAATTGGACAGAAAAATGCAAATTAAAGTAAATACAATTTTACCAATCCTCAGAAAAAAAAACTGCCATTATGAAAAATTCCAATAGGAAGAGATTACTATAACATGACTAGAATAGGTCACACTAAAATTATGCAATCATTCTTACTGAAAAAAAGAAAAACCACCCTGGTGTCCTACATGCCAAACCCAACATACGATATAAATGTTTGTTATATACAATTTAATACATTGCTGCTACACTCGTAATAAATTTTGTTGAGTGTTGGTTGGTTGCTTTTGATATAAAGGGCCTTGAGAATTTGAAGTTTATTATTTTCATGGTGTAGTATATTGGTGTTGTCAACAAATATTTTCCTGTATTGGGAAGGTGGACAGGAATGTTTTTTTAGATGTTGTGTAATAGAACTTGTATCCATCAAATGAAGTGTAAGACATCTTGATAATGTTGTGGTCATCATTTAATACCATTTTACAATTTCCGGTCAGCTCCCTTATATTGAAATGCATGTTTTGTAAAAAAATTCCATAGCTACAACAGATAAATTTAAACTTTTAAAATAATTACAGAGCGCATTTGTGCATGTTTTGGAAAGGATCAGTATAAAAATAAGTAGACACAATATGTCTATATTATTCAATGAAACATATATATATATATATATATATATATATATATATATATATATATATATATATTTATATATATAGTACCATATGGGTAATTCAATAACTCCATAAATTGACATGTAGTGATCAGTTAAATTTTGCCCTGAAATTTTAACTAATAATATATATGATTAATATTTAGAAATTCTGAATTAATATATATATGTGTGTGTGATTTCATGTACATATATATATGTAAAGGTTATAAAATGCATTTATAGAAAATAAATAATATATGAATATATATGTAAACATAGGAATAAATATATTTGTTTACTAAATTCTACCTGGTCTACATAAATAACTCGTATGAAATTAAAAAAAATTCTTGTACTTGACTGGATTCATACTCACTGTGAAAACAAATGATAATTTTAACCATTAAACCAAAGAGAGTTATATTCAGAAAAAAATCACTAAAAAGTAGGTTACTTTTATTGTTAAAACAAAGTTTATATGTCCAAAATAGACAGCCAATCACATTTTCAATAGTTAAGATGCATTACTAATTTCTTTTCTCGCATATTGTTGTAAGTAATTCCCACAACCTGCTCCCCCTGTTTGGTGTAATGGACAGACTCCAGAAATGCTTATAAATCAGCTAGCTTAATTCTTTTCTTTTAGTAGCTGTATTAAGTTGAATAAAGCTTTCCTAAGTTTATTTGCTTTAGGTTATTCATTACAATTTATTCAACTTAAAATAATGGACGATACCTCAAGCCTGACCGCCTGGAACTCGAGACATCAGACCCTGACTCTAGTGACAAATGGCAACATTGGAGGGATATGTTCAAGGGATTTATTTCGGAGCTGCAGTCTTCTTCTACGTCGGCATTGACTGGCTCACAGAAATTAACCCTCTTATTACACCATGTTTCCACTCCCATTTATAAGTGTTTGTTCGGGTGTCAAAATTACGAATGGTATGTTCATTAAGAAGAAAAACTCCATTTTTGCACGATACTTACTTGCTACTCGGCGTCAAGAGACTGAAGAAAGTCTAGAGCTGTATCTTCAAAACCTGAAAATATTAAGTCACGACTGTGATTTTACTGCCCTGACAGCAAGCCAAGCCAGGGATATCTCAATAAGAGATGCCTTCATCAGTGGAGTACGGTCTAACCAAATCAGACAAAAGATACTCGAAAACAAGGACTTGGATCTGGCTACTGCCTACGAACTAGCCCTTACGTTGGACATGGCCCAGAAACAATCAGATCTCTATTCGCAACCTGATTTTTCAGGGGCTACTATTCCTGCCCATTCTCATTCCCAACAAATTCCCATCTCAAATTCACAACATTGTGACCCCCAGGATAAGGATTCTTCAAATACTATTGAACAACCCGTTACTATCGCTTCAGCTGAGATTAAGTGCTACTTATGTGGCGTTCGTAAACACGCTCGTTCATCCTGCCCGGCTCGAAACAGTAGATGTCATGGATGTGGCAAGCAGGGACATTTTTTAAAGGTTTATCGGTCAGCCCCTTTACAGAAAACCTGTTTAGCCGCCACCCTATCTCTATCTACCATATCGACTGTCTCTCCCAAATGCCTCTCTAAAACAATTGTGCCGGCCAGAGTGAACGGACTAAATCTCCATGCTCTTATTGATACGGGGAGTTCTGAAAATTTTATCAATGCACATATCGTGGAAACAAACAAATGGAAAATCTTTTCCTGTTCTAATCAAATATCGATGGCCACTTCGTCCTTATCCTGCTGTGTAATCGGATTCTACATGGTTAACCTCAGGCTAAAAGAAAATTTCTATTCTAAAATCAAGTTGCTAGTAATGAGGAACCTCTGCTGTGAAGTAGTTCTAGGGCACAATTTCCTTAACCGACATTCTCACCTTACAATTCCGTTCGGTGGTATCAAACCAGCGCTGCAAATATGTGGATTAGCAACTGCAAAAGTCCAGTATCCATCTCTCTTCTCAAATATAACCTCTGACTGCAAACCTATAGCCGTAAAATCTAGACGCTATTCACTCAAAGACAAGGAATTTATTGCAATGGAAGTGAAGAGACTTCTTAAGGAAAATATTATAGAGCCCAGCAAATCGCCATGGAGAGCCCAGGTCCTAATAACGACTAATGAAAACCATAAAAAGAGGATGGTTGTTGATTATTCCCAAACCATCAACAGATATACACAGCTCAATGCGTATCCGCTGTCTCGTATTGACGAAATGGTTTCCGATATCACTAAGTATTGTATTTTCAGCACGTTGGACCTTAGGAGTGCCTACCATCAGATACTCATCAAGCCGGAGGAAAAACCTTACACGGCATTCGAAGCTTGTGGGCGTTTATATCAATTCCGTAGGATCCGTTTTGGGGTTACAAATGGGGTTGCAAGTTTTCAAAGGGTAATAGACGAAATCATTTCTAATGAGAAATTGAAGGGTACTGTGGCATACATAGACAATGTTACTATTTGCGGTTATAACGAGGAAGATCATAACCACAACCTCAAACGATTCATGGCCGCCATAAATAAATATGACCTGATCCTTAATGAGGAAAAGTGTTCATATAATTTGAAAAGCATCAAGCTACTAGGGTACATAGTCAGGAATGGTGCCATGAGACCGGACCCCGAGCGACTTAAACCCCTAATTGAATTACCAATTCCTGGAAATATAGCTGCATTACAACGAGCCCTTGGCATGTTTGCCCATTATTCCCAATGGGTTGAGTTCTTTTCTGAAAAAATACATTTACTTACTCAAGTAAGAACTTTTGCATTATCTGATTCAGCCATTAGAGCATTTCAAAATTTAAAAAGGGATATTGCTAATTCTGCCATTGCTGCCATTAATCCTTCAGCTCCACTAGTAGTTGAAACAGATGCATCTGATTTGGCAATAGCTGCCTCCTTAAGACAACATGGTCGGCCTGTAGTTTTTTTCTCTAGGACACTCTCGAAGTCTAAACAAAGGCATACTGCCATAGAAAAAGAAGTGTACACCATAGTTGAAGCTTTACGAAAATGGAGGCATTATCTGATCGGTAGACAATTCTACCTTATCACCGACCAAAAATCGGTATCATTCATGTTTAACCCAAAAACTTCAAGTAAAATAAAAAATGAGAAAATTTCAAGATGGCGGATGGAACTCTCTTGTTATTCATTCAACGTCTCCTATTGCCCTGGAAAGGAGAATGCTGCAGTTGACGCACTTTCAAGGGTGTGTGGTCTAACAACAAGCTCGTCTGATCTTCAGAGCATACACCGAGAATTGTGCCACCCGGGCATCACAAGAATGACACATGTAGTCCGAAGCAGGAATTTACCATATTCAGTTGAAGATGTAAAAAGAATTACCAACTCCTGCCAAATATGCGCAGAAAATAAACCATGATTCTATAAGCCCCCTCAAGCAACACTCATGAAGGCCACTCAGCCTTTCGAAAGGCTTAATCTGGATTTCAAGGGTCCACTACCTTCTAAAACACAAAATAAATACATGCTTACTGTAATTGACGAGTACTCAAGGTTCCCCTTTGTCATTCCATGCCCTGATGTAACGGCCACTACAGTTATTCAAGGCCTCTGCTCCCTTTTTGCAATTTCGGAGTGCCTGCATATATTCATACAGATCGGGGATCTGCCTTTATGTCGGAAGATCTCAAGAATTTTTTACATGAACGAAGAGTGGTGGTAAGCCGAACCTCCCCTTACAACCCTCAAGGGAATGGGCTCTGTGAAAGATATAATGGAATAATATGGAAGCCGGTACAGTTGGCATTGGCAAACCGGAAAATGCCGATCTCAAAATGGGAAAGTGTCATCCCCGAGGCTCTAAACGCTATCAGGACCCTACTGTGTACATCTACAAACGCTACTCCACATGAGAGGTTTTTTTCGTTGCAACGACGAAGCTCAACAGGCACTTCCCTCCCTTCATGGCTTGCTCAACCTGGAATCCTTTTACTGAAACACCATGTCCATCGTAGTAAACATGACCCCTTAGTCGGCAAAGTGAAACTAATTGCGGTGAACCCACAATACGCCCAGATTGAAACTGCGGAAGGAAGACAATCAACAGTCTCCTTAAGAGATCTCACGCCGGCTTGAAATACATCTGAAGAGGCTACTGCGATGGAGAATCGCAAATATCCAGTTTTCAGAACCAGCCCAGTTAAGCTAGGTGATCAAATCCCACGTACATCTAGTTCAGATACTCTACCGAATGAATCCGATTATCCTTATGAACCTTCTTCTACATCTGATTCTGAAGAAAGACCGATACTACAAAAATGGACTCACCCTACATCGGAGACTGACACTTATTTTTCAGACACCCAGCAACCGAAGCATAAAAAAACGGTGCCGTTTCAAGGCTAGACCCTCTACACAGAAATGCGTTAATCACAATAACTATAACTTGTCGTCTGACGTAGATGGACACCAGTCACCTGAACAATTAAGATGTTCCCAAAGAACCCGCAAAATGCCAGGTCGTTGGAAAGACTTTATTCTGTACGGATAACTAGCCGGTGGGGGAGAATGTTGTAAGTAATTCCCACAACCTGCTCCCACTGTTTGGTGTAATGGACAGACTCCAGAAATGCTTATAAATAAGCTAGCTTAATTCTTTTCTTTTAGTAGCTGTATTAAGTTACAGTGGCAGACAGTCCTCAACTGTCAGCGCCGTCTGTCAAACTCTCTGCATTAGCAGGGAGGAACCCGGACGAAGCTTTGCCGAAGGGCAAGGTTTCGTTCGGGGAGGTTGACAGTTCTCGAACCCACCTAGGCGGGTTCAAAGACTATATTTTTGGCCGAGCCTATGCGCTCGGAAGACCCACATTAAACTCGGCCTTGTGCCACATTCAATCCTCGTGGGGGAATCGATAAATAGCAGTAGCTGTATTAAGTTGAATAAAGCTTTCCTAAGTTTATTCGCTTCGGGTTATTCATTACACATATCAAGCTAAAAGCCACCATCCACTATCAAATGGTGAGAATATTCTTTCATTTTAAAAATAGTCACATACAATGAAGTTTTATTCACAATCATAAAGGTATAATGTTCATGGTCTGTTCATTTCTATGAATGACATTTTCAGTGTTTTATAAAAATATTATTGTTTATACTGAAGCTTTTGATTAATTTACAAGCAAACGAGGCATTAAAACCAATGGAATTCATTCCATATGGATCAGTACCCCAGCCTAGGGTGGGAGTATCTATGCATTTTGCTTCGGATCAAAATGTCACTCCCTCCCCAAGTTCTGTGTCTCATATCTGTATAGTATCTGTGCACTAAGTATCAGTATGGTAACTGTGCACTCTGTTGAGTGTAATATTTGTATGATCTGTTATACTTACATATATATAAGTGGATACTGAGGTCAACACCCATCATGGCCTGAAGATTGTGTTTAAGCATGAAACAGACTGTCACTGCTGTGTGTTAATTTCAGTGTTCACTTTTATATTTACATATGTTCTATTCTTGATACTGAGCACTTTTACATATAAACATAGCATATCTTAAAACTATATGTTATCACACACACACATATATATATATATATATATATATATATATTGTTAAAGACAACTGACAAGGTACTGTGATTATGCTTTTTATTTCATTTATCTTGTGTTTTTACAAGTGTTTTCTTTTTTGGACACAAAACAAATAAAAACTGTCCAAAATTTCTATTTCAGCTATTCTTTTAGCCATTCTCAAGGGAGATTTTTTAATTTTTTTATTTTTAACTAAATATGTGTTTTTTTATGTATGTGTCTAAAGTTATGGGAATGTTTTATTTTCTAAACACGGTCAGCACATTGTGGCTATGTTCATAGTTAAATTTTATTGAATGTTGGCTATTCCTTATTTATTATTAATGCTTCCATTATTTTTAATCTTTTTTTACATGTAAATGAGACAGACAATTATCCTTGTATTTTCTACTAGTATGGTGTGAATGGAGTTTGGCAGTTTTCCATGTGTGTTTAAATAAGTCCTAATGGAGTCATGGTCAGGTAGGTGTATATATAGGTCGTCTAGTAGTGTGACCAATGTAATTATTTATGAGTTTGGTTTGATCAGCAAAAGAGGGATTACAGCCTAAATACAATATATATATATATATATATATATATATATATAATTTGTATTTAATTATGAATTTAATTTTTGTTGACATTTTTTAATCTCATATGAGATATTTATGTAAACCAGGTAGAATTTATTAAAAAAATACATTTATTCGTATGTTTACATATTTGTATTTCATGTATTTTGTTTTTATAAATTCACTTGATGGCCTTTTATATATATATATATATATATATATATATATATATATATATATATATATATATATACACACACACACAAAAACACACACACCTTTTCCTCCTCCAACTACCAGTATAAGTATAATTATGTGTGTAGGTTTTGAGATGAAACAATGACATGTTGCCTGACAAAGCCATTTCAGCAGAAAGCATATTTGCAAGAAGGTCAGTGTTCCTGATATTTTCCATATCTTGTTTATGTTTCCGATAAGAAACTGAGCAGATGTAGACTTTTTGAGAAAAATATCTTAATGTGGAAGTGTGCTTTCCTTAAAAAGAGAAATAGAAATTTTTTTATTAGAAAATTTATTATGACAAGAAAAAAGCATCTGATGATTAAATTTTGCTCTCATCAAAATATCCTCCATTAATTTTGATTATTGCAGCACAAATTTTTGGCATACATTGCAAAAGTTTTTCAAAATATAAGTTTAATAATTGATTTCATTTTTTTTCAATGACTCTAAGAGCTCTTTTACATTTTTTTCAGTCAAGTTCACCCCATGCTAATTCTGGGGAAGGCTTCAAACTTTTGAACTGTAGTGTATACATTTTTTTAAAAATCATTTCACCCTGAATCAAGGCTGGAATGCCTCTAGTATACAGGGAGTTACAGAGAGTGAAGGTGAGAAAAAAGACTAGGTATAGGGAGAACTGAGGAGAGGATAAAAGCTGAACGGAGTTCAAGAAGATAGAACTTTGGACAAGAACAACACATGTAAGATTTGCCAGCAGTGCATAGAAGAAGTAGTCAACTGCTAGAAGTGAGTCAAGTGAATTCCACAATGAATCTCCAACTGCAGACCAACATACAGTATTTACTACTGTATTTATGTGAATGGGGACATACCCATTATTGTCTCTAGGTATGCCACAACAGTAATTAAGGGTAACAATGGTTAAAATAGTTGAACTCAAGTCAGCTTAGTGCTGAGTTGAAATGACCAAATTACTTACCTCCCAAATAGGGCTGCCAGGCATGTCCGAATACTATCATTGAAAATTGGAAAAGAGAAACATCCTCACCTTTCTGCAGTCATAAAATTGTGCAGATGACCAAAAACTCTTCCAGTTACTTTATTAGTTGCATTATGGGAAAATGAATTTCTTTTTCTTTTATTTTATTATTATTATTTTATTTATCGATTTTATTTCATTTTCTAACATACTCATCATGACATCCAATCTGATAAGTGTATACAAAGCCCATGCATCACAGCCAAATGTGTGCGATATGGTGATTGGTTTTGATAAAAGCGGTATATAAAAGCACTTGCAGGTTTGGCTCAGACATACTTTCAAGTCAAGTAACCCAATCTGCTTAGACTTTGATTCTGGGTGTTCGAATGTCAAGCAATTGACAAGTAAATTTATTGTACTGTTATATTCCATGCTAATAGGAATATATACTTGACAAACATGGTGGATAAATAAGTAAGGTTTATCGTAAAAACCAGTACAATAAGAAATAAAGTAACAGTTATGCGCACGATCATCACAAGTCAATCCAGTAGTGAGTGCTACTATTGAAACATCAGTAGTTCTCATGTAAGCCTGAGTTGTACTCAACAGATTGCAGCTAGACTCTGTAGTCCGTTGACTTATGGATACATATAGGTTGTTACTACCTATAGTATAGTCACTCATGGGGGTGACAGGTTATTCCGTTACATCATTTACTGAATGAGATATTTACCGTAGTCCATTTTAATTCACCAGGACAAAATATTTACATATTAAAATGCTCAATCAAGATCAGAAGCCATGAGAGCCATACCTGGTGTTGCATCAAGACAATTCTTATTTTATTATTATTATTATTACTATCCTTTCTTTCTTTAAATGTCTCTTGAATCTTCAGGAATATACTTTAGGTAGATATATAAAAGATTTTATGTTTCACTTAACTTTTCATAGCACAATTATTTTCAGAGTCCCTTAACCCCCCCCCCCCATATTTGTCATTGTGTTATCTTTAGCTGAAATGCTTCATAGAGGAGAGAACTGCCCACAACATAAAAAAACATTCTATAAGAAATATGAGAAGGTTGTACATCTAACCTTTGGTGGAGTAGGAATCTAGTTTGAAATCACATGACTGCAAAACAGTTAATGTTGAACGTGATCTTCTTGATATTCAATCTACCAGATGAGAGGCACACATTACAGCATGATATTTCATGCATTAATCATCACTTGAAATGAAAATCACAGACAAGCAATGAGATCATTTTTATTCAGATATTCTCAGAAGAAACATCTTTCTCACAAATGCACCTCTCTTCACTTTTAACATGTGTACAATGATATAATGCAATTTATTTTGAGTTTTACTAAAACTCTTTAAAAATATAACTATTTTCAAAGCAAATTCCTCATATTTTCTTTTTAAATGCCATGACTTGTCAGGGCATTGATGATCATGTCACCTCTTTTCCTAGTAATATCTTTCGTTTTTTAATAGTTTCCTTTTCACATGTAATTCGAAGAGAAAATAATAACATAACTGACATTCCACACTACTTCAAACAAAAGTTTAGGAAGGAAACCCCCATTCTAGAAAGAGTGATAACAGCTACTAGACTTGAAAAACCTATATTTTTTAAAAATTGTTTTAAGAGAGAACTTTTATAACAGTACAGGCAGTTTGGTCAATAACTGCCAAATGTTTCCTATGAGGAAGCAGCTGATATTACCATCTATTATCATTTTATTTTTAATATCTATGAATTGCCATGAATTCTTGGAAAATAAAATGGAGTGTTTTCCTATTGTCTTCTCCAAAGTTTTGAATTCAAAGTTTTCCTTCTCAGACTGGGTACCATCCAAGTCTAGAGAACCTAGTCTACCTTGCTATTTAACAAAAGTCAGAAGAGATTGATTCATGCCTTCCCCAAGGGCATTAGTGTAAGAGTGAAGGTAGAAGACTAGCCATGAATTTGAACTCAGCATGCTGATTCCCCTTTCCTCATATTTATGTGAAGTTAAAACTTGCCACCATATCTGTCCTCCTCTACAATGTTTTATCTACTGGCAAAACTTTATATTTTATTAAAAATCATTTCTCCATTTGTCTAGTACATCTGCTCCACCTCCACTCCTAAAATTTGATCGAGCTTAATTTGGATACATTGGGTTATAGTATTTAACTTGTTTAGGTCATAAATGGTGATGATTACCAGCTGTCCCAGGTAACCAACATGTCATTAATAATAACAATGGTGTGGTAAGGCAACTGAATTACCTCCCCTGTCTTATGATTTCTCCCCTGTCTTATGATTTGTATTAATAAATCACACTGTCTTAGTCAAAACGGAAAGACTCTTCATTTATGTTCAATAAAGGCACATGAAGCCAAACTAGACTAGTTTTCATTATAATTTGTTGAACGTAATTATAAACAAATACCTTAAACTAGAATGTCAAAACTTGGACTCTGCAGACCTGTCTTCAACTGATGCCTGGAAATATTGGAAACAATTATTCAAAGGATTCTTGCTTACACTGGAAAACTGTTCATCCACTCCTAATATGGATAGACTTAACCTGCTAATGCACCATGTTTCCATATCCATATATACCAATATTTCTCACTGTAAAACTTACCAGAGTACCATGGATATTTTAAATAGAATTTTTGTGAAGAGACGAAGCATAATCTTTGCCAGGCATGTATTAGCAACTACCCGCCAATGCCCTGAGGTGGGGTTAGAACAATATCTTCTGCACATAAAAATCTTAAGTCAAGACTGCAACTTTCAAGTGATGACAGCAGATCAGGCAAAGGATGAGTTTATTAAAGACTCCTTTATAAATAGATTAAAATCAAACTATATCTGTCAAAGATTGCTGGAAAATAAATAACTAGATTTAGCTACTGCTCACAAGCAGACACTTACCTTGGAGATGGCAGCAAAGCAATCTTGTTCATACCTACAAACAAGTGCTGCAGAGGCTACACTAAGTACTTACACTACTAGTAGTACACCAGTTCAAATGGCCCAAACAGGGAAAAAAAGACAGTCCTCTCCGACAGACTTCCCCATTTATGCCCACCCCTCTGCCACTTCAAAATCTTCTCTCTCCAGGAGACACTGCTAGTGCTGCAGCCAGATGAAAACTTTCCCTGCCTGGGGAACTAAATTTCAGGAAGAAGGGACATTTCTCTAAGGTTTGTTGATCAAGCATTTTTTTTTTAATGCTTCTATTGCAACTAGTATTGTATCAACTGCAAAATCTAAATATCTTTCAAATGCTATATTAACGGTAAAAATAAACAGGTAGAAATGAATGCTCTAGTCAACACAGGAAGCTTAGAGAGTTTTAATAGTGCTGATATTGCAAAAAGAAACAGATTTAAAATTGTACATTGTACAAACTCTTCATTATCTTTGCAGGTTAGAGGATATATTTTGGCCAGCCTAGAGTTGAATCAAACTAACTACACTGACACCAAATTTTTTGTGATGCCAAATCTGTGCTATGATTTTCTCAAACAGCATTCTAATATTAATCTCCCTTTTGGGGGGCCTAAACTAGCATTGAACATCTGTGGCTTGGCTGCTATAAATGTACAATAGCTCTCACTTTTAGAATACTTAACCAAAAACTGGAAACCGGTGGTCACCAAATCTTGAAAATATTCTCTTGAAGACAAAATGTTTATTCAAGGCAAAGTAAAAAGAATGTTAAGAGGAGGAATAATCGAAGAAAGCAGATCACAATGGAGGGCACAAGTATTAATAATGTCCTCTTATTATAATAGAAATAGGATGGTTATAGACTACTCTCAAACTATAAATAGGTACACCCTCCTGGATGCATACCCTCTACTCTTTATTGATGAGATGATGAACAATATTGCCAAATACAGAATATTTAGCACATTAGACCTAAGGAGTTCTTACCACCAACTAGCTATAGACCCTAAAGATAAGCCTTATATGGCTTTTGAAGCCTGTGGTTGACTTTACCAATTCTGACAGATTCCGTTTGTGGTCACTAATAGGGTTTCCAGTTTTCAGCGAGTCGTCAATAAAATAATTCTTGAAGAAAAATTACAAGGCACCTTTGCCTACATAGTTGATGTGACAGTATGCGCCCATGACTGGGCCAACCACAATCACAACCTAAAATGGTTTTTGGCAGTCAAGAAATATAATCTTACACTCAACCATGACAAGAGTTCATATGGGTCGACAACCATCAGACTAATTGGATATATTGTGGATAAAAGAATCAAAAATCTAAATCCTGAATGGTTAAAACCACTGCTGAAACACCATAGCCACCTTGCGATGAACCATGTGTATGTTTGCTCAGTATTCATAGTGGATACCCTCCTTTTCTAAGAAAATACACTCACTCACAAAAATTACTAAATTTCCTTTACCATCTGCTGTTAAAGCCTTTGAAGGGTTAAAAAGAGACATTGCCAAATCAGCCATCACTTCAATGAATCCTGACATTCCCTTAGAAATAGAGACCAATGCTTTCAACCACACCATAGCTGCCATGTTAAGACAATTTGGGTGCCCTGTCATGTTCTTCTCCAGAACATTGTCAAAATCTGAGTGCAGATATTCAGCTGTCAAACAGGAGGCTTATGCCATAGTCGAGGTGCTAAAAATTGATGACATTTCTTAATTGGTCACTATTATATTCCGTGCTAATAGGAATATATATTTGAAAAACAAGGTGGATAAAATAAGAAAAGGTTTATTGTAAAAACCAGTACAATAAGTATAAAGGTAAAAGCAATGCACATGATCATCACAAGTCAATCCGGTAGTGAGTGCTACTATTGGAAGATCAGTAGTTCTCGTGTAAGTCTGAGTCATACTCAACAGACCCCAGCTGGTATATTTAGCTACCCCCCACCACGAGGGTTGCATATTCCCTTTTGAACCCACATAAATGGGTTCAGAGGCAGTCTACCTCCCCGAATGAGACTCTGCTCTTCAGCAGAGCCTCATCCGGGTTCCTCTCTGCCCAAAGGCACAGAGTTCAACTGTTTAGCTGGAACAGGTCGCATCTAGTCTTTGTAGTCCATTAACTTATAGATACTTATAGGTTGTTACTACATATAGTGTAGTCACTCATGGGGGTGACAGGTTATTCCATTACATCAATCACTGCTTTAAATTAATCACTGATCAAAAGTCAGTCTCTTTTTTGTTTAATCCCAGGATATCAAGTAAAATAAAAAATGAAAAGATAGCGAGATGGAGGGTAGAGCTTTTCTGTTTTTTATTTGGTGTTTTCTAGAAGTCAGGAAAAGAAAATGCATGGTGGACATGTTATCAAGAGTGTGGGGATCAATAAATAGCACCAAAGATCTACAAAAAGGTCATAATGATCTCTGTCATCAAGGTATCATGAGAATCATGCATGAGGTTTAATGCCAGAATTTGCCTTTTGCAGTTGAGGATGTGAAACGAATAACAAACGATTGTCAGATTTGCACTCGATTAAAACTAAGGTTCTACAAACCTGAACTGGGAACCCTAGTAAAAGCTACACAGCCATTTGAGAGGCTGAGCGCAGACTTTGAGGGCCCTCTTCCATCTAAATCTCAAAATAAATATCTACTAACTGTTGTTGATGAGTACTTGTGTTTCCCTTTTGCATTTCCCTGTCCAGATGTAAGTGCAACAACAGTCATACACTGTCTTTGCTCACTGTTCTCAATATTCGAGGTTTTCAGAATCAGAGCGTCCCATTCCAAGAAGGAGTCAAAAACAAAATAAAATGAAATACTTCTTACCATCCATTTCTGTAACACCTGAAAGCCCAGATCAGCTGCCACTGAGATGATCCCAGAAAACTGTCAAAAGGCCTAGTCACCTGGATGATTTTGTGTCAGACTAGGAGAAGACAAAACCAGAGAGATTGTGGTAAGAAAACCCGATTACCTCCCCTGTCTTATGATTTGTATAAATAAGTCACACCATCTCACCCAAAACGAAAATACTTTTCAGTTACGTTCAATAAAGGCACATTAAGCCGAACCAGACTTCAAGTTCTCATTACAAATGAATAAATCAAGCAGTCATGATATTGATATCAGGTTTAATACCATTCATTGAGAATCAAGATATGGTCATTATCAACAAACATTGTCCAAATGCTTCAGTGATTGCCAACAATAATGTGTGTTAGTGTCACTTGACCTGAAAAATATGTTGCCATAAGCAAATAACACTTATGATTTTTAGAAGAAAATTAGTAGATTTTTTTTTAGTAATTTAAGATTTAATTAAGAAGTACCAAAGCTAACTAAAGATTAAATTAGATAGATCACATGAGCTACAAATGGTCAAATGAATTTTTTTTGAGCCTTTGGATTTGCAATTAAAATCCAAGTGTAAATCTGAAAACAAAATTTGATGTTTCTATAAAAATGAAACTCTCCAAGAAATAATCATTTTATTGCAATTTTTTTCATATTACTGTCAAGCTCTCCATAAATAATTTTTTCATTTTTAATTTTCTAAATTTTAAGAGGCGGTTCACTTTGCTATGTAAATTCATTGCAAAATTATCCCCCACTTCATAAGCCTCCCCAAAAATAATGATTTTTGACACAAAGGCCAGGATGGAAAACAAATAACTAATTTTGGTAAACTGATAGATTAGGTGATGTCCTACATTTTAACCTAGCACCAGTGGCTGAGTGTTTAGAATGTTAGAATTCCAACAAGGAAACCTGGGTTCGAATCTCATAATGGTCGATTTGTCAAGGAGATGATGTTTTGATATCAGCTTGAGAAGATGATCCTAGCATGCAACACCATTGAAAAGTGCCTGAAGACTGTACCATGGCTTGATCCAAGCTTTGTGAACAAAATTGGGTAGATGAAACTGTCTGAAAGCTGTTGATAGCTGTGCTAACACAAAGTCACAAGTCATCGCAACCGAGGGTGTGAGCGTACTGGCCTTATTCAAACTGGTGATCAGACCAAATTGTATGCTTTCTCCCAGAAACTGTAACCAATGTCTACTCAACATAGTTACAGTATAAATCAGAGTTTGGCTCTGCAGGTGTTGAAGAAATACAAACGTGCCTGAGCAAACATCTGCAACAGGGATTGGTTAGCAAGCCCTATAGACTCCACAGTTTCCCAAAATTGGATGCCTACGTGCATACAGTAGTAAGATGTTGATTGTAACAAGTGGGCACTTCAAGGTCAAGGCCAACATTTAATTAGTTATAGTGACATTCATTACCAAAATCTGGTCATTGTCATTGAATATTGTCTGAGTCATTGTCTGAATATTGTCTGAGTCATTGTCTGAATATTGTCTGAGTCATTGAATGCTTCACTGATTAGCAACAATCTCTTTTTGTTCAAGCAATTTGGACTTTGATATGCGAACTAAGAAAACTTTTACTCTATACCCAATGGTTGTTTTCTTTTTCTTAAAGTCGATGACCTAATTAGTTACCACCAGTTGTAGGCAGTAATTGTAATAAATGAGTAGTTCATGGGTTGTGCCCTTGAAAATGAAGAGGGAGCCCAAATTGGCTAAACATCAGTCTAGCTGATTTTGTTTTTAATTGATTTAAGATTACTGTAAAGTATGTGTCAATGGATTTTTAAGCAAAGTTTCAAGACTTAAAGTGCCCGATAAAAGAAAGAAAAAAACCTCTTGTATACTTATAATGAAAATTAAATATAAAGAAAGCATTGTTTCTTATTAATCTAGCCATAAAATTACATCATTTTTGAAATGTTCAAAATTACAATCAGATATTGACAAAGTGCAAGTTGAAGGAATGTAAAAGAAGAATATCTTCTCACTAGACTTATTCAATCTTTACAGTGAGGCAATTCCAAGAAAATTAGAGATTCTACCAGGATTAATTATTGAATATAATAGACACAATCTTAATAACATTAGATATACAGATAACCCACTGTTGATAGCAGACACATGGTGTCCAGGGTATGACGATAAACTACATCCAGCATTGGGAGGTTTTGAAGAGCGTAAAACCACTTCTTAATTACTATTGTTCCTAGATCCACCCTGACCAGGGCAGGGGGAGCACTTCTTAGGGTCTCAACTATGGGCAAATAATTAACCCCCAAACTGAGGTCAAAACATTATGAAAGTATAAAAATACATTTTTATAGTAAAAAAGCAGCCAATACATTTTTATAAAAAAAAATAAAAATTACCAGCAATTGCTCCCAAGAAAATTAAATTTCAGTATTAAATGATTCATAAGGAGTTGATATGCTGCTAAACAAACAAACTCAAAATCTTCATTCTTAGGCAGTGTCATCTTGTCATCAAGTGGTCACCCATCTAGGTACTGACCAGACTAGACATTGCTTAACATTTTTGTAAAAGAAATTACTAATGCTCCCAAGAAAATTAAATTTCAGTATTAAATGACCCATAAGATGTTGATATGCTGCTAAACAAACAAATAAACAAAGCAGACACATAAAAGGAAACTACAGGAACTCCTACAGCAGATAGTAAAGGAAAGTGAGAAGAAAGGACTAAGCATCAATTGTAAGAAGATACAATAGATGATCGTTAACAAATGGAACAGCCCAAGATTTGAACTACAAATTGGAGATAGTAATATGATGCTAATATGAAAATTCAAATTTCTTGGAAGTGTTTTAACAGAGGGTGGAAAAAATAGACACTGAAATCCAAATACACAAAAAGAAAAAATTTGCTAAAAGCTGCAAAGGTCAGGAGGCTGTGAAGAGCCATGATCACCCACGTCCTGAAGGTACACAGCACAGAATCCATGGTATTCTCACCATCTTTCTGTAGAACCACATTTCTGTTGCTTCAAGTCTCTTCTTCATTTATGAAGAGATTCCCTTTGCACTGGCCAAACCCCTACCCAGAAATGAGCAATAAAATAATAAAGACAAAAAGAAAAAATATTTTAAACCTTAAAAAAAAAGAATAGATAATTATAAGATTTTATTGAACTTTTTACAAATTATTTGGCAATAAATAGAATTATCTTTTAGTGTTTGTCATTGAGTTAAAATATACAAGCACACAGGCAAATGTACATATAGACACAATTTGAATAAAATTAAACTGAACATCTGTGTCACAAGACTGCATTTCCTTTTCTGTCTGACAATATCTGGATAACAGGAAAAGTGTATAAGCTGTCCATTGTGACTCCTTCTGTATCCAAGGAAGAATCAGCAATATTATTGGTCCTGATCTTGCAGGTCAGCTTCAATCACTTTCCCACTGCTGCAAAGTTATCTCCCTCTGCCTTCTCTATAATTACTTTCATGGTAATTGTTTGGATGAGCTCTTTGATATACTGCCTAGACTTTAGGAATATCAGCACAGTACAAGACTGGCAACAAGGTTTCATTGATATTGAGTTGGCTAGATGTAACCATGTTCTATGCTAACAGTTTCTTTTTTCATGCTTCTCCCTTGTGGAAATCCCTTCTGGCTCCATGCATTCCAGTCAATTAATCTTCAAAAATTTAAATGCAATGTCAATCACTATCTACTGTTCTCCTGATTACTCTTCTTCTGTACTTGCTCATTTGTAATGTTTCTGTTTTTCTAATTCTTGCTTGGGGTGAACTTGATTAATATATATATATATATATATATATATATATATATATATATATATATATATATATATATAATAAATTTAGTAATTTAATTGAGTAATTTAAACAAGCAATGAAGATTTGAAATTCACTCATCTTTCCATCAGCAAAGCAACTAGACATTAGGAATCAACTCCAACATAAATGTAGTATTTTATTGATGGCATTCAAGTGATGTATTGCTAAGGTTTTCTTTTAGGAAAAATTCTATTTTCCTAAAGAAAATTTTGCTGGCTTTCTGATAACAAATGACCAGCAGTGTTCTTGAAATGCAAACATATGTTGTCAAGAATTGGCTGTTGTAAGAAAAAGGCACTTATATGAAGAATGAACAAAAGCCACTTGTAGAACAGTCACTCAGACAATCTGCCAATGTTTCAGAAGCCAAATTCCAGTCCAAATGACAAACAAAAACACTTTCTTTTCAAGCATTACAAGAATTTGTTTTCTTTACTGCTTGGGTACTTCTTGATTCCAGAGATTGACCCAAGAAATCTTGGACCAACCCACATAAACACTAACCCTAAAAGGCTCAAACACTAATATTCCATGGTTATAAATTATTACACTGGAATTGTAATCACAATCCAATTCATCAGATCTACAAATGTTTGAGCCATTTATATTATATTCTTACTCTGTCCTGGACATTGAGTTCTACCTGGATTTTATTCTCTTGGAAATTTATATATATATATATATATATATATATATATATATATATATATTTATGTATATATATAGTTAAATTCCCAGATGAATTCTGTGGACAAGACAGATTGGTATCAAATGACAATTGGAAAAAAAATCATACATTTTGCCGGCGCGTTTCGTCTTCCGACTTTTTCAAGGCAAAAAATGATCGAAATGTTTTTGCTGTTATAGTTACATTAAAATTCAAAATTAAAAAGATAGAAGCTAGTGTCTAAGCCTTTTTTCTGGTTAATGTAAATTACCTTTATAGTAAGGGATTATTATTTTTTTTTTTTCCATGTCGACAATATAGTTAAATTCCCAGATGAATTCTGTGGACAAGACAGATTGGTATCTTTTTAATTTTGAATTTTAATGTAACTATAAAAGCAAAAACATTTCGATTTCATTTTTGCCTTGAAAAAGTCGGAAGACGAAACACGTCGGCAAAATGTATGATTTTTTTCCAATTGTCATTTGATACCAATCTGTCTTGTACACAGAATTCATCTGGGAATTTAACTATATTGTCGACATGGAAAAAAAAAAAAATAAATAATAATAATCCCTTACTATAAAGGTAATTTACATTAACCAGAAAAAAAGCTTAGACACAAGCGTCTATCTTTTTAATTTTGAATTTTAATGTAACTATAACAGCAAAAACATTTCGATTTCATTTTTGCCTTGAAAAAGTCGGAAGACGAAACGCGTCGGCAAAATGTATGATTTTTTTCCAATTGTCATTTCATATATATATATATATATATATATATATATAACTATTCTTCCTGATCATCTGAACATTGTGTTTGGTGAAGCTCACTTCCCTCCATATGAAATTTGAAGTTGTGAAGACAACTGAAAGGTCAAGTGGAATACCTTTTGTTATCATATATATATATATATATATATATATAGGCAGCATATCTTCATTCAAATATGTTTCATTGAATAATATAGACATATCTATTTTTATAATAAGCCTTTCTAGTTTACTAATTAGTTTCTTGATGTTAAGTTGAAATTCATCAAGGAAGGCGACATCGTTTTTCCCCATCCAAGTACTTTCAATCTCCTCGATCTTCTAGTGATAGCTATCACGGGTAAATTAAAAATTTTAAAACAATTATAACAATTCCCATTCCCATTAAGTAACTGTGTTCTGAATCAAACCAAATTCATAAATAATTATATTGGACATACCACTACGTGCATATTAAGTAGACTCACATAACACCTCTCTGGCCATTGCTCAGTTAGGATTCATTTTAATATACAAAGACACCTACCAAAATCCATCAACAATATACTTGTAGAAAATACAAGTATAACAGCATCATCGACATCTAAAAAATGACTAAAAATAATAAATAATGGAAGCACTAATAATAAAAAAAAAGCTAACATTACCTATGAACACAGCCACAATGTGCTGACTGTGTTTGAAAAAAAACAAACACATTTCTATAACTCTAAATACATACATAAAAAATCCATTTATTCAGTTAAAAATAAAAATCATCCTTGATAATGTCTAATTTGCAGTGTTACTTTTAATGTTGGTGCTATAAATCAAACTCATATATTTTTTATTGCCTAAGCTGCCTATTTTAAAGTTAGCGTTTGAAGTCAGATTTCATAATTGACCTCTGACAGTCAGCGTGTTAACTTTGGCATTTTTATCAATGTGCTCTTTGTCAGTCTTCAAATATATAATTTTCTACAGGTGTATGTCGTTATGTTGCACTTTGCCTAAAACTTCACTGACACAAGCCCGAAGGCTATCCCGCACCCTTGAAATGTGGGGTTCCTACTTTATAGGCTCAGCCATGATTTAAAATTCATCTGGTAAGGGTTTTTTCCTTTCTCTCTTTCTTGAACAGATTATTCTAGATATCAGACTTTACATGCAACCATATATATGTCTCTCCCATCTTCTCTCTCTCTTTCTCTGTGTATGTATATATGTGTGTGTGTGTGAAATTGGTTGTCTGACATTTGCTCACATATATATATATATATATATATATATATAGTACAATATAGCTGGCAATTCAGATGCATTTGTGTTTATTCAACACCCACAGAGCCCACCTGTGGTTTATACTGCAAATATGCTGAGCAGACCTTAGTTACAGTTTCTGGGAAAGTTACCTAGCGTCTTACCTAGCATGACAAACAATTTGAACAAGGCCAGCATGCTCAAGCCATGATGACTTGTGACTTTGTGTTAGCACAGCTATCAACAGTACCCAAGGGTTCCACCTACCCAATTGCACTCAAGGCTTGGGTCAACCCATGGTATGGTTTTCAAGCAATTTCCATACTGGGTTTGACTCCTCCAGTCTGATAACATCAGGAAATCTCCTTTCTGGCAAATTGACCATGGTGGGATTCAAACCTGGGTCTTATGGTCAGAGTGTGAACATTCTAACCACTCGGCCATGTGCCCATATATATATATATATATATATATATATATATATATATATATATATATATAGATAGATAGATAGATAGAAAGAGGAGAGAGGAAAAAAACAAAGTAAAATGGAGCTCTATTATGAAGCAATCCGAAGGAAACTAGAAGTCCTACCAGGATTTATTACTGACACAACCTTAACAATATGTGCTGACAAAGAAAGAAAACTGCAGAAACTTGTAGACAAGATAGTAAAAGAAAGTGAGGAGAAAGGATTAACCTTCAATTGTAAGAAGCTAGGATGTATTTCTATTGGCAAGATGGACAGTTCAAGAGGCATGCTATGAATTACAGTCTTCAGAATCAAGCAATGACAAAAACATGTAAAAATTAGAAAATGTAACACCAAAATTCAAAGCCGCATTGGAATTTTTTTCTTAATAATTTCAACCCAAGCCAGGCAATAATGTCACTAAGATGCAAGAAGTTACTGGGAATAAAAAAAGGATAAGAAAATTTTAACCACTTCCTCGGTGTAGATGTGTATATATGAAAGTGTCTTTTTCAGGCAAGGACAAATAAACACATCAAAAACCAGCTACAGATGTGTTTATGTGTTGATCTTGATTCTTTGTATGCCCTTCTTAGCTTGAAATGAGTCACACGTCTGGTAGATGTGTTAGCCACGGTGCGAGTACTTCAAGGTGCCTCAGTTTCTTAGTTACTGTATTAAAAACAAATAAAATAATCATTTGAAAATGAAACGTTTTTCCCAAAATAATTGACAGGGAAGGGGTTAATGAAGATTAAACAATAAGAGAACAGAAATCAGGAAGACAGAAGATGGCGATTGGCATTGCATTTAAGTTTTTAAAGATTGTAGTTAGCAGGGAAGCCTGAATTCAGAAGAGAGTTCCTCAGACAAAAAATGTAAGAAAATAAATTATTAGAATAGAATATACGGTTGTATCTAGGTAGTTCAACAGTGTAATGGATTTGACTAGAATTTGAACTCAGCTCTTCGATTCCTCAATCTGAGCTGCTATACATTACACCACCATGCCTCAAGAACAATTAACATTGTGTCAAAAAAAAAATCAGAGGGAAGCCACTTGTTTCAACTCCACTCATATAAAACCGACATTAGAAAAACCACAAGCACAACAGCAACATCTAGTCGAGGGTTGTGGATATATTCTCCCCAGAAGGGCCCCAAATGGGTTAAAACACACACACACACACACACACACACACACACCTCCACCTCCTACACACAGTTGAAATTATGGATTAGATCTGACAGAATGATTAAATAAGAAACAAGTACAAAAACCTTTATAAATTTAATATTTTTATGTGCTTTTGTATGGAAGATGACAACTGATGTTACATTTAAATTTTTGAATGGAAGTTAGAGGGTAGTAAGAAGTTGGATGGTCCACAGGCAAGAAGTGTGTGTAAAGAAACTATTAGAATAGAACTTATGGTTTACATCTTTTGCTATTTCAACAATAAAACGATGAGATCTTGTTGATAATCTAGTAGTACACTTCAATTCATGTGGTCGAGATACCAAGAAGGAGAACTCGTTAGAACAACGACCATGAAAATATTTATAGAAAAGACAGAGGGAAGCCATGTTATGGTAGTGGGAAAGTCGAGATGCCAGGTCAGGACTGATAACATAACACATCCTTCTTTGCATTTTGTTCATCTCAAGATATGTAACCAGAGCACCAGACCAGATATGGCAGCAGTATTCAATGCACGGACGAATGGTTGATTTATAAATGTAAAAGATGGATTTTGACAAGAAAAATTATCTAGCACGACACAGTAAACCAACTTTCCTTGCAGTAGATGTAGCAATTAATGTTAGTGGAAAATTTGAGACCAAGAAGGTGCTATGAGTTGCTGTCTGGAAGGTTAGCATCAGTCATGCTGATAGAAAGCAAATATGGTTAGCAGTTTCGTTTTGGAAGCGTTAAAATTTACAAACCACTTTTTGCCACAACTTGCGAAAGATGCTTGGTCTTTAGCAACATATAAACTCCTTATGGATCATTTAATGCCAAAATTTAACTTTTTTTGAGAGCATTAGTAATTTCTTTTGCAATAATCTATTTCTGGTAATGTTTTTTTCCTTACAGTATAATGTATTGCTGGAATTTTTTTTTATTTTTTACAAAAATGTATTGCTGGTAATGTTTTTTTTTTACTATGAAAATATATTGCTGGTATATTTACTATAAAATTATTTTATACTTTTATAGTGTGTTGATGCCAGTTTGGGGGTCAGCTATTTGCCCATAGCTGGTACCCTAACAAGTGTTACCACCCCGTGTCAGGGTGGACCTGGGAACAACAGCAATTAAGAGGTGGTTCCATACTCTTCAAAACCTTCCAATCAGAGGCCTTGCTGCCCAATATAGTTTATCATTATACTTAGGATAGACGAAAGATGCATTTTCAAAGCTAAACGAAGTATTAAGAAACAGGAAAATTTTGTTAGTAACAAAGAAAAGAGTGCTGAACTACTGTGTAATATCAATCCTACTATATCACAGTGAATACTGGATATTTCTTCAAAGATGAAGAAGAGACTTGAGGCAACACAGATGTAGCACTACAGAAGAATACTGAGAATACTATGGACTGAGCAAGTGAGCAACAAGAATATTTTAATTACCTTAAAACATTCTTGTTGTTCACGTGCTCAATCTATAGTATTCTCAGCACCGGGGCAAAAATGACACTTCTACTTAGAAAGAGACAGTTAAAAATTCTGGTACACCTAATGAGAAAAGACGACTTGGAAAATTTAACATTACAGGGCATATTAAAGCTAACAGGAGCAAAAGGAAAAATTGAATAGTCTACCGAACAGGTTCATGTAAATAGATAATGACTAGGAGGGATGGTAAGGTGCCAAATGTTGTTGCAAGCTGAAAAGAATAGGAAGTTGTAGAGAGCCATGATCACTCACTTCCTGAATGGATACTGCACATAATAGAAAAAAAAAGATGCTATCTTCTGTAATTTGGGAATTGTCATTATATTGATAGTAGATTCAGAAGAGAAACTGAAAGTATGATTAAACAAGGTAGTCAATGAAAGTAGATAGGCTTAACCATTAATAATCTATCTCTAAAATAAATGGCAAATTCTGTCTATCTGTCCGTGTGTCTCAAACCACTCTAACTTGGACCGCACTTGCTCTCTACATAGACATATTATACCTTTTTGGATGATCTTGGGATTGAAAATATGCCCTTCATCTGGTACTTGAACATCTAGCAATTGGGATTTATGTTCGAATGAAGAGGGAACAGTTAAAAAAAATTAAAATTTTAAAATACACCCAAAAATTATTTATTTTAAAAGTTTTTGATTTATATTTAAAGTTTAAAGTAACACAAAAACTGTGAATTTAAAACAATTTGTTTTGATTTTAGTTTAAAATACCTCCAAAACTTTGTGAATTGAGGAAATCATTCTTTTTTCTTCGATATGCCAAGGGATCAGAGTTAAAGTGAGAAATTTCGTGACATGAGGTTTTGAAGTACCACGGAGTTTGTGATTTGAAGAACTCACTTTTTGGCCTGAATTAGAATTTCAGCCCAAATCGGTCTTTTGGCCGGAATTGGCCTGAAACAGAGTTAAAATGAGGTTTTGAAGTTCCATGAAGTGAATTGGAGAATTCAAAGTTATTTCTTTAAAGTTATCATTGCCTTTTTTTCTATGCTGGACCAGAGGTCCCTTTAGTTTGGGGCCAGTGACCCAATTAGCCCTCTGCAGTATCTAGCTTTAAAATCCACATAGAGTTAGGCTTTTAAGCTGGTAATACCATATAATGTATGGTGGTGAGCAAATTGAACAGAAAAAGATGGGAGTTATGCATATGGATGCCAGTCTTAAAGCAGTTTCAAAAGTCAGTTATCTGGTTATTGAGTAATAACAAATGAGGGATAGTGCGGTCCAAATATCTATAAGTATATAGGAATAGCGAAAGATACTTTTCAAAAACTCAATAATGTTCTTAAGAATAAAAGAAATAATATTAGAAATGAAAAAAAGGGTGTTAGATTGTGATATCTTCTCTCCTATATAGCAGTGAATACCGGGCAATTTCATCACAAATAGGAAAAGGATGACACAACCGAGATGTGGTTCTACTGATGACAGCTGAAGATCCAATACACGCAGCATTCAACATGTGGGAAATTTAAAAAAAGAATAGGAACTACAGATAAAATTGCTGTTAATAATCAGAAAAATAGAGCTGAAATTTTGAGGACGTGTTATAGTCAAAGAATACTTGTAAAATTTTACATTCACAGAGTGCATTGAAAGTAAGAGAAGCGGTGGAAAACAACAAGTTTGATCAAATCGATGACAAAAGCAACAAGACAGAAAGCTGTGGCGAACCATAATTGCCTACATTATGAAGGAACATGATATATATATATTGGAAAAATGTATACTCAGATATGTACCAGAAACCAGAAAAATAATACCAAATATAGAAAAAAAAATTAAATCCTTAACAAAAAGGTTTCCTTAGTCTTTATTCAAACTATTATATATACACCACCAAACACACCAATATTGTGTGTGTGTGTGTGTGTGTGTGTAAAAATCTAAGATATAAGTAAAATATATTAGATGACAAAACGCATTGGGTAAGATAAGTTTTCCTTTTGTCTTCATTCATATATATATATATATATATATATATATATATATATATATATATATATAGTTACATTTCCCAGAATAATTCTGAAAATAAGACAAATTGGTTTAGAAATGAAAATTGGGAAAAATTCTTAGTTCTTGCCGACGCATTTCGTCTTCCAACTTTATCAAGGCAAGCAATGTCTCTTTTTTAATTTTTGGATGGAGTGTCTCTTTTAAATTTTGGATTTGATGTAACTATGTCTACAAAACATTTCACTTTCATTGCTTGCCTTGATAAAGTTGGAAGATGAAATACGTCAACAAGAACTAAGAATTTTTTCCAATTGTCATATATATATATATATATATATATATATGTATGTATGTATGTATGTATGTATATATAACAGAGTGTGTTCGCACAGGTTTTTAAAAATCACCATCACAACAGATTGCAGATTTTAATGCAGTTACAGTAAGTTTGTTTTTTTAATTTACCCCAGAAGATGATCTTGGAAAAGACTGAAAGTACTTGGGTTAAAGAAAGAAAAAAAACTATGGCACCTTCCTTGATGAATTTCATCTTAATATCAAGAAACTGATTAGACAACTGGAAAGAATCAGTTTAAAAATAGACACAATATGTTTACATTATTCAATGTACCATGTTTGAATGAAAATTTTCTGCCCATATATATATATATATATATATATGTATGTATGTATGTATGTATGTATGTATGTATATATATATATATATATATATATATATATATATATATATATATATATATATATGTATATGTATATATATATATATATATATATATATATATATATATATATATATATATATATATATATATATATATATATATATATATATATATATATATATATATATATATATATATATATATATATATATATATGTATATATATATATATATATATATATATATATATATATATATATATATATATATATATATATATATATATATATATATATATATATATATATATATATATATATATATATATATATATATATATATATATATATATATATATATATATATATTTTTTTTATTATAAGAGATTATAATAAAAACATTTTTAAATCACTACACAAAAGCTTTCATGTTTCAATATTATTATTGTACTTCCTCAGGCGATGGTAGGTAATTGATGATAAAATGATTTTATAGGGAAATTTAAAAACAAATCGTTACCTCTTTTCCTAAAGTTAAAGGGAGGGGGAATAAGGTCAAAAATTAAAAATAGACTTGTGGGTATGTCTCAATTAACCAATTAAATGTCACATCTACGCTAAATAGAAAAATAAGGTCAGGGGGTGAAGGTAGGTGAGTTATTTTTTCATGTCATGATAAACCGGCATATAGACATGACATCATTGATGATTGCAGAGAATATGGCAGCAACAAATGTATCGTGGTTGTAGACAGATATGACATGTTCTATTTGTTTAAGAGAGTGGAGTAGGTTAATCAGACGTAAAATTAACAGAAATAATTTTTTTTTTAATTTTTTATATTCATGAAGCTTCTTAGAGGGGTCTGTAGAGACAAAATAAATGAACTTTAATTTTATTATTATTATTAATGATTAATGATCTCTCTCTCTCTCTCTCAATATCGGGCACTAGAATTACAAAGACTGCTAACTTTAAAAACATTAGCTTCCAGAAATACCCTGTCAACTGCTTTTTAGTGAAATGTAAAATCCAATCTCTTTTTTACATATATATATATATATATATATATATATATATATATATATATAATGATAATAATCTTGCAAGACAATAAAGCCACTAAAACGCAAGGGTTTACATGGTATTGGGAACAGAAACAGGAAGAGGAAAGAATAATCAGGAGAGTAGATAGCGATTGACATTGCATTTAATTTTTTGAAGATTAAAGTTGGCTGGAAAGCATGGAGCTAGAAAGGAGTTCCACAAGCGAGAAGTGTGAGATAAAGAAACTAGAACTTACAGCTACATCAAGCCAGCTCAAAACACTATTCTTGTAATAGGAGAGGATTATTATTATTATTTTTATTTTCTTTGATTTCTGGCGTTTACACATTTCTTTTCGGGTCCCGCCCAGGGACCTAAGGTTAGAAATGGCGTCATGACACTTTCCACTGACAGAAAAAAAAAAGAATTAAATTACATAGATAAAGCCCTTCGTAAGGTGTGGGCTGTACTTGTCACAACAATTTTTTGTATCTCCTTGAGGCATGGACTTCCAGGAATCCCTTCAATTAGTCTACTGCAATCTTTTCCAACCAGTCCCAATGCTCCAACTACAACAGGGATTGTTGATGTTCCCATATGCCACATTTTCGAGATTTCTATTTCAAGGTCCTTGTACTTTGACAACTTTTTGAATATCTTCAAAGATACATTGCAGTCAGCAGGGACTGCAATAATGTTTTGTCTACATATTAATCAACAAAAATGTGTCCAAACAACTTTCTCTCTCACACACACACACACACACACACACACACACACACACACACACACACACACACAGAGTCTGTGTGGGGGTAGGGATAATATCCATGGATTTGTATTTCCCTGGCTTCAACATGAAACATTTTTTTAACTAACACCTTCTTCTTCCCATATATTGTGACCATTTTGCTTAAAGTTTGTATTTTCTTGATTTCATACGAAAACCTGGAAATTTTCCAGCATATTTCAATGTAATTTTCATTTTCAAAATGTATACTTTGTTTATAGTTTATTAAACTTTATGTGTGCGTGTGTGTGTGTGTGTGTGTGTGTGTGTGTGTGTGTGTGTGTGTGTGTGGAGGGGGTGTCAGTTTTAACTGATGCTATGAGTTTCAGCATTAGGGCTAGACATTTGTACAAATTTACAATAGAACACCCACGAGAAACGAATGTTTTCTGCTGTTCAACTAACTCGCCGTCTTATGTCATCGCTAGAGAAATTTCCCTACGGGGTATTTTTCTTTCTTTTTCTTCCCCCTTTTTTTATTTTTAATTTATTCATTTCTTTTCGTTTTTTTTTTTTATTTTTGCAACACCTTCCCAACTGCGACCGGGGTTAGACATAAAAGGGGTGTTAGACGGAGCAAGGGTGTGGGGAAAGAGACACAAGTAAGAGTCATGAATGTATGTATCAATCAGTCGCAACTAGTTAGATTCCTAAACTGTTTGGGTAACGCATTACTTAAATTAGGACGATGGCAAATCGTTTTCGTTTCCTTGCATTAACTTATTAAGCAAAATTGTTTAATGTTTAGGGAGCAGGGGGGAATATGAGTATACTCATGTGAAAGGAAGCATGGGTAAAGTAAATAACTCAAGTGTTTTTATGGTAATCTTATTACGTGTATTTTTTTAAACAATTGTTAGAGAAGGCACCTTATTTTCTTAAACAGTGTTTATTTAGCACTGAGACTGATGAATTCAAATTTTTATATTCTCCAAAGAAGGATCTGCAATTCAATCGATCCTGACCAGGCATTTCGACTTCAGTCACTTTCTCACTGACATAACATGACTTCCCTCTGTCTTTTCTACAGATATATTTATGGCAACTGCTCTGACAAGCTTTTTCCTCTGGTGACTCGACTACTGATACTAGATAGGCATCTAAGTCCCACCCTTTTACTGTTGAAATAGTTGAATGCAACCGCCACTTATACTCCAACAGTTTCCTTTCTCGCACTGCCAGTCTGTGGAACTCCCTTCCGTTTACTCATTTCCTTTGATAACTACAATCTTCAAAAATTTAAATGCAACATCAATCGCCATCTTCTGTCTTCTTGAACCCTGTTCAGCTTTTATCCTTTTCCTAAATCCTCCTTTTCACTTTTAAGTCTTCTCTTTCAATAATTCCCTGTAGCCACCTGCATACTAGTAGCAGTCCCGCTTTGCTTGGGGTGAAATGATTAACAAACAAAAAAAATTCACTCAAAGCTTAACAAATTGGCTCTGTGCATACATAACAATACACATGCCCGTGTATGTGTGTGTGCTTAATGTGTGCATATACTATTGCCTGACAATTCTTGGCTGTAAACTAATAATTAATTGAACTTTACTAATCAGAGATCTGTTTCGTAAGACAGTACCTTCCTATTGCAACAAGATGAAGTATGGTGATGATTATAGCCTGATATCTGGGGAAACTGGGCAATTTGGGGTCATTTGAAAAGTATGTAACAGAGGATGGATGGGTGGGTCGACCATTTTCATGACAGGGCGTTACGGAGTTTGTTTTTTTTCCTTTTGTTTGTTGGGGCTAGGCTGAATACCATTATGCAAGGCATTTTAAAAATGTCAAATTTGTAGCTTTTTTTTTTGTTTGCTTTTTGTTTTTATGTTAAAATTTTATAGGATCAACGTTGGGATTAACAAACATCTTATTGCCGTGCCAGATGTGTGGCAAGTAACAGGCAGTCTGGTTATTGAGGATCACAAGCCAATATGGAGTGACAAGCTGAAATAAGATTGTAAGGAGAATTGAAAGATTTTTAGTTTCACTAACTTAGCATTATACTTACATTGTGTTTTCTTTATTTGTGTTTCTGAATGGCTCACTGTTGCAATAGATTTGATTTGGGTGCACAAAATTGAGTTTTTTGAGGATGCACATTCATGTCTGAATCATTAAAGCTAGTAATACAGGGGGCAGCTTATAAAATCGTTTTGCAAGCAAGGTGGAGTATATCCAATGACCATTATAGGGTGTAACAAGCAAGTGCAGTTAGGTGGGTTAAATTTGCAGATTTTACCATTAAGTATTTATTAAATGACTCTTTGCCATCTAAGGTGGATACACACCTGAAAAATGGAATAAACTATCATGTTTTTCATTTGTTTTTATTTATTTTTATTTATTTTGCGGTGAGGAGCAAATAGTTCTCTAGATTTATTTTATTGCATCAGCATAACTGAAATGGAATTGACAAAAACAAAGTTAAATTGCATTAATGCCTTAGAAAAGACATGAATCTACTTGCCTGGTGTTTGTCTTATTACCAGATCTTGATAAAAGGTCTTGTCACTGGCATGGCAAGGTCATTGGTGAAGTAAATATTGGGTGAATGAGCATTTCTGCAAATCACTTTTCTATGACTACCTTACTGCCTAGACAATAGTATAATTAAGCTGCTACACCCGTTGTTAGCCTTGACAGGAGCCAGTCATCATCCCCATCATTCAATTAAACCTTTTTTACAGAACACACAGTGATGAAAGAACTCCCTATTTATAACTTGGGAGATGAACATTCTCACAAGGATCAGTTCATGGATTTCAATATGCCATTATAGCCACAGAAGTAAGTAAATATATTTCATTCAAATATGTGTTTAGCGTAGCAGTTATTGGCATGGAAAATGGGATCAGTGCACTGAGTTCAAATTCCAACTGAGGTCGTTGTGATCACTTTCACACAAATATCCTTGGGAAAGGTACGACTCTATCTCTTCCACTCCTCCTGAGTTATGGGTTAAATAATAGAATAGACAGTGTTCTATAGTCTTGGTTGGTAACCAGTCTGCAGTCAAAACCTGTGAGGAGGACATATCACATAACAGTTCAGTACTCTTTTCTTTGTTTCTAATAAAGTTTTTCTGTCTCTTAATACTCTGCTTAGCTTTTGGAATGCATCTTTGGGTTTTTGTTACTGTCATATATATATATATATATATATATATATATATATATATATATATATATATATAGTATGTCCAAGAGAAAGACCACAAATACTATACTGATCATAGGCAGAACTCACTGCCATTAGGAGGACAGATATCATGTAGCAGTTCAGCACTCTTTTCCTTGTTTCTAACAAATTTTTCTATTTCTTAGTACTCTACTTTCTTGGCTCTCCCAATATGCCTTCAGATTTCAGTGTCTTCTTCTGTCTTCTGTTAAAACACTTCCCAGATATTTAAATTTTTGCAATTGTTTGATTAATACAAAGTTTTTACTTAATTCCAACTTGCTGTGGGATACCTGCAGATGAAGAGATTCAAGTCACCAGATTTCACACAATTCCAAACAGCTGTTGCTAAGTTTTCATCAGCCAGGGACCCTTTTAACACGAATGCCATTGTCGACCTGTTTGCCATGAGTATGTACCCCCATCTTTGCTCAGACACAGACTCATTCTTATCACCCTACCATGTTGAGGTCAAATGAGATGCTTTAAAGGCTTGCATATAGGAGAGGGGGTAGTAATATTTATCAGCACAAAAAATAGAACTTGCAAACAAATTGGATTGGGCTATTGAGCTCTGAGTAGTGAATTGGACAATATTTCAAAGCTCAGTACAATTAAATAGAGATAGAACAAAGATAAACTAGAGATTTAGTTAAAAGTTTGTCTCTACAATAGAAAATCCAACAGTTGAAAAATTCTATATTGGTAGTACTAAGAATTCTTTCAAGACTAAGTGGTATCAATATATATTGTCCTTTACTAATCATACTTATAGAAATAATGTATAGGCAGAAATATATTTCTAAATATTTTTGTTGTTTGCAAGAAACTTGTAAGGTAAAATGAAAAATTTTAAGAATGGCAAGGACATGTAGATCCTTATATGAACCCTGTTTTCTGTGTTTACTTGAAAAATTGCAAATCATCAGGTTTTTTGATAAAAATGCTTTATTATACCAAAGATCCAAGTTAACAGTAAATTGTAAACACAGTCTACCTTATACCTTACAATTCAGGTAGACTTGGAATTTGACAATGTGTTTTCTTAGATTTTATATGAACTGTGTTGCACCATATATGGCTTATCTTTCTGTTGGTAAGATTAATTTGGATTTAATATAATTTTGTATTAATCTCCTAGTAGTGTTAGTAATATCGTGTATGAATGTATTGGTATTTGGCTGGTATTTTGACATTTTGTATTGATTAGTTATTGTTATTAACACCTTATAGAAAGAATCTTTAGTCAACAGTTGCATATTAATTTGCCAAGTAAGTCTATACATTTAAATTATTTACTGGTTTCTTAGAGAAACTACTTATTTATCAATTGTAAATTTTTTTAAGTAGGAAACTCACAAAGTATATAACTTGTCTAGCATTTTGTTAGATAACTACTTCATTTTTTCTTAGGAAATGACATTGTCTAATGTATAATATGTATCCATTTACATTGTTTGTTGCCGTTATTGATTTCAAGTCTACAGGTCATGACCCATTTATGAAAAATATTTTCTTAATTTTTGCTTTTTCCCTTAGTTTAAATTTAAAATAGGTTATATTCAATTGGTTGATCTGAGTAAAGTCCACAGACCTTATAACCCCACCTTTTTTTCTATTTTTCTTAAGAGGCTGTATTTTGCTTTTAAATCTGAATAAATCATTCACTCACCAGTAATATACAATCACCTGATGAGATGCATTGATACACATCAAAACACTACTGCAATTGTGTAGCAATTTTGATATGTTTTTCAATGTAATATCCTAAAATAAAGAATATTGCTCTACTTTGTATTGAGCCCTCTTTTAAATTAAATGTTACGAAGGTTGGAGTTGTAATCTATTCATTCTCATCTTACCTGGATACATTCATACACACACACACACACACACACACACACACATATATATATATATATATATATATATATATATATATGTGAATATAGATAATATCCAATGGTGATAGAATGACTCAGAGTTTCATGCAGTTATTCTCTGCACCTGAAGATTGCAAGATCTGCATGTGAAACTCTGAGTCATGCTGTCAACATTGGATATTATGTATATTCACTAATATATCCATATAGCTCTGTCACATAACATTGAGCACTGTATTTATAACACCTGAGGTAGAAATATATTTATACATATGTGGAAATATATATGCATGTATGTATATTTTCTATCATACACATACATATATATATATATATATATATATATATATATATAGAGAGAGAGAGAGAGAGAGAGAGAAGAGAGAGCAAATTAATACAAGTAAAAGGTTTGTCTCTTAGCTGATTGATATTGCTTTCGGCATCCCAATTCCAGAGTTTCATAGACGGACCCTCTGGGAATCACTCTGTCTACTTATCAGGGGGTATCAGCAATTGACATATATATCCACTTTCAGGGCTTACAGCCATATCATGTTGAGACACTGGTTTTTGTATGATCCCCAATGTTAAGCAGCTTTGAACCTGGTCAGTACCTAGATGGATGAGTGCTTGGGAATACCAGGTAGATGCAAGGGTGGTGTAAAGGATAGCTACTCAGAATTGGAAATTGGGAAACTGAGTTCCAATTACAGTCGGGTTCATCATATTCACATGCACAAATACCCTTGGGAAAGGCATGAACCCACCATGGGTTAGTTAGTAGGACTTGTATCAGTAAATCATTATCATCTCAAAAAAAATTCTTACAATCTAAAAATAATTTGTGGCTTTAAATAACCTGCAAAGAGTTGATAAGCCATAGCAAAGAAATCAATCAATCAATGATCTCTTGGTGTTGCTTTTTGACATGTTTCTCAAATCATTACAGGCTATTCTAATTATGGAATTTTGAATATTACTTTGTTTACAAGTGCTATGTGATACCAGGTAATGGAAACTGAATTGATCATTTGACTTTCTAGTGGACAATAGCCTAGTGGATTAAAATGTTGGTTTATGAATTTAGTGACATAGTAATTACAAGATTACAAGATATCCTTCGACATGGGCAGTAGAACAAGAACAGACTACTTCCATAGATTTAATAAAGAGTTTAGTTTGGAATTTCCTGAATATCTCAATCTGGGTAACCTACAGAGTGAAGCAAAAACCAGTACAAAAAAATAAGAACTAGACAAGATATCCTTCGACATGGGCAGTAGAACAAGAACAGTCTACTCCCATAGATTTAATAAAGAGTTTAGTTTGGAATTTCCTGAATATCTCAATCTGGGTAACCTACAGAGTGAAGCAAAAACCAGTGCAAAAAAATAAGAACTAGACAAGATATCCTTTGACATGAGCAGTAGAACAAGAACAGTCTACTCCCATAGATTTAATATAGGGTTCAGTTCAGACTTCCCTGTAGGTTACCCAGATCGATATACACCTGATGAAGGCTGAAGGTCACAATGGCTGAAACGTTGTGATAGCAACAACAAAGAGGATTTCACTAGTCTGAATGTAAATCATGTAAATTAGGATCATGTGACTTTATTAACTTTTGTGAAGGATTATTGCATTCATATTAATCATATAAATCTATTTTCAGATTAAAGATTACTGAAAATTCACTGTCTTTGCAATTGAAATTAAAACTAAGTAAATCTTATAAAATGTTTCCTACAGTACTTGTTTAAATCAATTGTTTGAAAGCTTCTTCTATAACATCAGCAGAGCTTCCAAAACAAAATTGACAATAAACACTGTGTTAAGTAATGATCATTAAAATAAATAAATTATGAAAACTTATACCCTGATAAAAAGAAACTATTATGAAGAATCAAAAAAGAGTTTAGAGGCTACCCTTTGTAAGCTGCCCTGTAACATCTGATTCCATAATCTCTTCAAAACACTACACAGGGTGGCCAGACTTTGCAATAAATTCTGTAAAAAGACAAACTTAGCCATAAGGCTTGTAAAAAAATGAAAATACTTTTTATAACCAATAATAATAATTTAATGTGAATTTTATTGCAAAATCAGTCAGTCAGTTAAGTGCCATATGCAATGCATGCTTGAGCGACCATGTCTCTTTCAATTCATGACTGACGAGACAAAAGATTTTTCCACAGTAGGTTGTCACTTATTTCTGCAGTAGACTGGCTGCCAACTAAGGCTATAGAAACCAGTCAGTCCTGCTATTCAACCCATAACTGGTGGGGAGAAGAGATTGATTCATACTTTTCCCAAGAGTATTTGTGCATAAGTGAATATAACGAATTTAACTGGAATTTGAATTCAGCTTTTTAATTTTGCATTCCAAGCCATTATCCATTATACCACAATGCAAGTCCACAAAAAATTAGTTTTTAAACAAGCATTATACTGAATGAGATCAAGTTCTCAGCCTCCTCCTAAAACTGAGTTGCACAAAAACTTCAAATGCATAATGATAGAATGTATGATTATTTGAGCTAAAAGTCTTATTCAATATCGTCCAACTTCCTCTTTCTGCCTGTGAATCAAAGGTCCCAAAATGCTATGGGTTATTAAATGGCAGTAAGAAAGTGTAGGCCATGTTATATGAAAACAAGCACAGATGCTACATGAGAGTGAGCACAGATACTACAGGAGGCAAATTCATGTAGAGTCCAAAAGCTCCATCTTTGTTCAGAATGACTGCAATTTAACTTATCAACAGAAAAAAAAAGATCACCTGAAAGCATTATAACGGAGACAAAGACAAAATAAATAATAATAATAATAATGCCCTGATATTACATCAGGCATGTCTCTCATGGCTTCTGATCTTAATTCATTGGAGGCATTAATAGTCTAGATGTTTTGTCTTAGTGAATTAAGATGAGCTGCAGTAATTATCCTGTTCAGTGACAGAAAAAGATAGACAGTGGGCAGAGAGAACAAATAAAGGTCTCGTTTGAATATTTTCTACTAGCACTGAGGTAATGGATTGCAGCTCAGATTGAGGAATTGAAGAGCTGATTTCAAATTCCTGTCAAGTTCATTACATTCACTTAAATGCTAATACCCTTAGGAAAGCTATGAATCCAACTCTTCCCCACCTCTCCCAGGTATGGGTAAATAGTAGGACTCACTGGGTTCTATAGCCTTGGATGGCAACTGGTCTAGGAGAAGGAAAACTTTGAATTCAAAACTGTATGTAGCCCTGGTAAAGCACATACAATACAGCTAAAGGAAAGGATCATTCATATTGAAAATATCAGTAGATAGAAAATACTCAACAAATGGTGTTTGGAACTCAAGCAGAAATTATGTGTCTTTTGAAGCTTCATGGATGAAATCTTAAAATGAGATTTTTTTAATCATTTCACCCCAGGCAAGGCAGTAAAACCACTAAGACACAAGGGCTTACTGAGTGTGAAAGAATAAAACAAAAAAGAGAAACATTATTAAGGAGTGAGAACAATAAAATAAGAGGAATTAAGATGACAGTAGATAATGATTGATATTGCATTTAAATTTTTGAAGATCAAAGTTGGCTGGAAAACATGGAGCCAGAAGAGTGTTCCACAAGTAAGAAGTGTAATAGAAGAAACTGTTAGAATAGAAATTGTAGTTGCATTTTGCCAACTCAACTGTAAAATGATGAAACCTTGTTGCCAATCTGGTACTGAACTTAAATTTACAAAGTCTAGGTACCATTTGGTTTGGTTTGGTTTGGTTGATGGCATATCAAACCTCAATAGGTTATTTAATGCAGACAAAATTTTTTTTGCTGGTAATATTTTTTTTCAAAAAATGTATTGTTGGTAATATTTTTTTTCAAAAAATGTATTGCTGGTAATATTTTTTTATTTTTTCAAAATTTATTACCGGTAAAAATTTTTTCAAAAAAAGTATTACTGGTATCAAAACTTATTTTTATACTTTCATAGTGTTTTGGCCCCTTTTGCAGGGGTTAACTATTTGCCTATAGTTGGGACCCTGACAAGTGCTATCACCCCGGATCAGTGTGGATCTGGGAACACCAGCAGTTAAAAGGTAGTTCCAGACTCCTTAAAACCTTCTGATCAAAGGCCTTGCTGTCGGATGTACTTGGGTAATACACCCAGGACATGGATGTAGTTTATCATCGTACCCAGGACAGTCTAGGTACCGTAGTGGAATGTTCATCAGAACAATTACCCTGAAAGTATTTATAGAAAAGGTACAAGGAAGCTACATTATGGTTGGGAAATGACTGCAGTCGAGATGCCAGGTCAGGAACAAGAGATTTCTTATATACAATGCAGAAAAAGGGGAAAAGAACTAGGAAGGACTATACGAAAGTTATGCTACATTATTATGATGCTGTACACAAACATTCAAAGTACAATGTTATTAACAAAATATATTGAATATAGATAAAATTTCTCAACTTAATATTAAAATGAAAATACTGATGAATATGAAAAGGAACATTATTAAATAAAATGGTTGATTGGTTTGGAGTCTGTGGAGCTCAAAGAAAATGTTAAAACAGAATTGAATAATGAATTGCTTAATATTAGAATTAAAAATGCAAGAGTTGAAAGAATAGAAGATAAAAGACTGAATGATGTTGAAAGTGAAAGACTAATAAACAATACACGAGAAAATAGGCAAGAAAAAGATCAGAAACAACAAAATGAGTTAAATTAGAATAATGATACAAATATGGCGGATGTTAAGGAAATGAAAAATGTCAATTGGGGCTCTAGAAAAAAAATATGACAAAATAAAATGGAAGAAAGGCAAAAATAAAACATGAAATAAACAAAAAAATATTAAATGAACAATTAAGGTAATTAAAGAAAAAGTTTAAAAAATTGGTTTGGATTTAAGAATCCTAAATGAAGTAATATATTCTGTTGAAATAGTCAAAACATCAATGTAAAAATACCTAGGAAAACAAAAGCTAACCCCAGAAATGAACATAAATCATCATTATGGAAAAAAGACTGAAGTTTTGCAGGTAGGACTTAATATTAGATGAAGTATGATAAGAATTCAAAGTGAAAAGCAGGAGATTGCTAAAAAGGAAACAAAAAAAGAAGAAAATGCTATACCAACTATAAAAGGTCCTAAAAGAACATCCAACTAAAAGCACAAAGAGGAGATATGAGAAAAGAAAGACATTTTATAAACAAGCCAACACATTCAAAATTAACTATGAAAAATTCTGTAGGGAAATGGAGAGAATAAAAAATTCTACAGAAGAAATACCATAAAACACAGCAATGAGAGATATAGGGAAATAAAAAGAATTATAAAAACTGCACAGAATGGATTAGGGACACTGAACTGAAATACACACACATGCACAGGGAGAGAGAGAGGAAAAGGAATGGAACAATGTAGGCATTAAAGATGTCTAAAATCTATTTCAAATAATAAATAAATAAAAAAAATGGAAATCCGCTGGAATAAATAAAGCACCTAACTTCTGGTAAAATGATTTTTTTCCTATTATGCACAAACCATTAACAAATCTGTTTTCTAATGCTATCAGCAAACCAGAGCAAAACCCAAAGAAAGGCTAACCCAAAGCATTCTTTATTTAATCCCCAAACCTGATGACACTTTTGACTCCATGTGCTTACCCACAACATACAAAACACTCGCATTGATTTTAAGTGAAAAAAAGAATGCATGAATTCCTTAAAATTAATAACATTATCTCTGAAGTGTAAAATGATACAAAAAAATTCTTCCAGTTGCAAAAATCAGTTCCTGATCAACAAGATGCTTTGAATAAATGCTGTTCCCCCCCCCCCCAAAAAAAAAAATCTTAAGCAATGTTAAGATAAACTTAAAAGAATAAAGTTATTAGAATTAATGAAAATTTCTCTGACTATGATTAATTATTTGAAAGTCAGTTTTAAAAAAGACAAATGGAAAACTATGTTAATCCTTAACCACATTAATGATAAAATTAGTTGGGATAACAACTGACTGGGATAACAACTGACTGGGATAACATGGGTTATGAATATCACAAATTTAATAAACTTATTAATGATATGTTTTATATAAATGATTTGAAACTGGCAATGAACAAGAATGTATTATAGAGTAAATGGAAGTGAACAGTATCAAATCAAAGATTCAAATGACAAAATTAAACACACCGCACAATGGCTCCACACAAACGTCTGTGGTTTCAAACATACTTCAAATTTTCAATTTAATAAAAATAAACAGCCAATAAATAAACACAGGCTTCTGAAGCCTACATGAGGCTATAAAAACTAAACATTCATTCAACTCAGTAGGACTGACAGCAGTAAAGATACACAAGTCAACCTCATCTTTCTCACCAAGGCAACAGCAGATTCCCTTTGATCTTGTCTCCCAACCCCACTTTTTCTCTTCCTCACTGAAAGACTATTCATTTCCTTACAGTTAAAGAGAAGACCTTTCTAACTTTCATTTCATTATAAGTATTTACAGTTAAAATTTGTGTATCTTACATTTAAATAAATATCATCATTCTATTTGAACATGCAACAATCTTTTCTCTCATTTTTTTGTTATTCAACAAATGGTGACCCATGGAATCGTTCCCCAGTTATTGGTGTTCTAATATTTTGCAGCTTTACACTAACACCAAATAAATTTTAAAACAGGAAAACTGCTTTCATTTAATCACCAGGAGAGCAACACTCTATGCCTTCTTGGCCTCACGTTTTCCACTGACATGAAGTGGAATAACTATATTGAATCAACTGTTACCTCTACTGCAAGGAAATTTGGTTCACTGTGGCATGCCAGAAATTTTTTCTCATCAGAATCCATCTTGCACATTTAGAAATCTAGTATTTGTCCATTCATTGAATACTGCTGTCATATCTGGTCTGGTGATCATGCCATATATCTCGAGATTCATGACAAAATTCAGAGAAGGGTCTGTAATGTAATCAATCTTGACTTCAGTAACTTTCTTACCAACATATGGCTTCCCTCTGTTTTTCTAAACATTGTTTTCATAGCAACTGTTCTGATGAGCTTTTTTTTCCCCAAGTGCCACGACTACATGAGTTTAGGCATGCTACTTGATTGGCAAGTAGGTTTCACTGTTTTACTGTTGAACGAGCTAAATGCAACTGCCATTTCTATTCTAATAGGTTTTTTTCTTGTACAATATTGCTCATTGAGTGTTGGTATTAATAAAATAGTGCTTGATGTATAATAACAGACCTATAATTTATATTAATACATATACAGTTTTTTACTCACCAGTAGTACAACTCTGATGTTCATGCACAACTCAATCATCAGGTTCTGATTGTTATTGTATACTGAGCACTTAATGAGCAATATTTTATATTATATATATATATATATATATATATATATATATATATATTAACTGATTTAAAATATGTTTTTTTGCTACAGAGTTCTAACCATGTTTCAAAAATGGAAGCTAAAAGCTTCAAATTTAATTTGGTAATTAAATTAAAGACATTAGTTCCATTTCATCCTCAAGCGAATTTTGGAGTAACTTATTTTTAAATTTACTGGGTTTTAAAGGCACGGCAAAAAATCATAATTTACTGTTTCCAAGGATACAAAGAAATCCATTCATCCAGACAAGGGATGGTTGTGTGTTCATTTTCATTAACTTTTGTTGTATCAGTTATTAGTTACGTTTGAAAAAGGGGTTACATTTAGGTAGGGGTAGGGATGTATTTTTCAACAAATTCTGACATCTGTTAAATGCATGTTGTCTGGATTTTTTTCAAAATTTTATTGTTAACGGCAAAAATTCTTATGGCATTTTTTTCTATTTGTATACTTATTGTCCACATATACTTCTTATATGTAGATATAGTAGGCTATATCTTCTCCCTCCAGCTATGGGTGAATAGCAAGACAGACTGGGCCCTATAGACTTGGTTGGCAACTGATCTAGGAGAAAGACAACCCTGACTTCAAAATCTGAGGAGGGTTGTTTCGGGACTTTGTGGTACACTATGTACAACAGTTCTTTGTATTCAGCTCTTCCAAAAATGATAATTGGTTCTGCAGAAACCTTCACCACTATAATCAAATCATATGTGAGAATAGCTTGGCTGTTCAGTTCTAAGAATTGAGTTGATGTACCCTCATATATTGAAAATGACAGGAGATTCCAATAAATATTTTGTTGGGAAATCTATGATAAGGTGGGAAATGTGACGCATTTTTGTCCTTTAGCACTTCAATGGATTAAAGTAATGTTTACGTTGATATGACTAAACATGCGCATGAAAGTCAGGAGTGTCTGAGAATTTAAAATTAAAATTTATTTTTTTATAATAGATCTGCAAAGAATCTTGGTAGATCTTTTATTAGGACTATATAAGATATTTACTAATAAAAAAGGGGCAAAAACAAAAAGAAACTAAAGGAAATCAGCTAGACTAAATACCCAAAACATATATTTAGAAAAAAAAAAAAAAGAAACTAATTCTTAGCAAACCCTCTTTTTCATGCACATATGTAATTACATCCACATAAACATAACTTTAGTCTGATGAAGTCATAAAAGGACAAAACGCAGCGAATGAAAACTTTTTCCACTTTGTCATAGATTTCCCTAAGATTATTTGTGATATGTAAAAATTTATATAACGTTTTTCATACATATATATATATATATATATATATATATATATATATATATATATATATATAAAAACCAAATGTAATGAGAACAATAACATTAATTTAAAAGAGGGCTCAATACCAAAAGTAGAGCAATAGTCATTTATTATAAGTTGTTACATACAAACAAACAAGTAATCAATACAAATAGGCATGTTTGAAGTGATTGCTTGTTTTTTTCAACATAACAACTTATAATATATATATATACATATATATATATATATATATATATATATATATATATATATATATATATATATATATATGTGTGTGTGTGTGTAACAATGATTGCATTGGGAAAAAATGTCAACCAGTGTATTTCTGGAGGATAACGTTTTTAAGGCCAGCAGTCTTTGTAAGTAAAAGTGCTGAATATTAAGAAATAGAGCAGTAATAATAAACAAAATAAAATGTTCGCACTTAGCCTCCCAACTAAGATTTTATTTTTTTTTAATATTGTTCAACCAATACAAGGCCAGGGGCCACTCAAGGTAGGATATTACTAAAAGAGGTTGTTGTAAAGGTGTACAGAGAGTGAGCAAGAGGTGCATATTATGATTATCACAGAAATGGCATTCACTCATAAGTGAGCTGTATAAGAAATTCAAATTTACTAACATCCTGATGAGCAAATACAATTCCTGTCAAACTCTGACTAGTGAAGATAAATCTGGACATTTTATTTTGTTTACTATATATATATATATATATATATATATATATATATATATATATATATAAAAAATAAATAAATCCTAATGAGCCAGGTACTACTTTTGCTCTACTTAGTGTATTGAGCATTCTTCATTTTAACTTATTACATGCTGGGTTTTTTTCTTTGTACCAGAAATTTAAGGTGCTAGACGATTTCTTTCTCCCTGTTCAGAGATTTCTGGTGCTCTCTTTTTTTTTCCATTCTTCCTCGGATGCCAATTTATTTGAAAATTGTGCTATCCACTTTTTTTTTCACTATATGTATATATATTTGGGCAGCAACCTTTCTTTTAGACATCTTTTGTTAAATATGATGGACAAGGAAAATGTTATTAATTTTTTACTTAGTTTTCCACCCTTCTTACATTTTTCCATTTAATCAGAATGGGAGAATACAAAAACTGTCCATATCATCCATTGTCTTCAGCCACTTCTTTAGCCATTTTCAAGGTGGGGTTGTTTTGGTGTTTATAGATGTATTATTTGTGAATTCTAGTAGGAGTGTTAATCCCGAGCCATTGTGTGTTGGGCATGGCTGGAATTCAAATGGGAAACTTTTTATTTTTTAAAGAAGGTGAGTTTGATGGTGATATACAGGGCTTCTCTTATAAAGAACTTTTCAGAATTTTGATTTACATCAAATGTTGATTTTATTGAATAAATTTGCTCTTTAGTATTTCAAGATATTTTTGTGTAATTTTGGTAAATACATCTGTTAAAATGAGATGTCAGCCTTATTTTAATTTTTTTGCAATTTAGACAACAATTTAGCCATATATATATATATATATATATATACTTATTTTTTTTTCAATTTGTACTCCAAGTTTCAGGGAAAAATAATATAAAAGATATAAATAATATATTTTTAAAAGATTAAAAAATAAGCCTCCATGAATCTGAGTACTGGCTGAAATAAGATTAGTAACCTTTTTATTTTAATTTAATTATATATTTACTTTAATTATTAATAATTTCTAATGCTCTGTCTCTTGATACTCAGTTCTGTATTTGCAAGGGCAGCTTGCCATGAATGCATTGTCTTCTGGAATTGCCCTGGTCGATGGTATTTTTGACCAAATAACATCTTTATTATTCTTTATATGTGTGTGTGTGTGTGTAAGGAAGGATGTACTGAAAAGTTCTAAGCTCAATTCAATAGGAGTAGATAGGTTCACCTATTGTCCAGTCCACACTCCTCCAAGATCTTTTGAACAATAGAGGTTGATCTGTTGTTTCCTGTTTAGAAGTGAGTTTCTGGTTCCTTCTTTCTTCTTTTTCACTTCCAGTAGCCTCGTACATCTTAATGCCATTATTGTCTTGCTTGGGATGAATTGATTAAAAAAATAGAAGTCACTTCCCAAAATCATTATTCTAAGATTTGGTGATTGCAATATGGACAATCTCCTCAAAGATGAAGAATGACAGAAATGTGGTTCTGCCAAAGGATGCTGAGAATACCATTGACCAAAGTTTTAGAGAAAATGGAAACAAAGAGGAAACTTATACTTAACATCAGAAAGAGAGAGTTGAGGTTTCTAGGGTACATAATGAGGAAGGAAGGTTTGGAAAATCTGATACTCACAGGTCAGATTAAAGGCAATAGAGACAAGAAAACAATGCATAACATACTTGCATAAATGAATGGTGGAACAAGGTTTAGGAGAGATAACAGAGAGACAAAATTTATTAAGGGCTAAAAGGAACAGGAAGTTGTGGAGAACCATGATCACCTACAACCTGAGCGGACACTGCAAATAAAGAAGAACAAGAATATTGATTTGTGGCCTGGCCAATAACTTTTCAGCACCCAATCATTCATTGAATAAAACAAAATTCTAATTTACTGTTAAATAAATGAAATACTATAAGTCTTAGGAGAAACCTGGAAAAAAAATTAGTGGAGATATAAAAAAAAATTGTTAGTCAAAAGATTATCCCTATTTTCCAGAGACTATTTTTTTTCTCTCTTGAATGACAAAGTCGTTGAAAAATTGTCTGCAAATGCCAATTAAGACAATTACATGTCAGCAATTGATCAACAGCAAGTGTTTGTGTGTTATCATCTTCAGTTAGGCTGCATAAAACAGCAGAAAGAGAGAAATAGGATAAGAAAGAAAAAAGAAGATGGAATGCATGAAAAGAAGAGAGAGAGAGAGAGAGAAAAGACAGTGGGAGAAGAGATAGAAAACAAAACGGGGGTGGAGGAATAGAAAAGGAGAGAGAGAAATGAACGAGAAATGCAAGAAGAGAGAAAAGAAAAGAAGGAAGATAAAAAGATGGAAAGAAGAGAGAGAAAAGTGAAGTAGAAAAAGAGAGAAAGGAGAGAGATACAAAAAGAGAGAAGAGAAAAAAAGAAAGAAGAAAATGGAAAGAAACAAGAGAAAGAGAGAGAAGAGCGATAAAGATAAAAAAGAAAGAAAGAAGAAGAAAAAAAGAAAGAGTGAAAAAGAAGAGATAAAGAGGAAGAAGT
>CAHIKZ030005636.1:0-102500 GCA_903632075.3 Acanthosepion pharaonis | reverse complement strand
CTTAGGCTTTGACATTATTCTAAAGAGCTTAAATTCTGTGATGAAAAATCATGAGTGGATTTAATGACATTCTGTGCACTATTTTTTGTTATAGGTTCTTCTGAAAAATGTGGCTGGCTCTCCACAAATCTTGGTTGCTATAATCAAATCTGTCTATGTAAACTTGAGGTTCAGCTCTAAGCAGGAATGTTTGGTCCTCGTACATCAAAATCAACAAGAGATGACATCATATGTGCATAAATGTATTTAACTCCTAGATTATTTCCCTAATTTTTCAGATTAATCATTCTGAATTTGATTTGATGACATTTATTTACTTGGCGTAAGTAAAACAGTTTAATATGTGATTTGATAATAACTCAGAAAGAATTTATTTTATTTCCATAATTATCAGTACTTTATTATAATGAATTTTGCATAAGTTTTGAAGCCCTTCATATAATACTGAGTTCATTTGTTTTTTACTGTTGTTCACCCAATAAAAGGTCCAAGATCCACTCAAGGTAGATAGTTACTGAATGAGGTTGTTGTATGAAGAAAACAGTTGACCTTAGACTTGAAGAAGTTAAGATTGTAGTGATTAGGCAAGCATCCCACAATTTTGTCCCACAAAACAGCAGCTCATAAGAAGAAGCTATCGAAATGAAACTTCTTCAGCTGTTTGTGGTGATGTGTCTTTTCCATTTCAAAAACTAAATATAATATTTGTTGTGAGTAAAGTTTACCAACTATATTTTCAATGCAAAACTGGAGGTCAACACAAAAAGTAGGCACCACAGATATGCTGTAATACCTGTGCAACAAATCTCAATCAATGGCAAACCAAGAAGAAAAATCTATGGCTTTTGCTACATGGACCTATGATTTGGAGAGAGCCAACCAACCATGCCACTGATTGCTACTTCTGCATGGTGTCTCCAATTGCTATGGAACTCTCACAGAAAAAGAAATGGACAGGGCAATATCCAAACATTCCATTAGCTTTGCATTCTGTCCCTCATAATGCAGGCATACCAGTCCCAGAAGCACTGGTATCATATGAAATTGAGTCAGATGATGGGGAAGACAATGAAACCTCAGAGTTTGAACCATCAATTTCATATGATCAAGATTGTTGTCCAACATCTATCTCTGACTGGCACTTCAAAACTCAAATTGACCTAAAGGACTTAATCAAAGATTTGGAACTTCCTAAGAGTGAAGCAAAACTGTTAGGTTTCAGCAGTAGAATCTATTAACTGGGGATATATGGATGTCCCATTTCTGTGATCATCACAAGAATCTAGTTCCATTCTTCCTTATGGAAGGTGACTTGGTCTATTGCAATAATATCAGTGGTCATATGCAATCACTTAATATCATTTACAATCTAGAGGTTGTTTATTGATTCCTTGAAAACAAATCTCAAATGACAGAAAACTGGTGGAAGACCTTTTGAAGACATACAAACATTTTGGCAATGACATCTTGTTGCATGTATTGGGGCTGCATTGATAGAACAAGTTTTAAATTATCTATGTCAGGAATGCACAATTTTTCTTGTTGAGATTTCTATGAATCTATATCTGCTAGCTTCAGTTTCAGATACAAAACACAAACAACAGTAATTTTTGAATGACTTTTTTATCTTACATTATTTGTTATTTTTTTATTACTATAAACATTATTTATGTACCTCCAAAGATCCACTAAAAAAAAAGAGCATATATGATGAAAAAAAATACTTAATAAAATCAAAGTTTTAACCAAGAATAATAACAAGGATTCTTAATAATAACACAAGGATTTTCACAATCCTCACGTTATTATTAAGAGAGACAAAGGATTTTTTATGGAAAAATTTTGAATGTTCTAAAAAGGATTTAAAAATAATTTTAAATTCTTTTTAGAATTTTCAAAATTTTGGTTAAAATTTTTGTTTTTCAGGCATCAACATAGGAATTTGTACAGAAAATTTTAATGCCTTTTTGTGGTAAAAAACACATTGATTTTGGAAATTCTTGCAAAAATCAGATAACTGTCGGATTTTAATGAAACTTTCAGGACTTATTAACAAATGAATGAAATTATTTCTGAAATGTTTCTTGGTTAAATATCTTTATAAAAATATTTTTTTACATCTGTTATCCCTACTTATTTAATCTTGTGAAATTTTCAGAAATTCATTTTTGTATGGCCTAATGTTTATATTAGTTATAAGTCCTTGTAGAATTTAAATTTTGAATTTATTTCTTTAAAACAGGATTCTAGATACAGAAAATCTGCTTTGAGTCATTAAAATAATTAACTACGGCATTATTTAATTAGAAAAGCTTTTAATTGATTTTATGAATAAGATATATTATGGACACTATTTGTTTTAAGAAATACAAATTTTTCAATGAATAATGAATTTTTACAGGAATTGTTTTCATTTTTAAAAATTTTAATTAGAATAATTTATAAAGTTTTAAATTTATGTATTAATTTGTACTGGTTAGGTGATATTCTTATTAAGTAAAAACTAATCATATTAATTACTAATCATAAATGGAAGATCTTACTACAATTATTTTTTAAAAATTCTGAAATTTTATTGTGGGTGTATAAATGTGACAATTTATATAATGCCCATACATGACATTATCAGAAGTATGGATGTCCATACATGACATTATCAGAAAATAAGAGTGATAACTATAGTCAATTTAAAATTTATGGTAATTTTCTAACATTTCCTTAACAAGCGTCTTTATAAGTAGGATTATTTTGGGTAATTAAAAAATTATATGAAAAAGGCACATACATCGTATTTGTCAAGTAATTGTTGCAGCTATGTCCCCTGTTGAATATATTTGCTGAACATAAGTCTATTGAGATAGTTGTCAACACCTTATAAAAACATCCACCACCATTTTAAAAAATGCTTTTCTGCAGTATTTTAAACTAAAATTAAGTAATTTTCATTTTAAATCAGATTAATTAAACTTTAAATCAGCTATCTTCCTCAAATAATGTTCCAGAAAAGTATATTTTATTTTTAAAAGATTTTTTTTTTAATAAAGATAATTACTTTGTGCTGAGAGATTTGTAAATATGGCTAAAATCAACCATTTTTAACAATTTCAAAAAGAAAAAATAATTTCAATCAATTTAAATTTAGTTCAAAATGCAACAAAGTATTTTGCTTATTGGAAATATTCAGTATCTGTCTATATTTCTGAGATGAGGTATTATGTACACTATTTACATTATTTGGACTATTGTCCTCATCATTGTTGCCATGTTTATCACAACATTTCGACCGTTGTACACTCCGGCCTTCATCAGATGGTTGGAATGTCGAACTGAACCCTTTATTTCACTCACTGGGGTAGACTGTTCTAGTTCCACATGCCATGTCTAATGGATGTCAGTTATCTCCTGTTAATACCCCTCTTTCATTGGAAAATTTGTAAACTTGAGGAATCAGCACATATGCTCAGCCACAAAAATCTCCTGAGCCGACCAAGTATAAAAAAGAATACAATATGGGAACCAGTAATAAGGAGTGCCAGAGAAAAGCAATAATAACAAAAATTGCAATATGAGCTCTGGCAAAAAACAAGAAATGATAACAGCAAAAATTGCAATATGAGCAGTGGTAAAAAATGGTTGCTGAAGACATTAGGTTTATAATACCCAGAAATTCATACCCAGATGTCCTCAAGGACACCTGGATAAAGATGTTAGTTAGATCCAGTGACAGTGTGAGTTCAATACCTGGTTAAGGCAATGGAGAACTTTCAGAGGGGAAACTGACATCCATTAGACATGGCATGTGGAACTAGAACAGTCTACCCCATTGAGCGAAATAAAGGGTTCAGTTCAACATTCCAACCACCTGAAGAAAGCCAGAATATACAACGGCTGAAATGCTGTGATAAACATGGCAACAAAGATTTAGGACAATAATCCAAATAATAGTAGAAATATTCAAGTTAATCTATGAACTTGCAATTAAAACGAAAAAAAAAAAAGATTTTGCATTTTAAACTTTAGGTATCACATTTTTTAGGTACCTACATTATTTTTAGTGGGTACCCCCCATTTGTAGTAATAAAGAAATAATGTCAGATAAAAAAATCCATTCAAAATACATATTCTTAAAGAGTTTCAGGAATTCATTATTAAAATTTTTCTTCACATTCCTGCAAATTTCAAGAAATGATTACAAACGTTCATATTTTTTTAAAAAAAAAACATTCTTCATCCCAACATGACGTGGGCGATCATGGCTCTCCACAACTTCCTATCCTTTGTAGCTTTTAGTAACATTTGTATTTTTACCATTGCTTCCAATCTTGTTCCACCATCCATTCGCACAAGTTCATTAGGTTGTTGGCCCATTGTTATCCCTTGCTCCTTTTGCGTTCAATATGTCTAGTAAGTGTCAAATTCTCTAGGCCTTCCTTCCTCTTTATGTGTGAAAAAAAGTTTCAGCTCTCTCTTTCTGATTCTGAGAATAAGTTTACTTTTTGTTTCCATTTTCCTTAAAACTTCTTCATTGCTTATGCACTCTGTCTGTGGTATTCTCAGCATCCTTCTGTAGAACCACATTTCTGATGTCTCCAGTCTTCTGTTCATCCGTAAGTAGATTATCCAGCCGTTACTGCCATAGAGGAGGATTGATATTTCATGACAGTTCAGCACTCTTTTTTTTGTTTCTAATAAAAAATTTTCCTGTTTCTTAGCACTTTGTTTAGCTTTTGGAATGCATCTCTTGTTAATCCTTCAGATTTCAGTGCCACATATTCCTTCCTATGTCAAAACCTTTCCAAGATTTTACAACTTCTGTATTTGTTTGATGTCAGTGACATGCAGAGGTTTGGTGATGCTCAAGCCCAACTCCTTGATTGTATACCCCTAAGACTCAAGTGGCGGGGGGGGGGTTATAGGGATTAGTACTGAGAAATATGAGAAAGGAAGAGATTTTAAATATGTAAAAACAGATGAAACATGAAATAAACACTTTATTCAAATTAAATATAAACTAAATTTTTATTTCACTCTTTGATTGGATGCTCTGCCGATATGGCTGTATGGGGCTGTCGCACCTTTCTACCCACTACTTCTGCATGCTACTCTTTGATAGTGAAATCTCCAATTTGTAGTTGGCTGTTTAAAAGATATTATGTAAAGATTTTCTGATTGAGCAAACAAAGACAAGAAAGGTGCTCTGAAAGAAGTATTGAATAATGATAAGAACTTGGAGGAAGCTGATGAGATGAAAGATGGGAAAACTGCTTTGAAGTAATCAGCAAATAAAAGTAACAACATGAAGGAGTCTGATAAGAAGAAGGGCTGAAAGTTTCCGATATAAACAACAAAGAAAATGGATCAGAAATAATCAATGAATAATCATAAGAACACAAGGAAGTCTGACAAGAATAACAGCTGATGATTTGAGATAAAAGCAAAGGAGGAATGAGGGATTATAACAATGGGTGGTTCAAATCCAAGATCAGAAATCTGGGATCATAAATCAAAAGGTTATAAATCAGTCTTACAAGTCCAAAGTCAAAAATGCTGGGCATGTAAAGATTGTTCACTCACAAAGTCAATGCCCGGGTTGTTCAAAGAGACATTCTTCTATTTGAGTAAGAAATGTTGTAATTGGTCAAAATTGGTAGGAAACTGCAAACAATTACCATATTTCAAGGCCTTACTAAAGTTGACCTGATTTTGATTATGATTTTTGACAAACAGCACAGAGAATGCAAAATTGAATCCATTACTAGGTCAGCTGCTAAGAAATTTAGTTCACTGTGTTGTGCTAGGCAATTTTTCTCTCCAGAATCTATCTTACTTTGTTTACTATTCATCCATCCTTAGAATATTGCTGCCACATTTTGTCTGGTACTCCTACTATTTTCCTAGAACTTCCTGCTAAAATCCAAAAAGAATCAGCAATATTATTGGCCCTGTTAAGGCACTCAGCTTTAGTCTCTTTTCCATCGCTGTAAGGTTGCTTCCCTGTGCCTTTTCTCTCTCTCTCTATATATATATATATACTTTCATGGTAATTGTTTGGACATGCTCTTTGCTATGGTACCTAGGCTCTTTGAATTTAAGCACAGTAATAGACTAGTGACAAGGTCTCATCAATTTACAATTGAACACAAATTACCTGATAAGAGTTTCTTTTCTCACACTTCTTGCTTGTGGAACTCCCTTGCAATTCCATGATTTCCAGCCAACTTTAATTTGCAAAAATTTAAATCTAATGTCAATCACTATTTACTGTGCTCCTGATTAGTCTTTTTTTCTTGCTCCTTAGAAATGTTTCTTTTTCTAACTCTTCCACACTTAGTAAGCCCCTTGTGTCTCAGTGGCTTTACTACCTTGCTTGAGGTAAAATCGATTAAAAACATAAGACCTGGTTTGCTCCTTCATTACAAGTTCATAATCTGTGAATATTAGAAACAATGCAAAAAATGCAAGAGAGATCATCTGATACTTTGTTATGAAAACAACAAAGAATAGATATACAAAATAATTAGTGAATAATGAGAGCAATCTGATGAAGTCTGACAAGAACAGTTGAAACTTAGCAATAAATTCTTTTTAGTGTGTGTAGTATTATTTAAAAGAAATTTAGGTTAGAATTCATTCAATTTAACTACAATTTTAATTACAATTTCAAAATTACAACTTTAAAAAGTTTATAAAAAAAAAAAAAATTGTAATTTACATATACTTTGATATGGAAAAATAATTTTACTTACTATGAGTAATTTTCCTTCTGTTATAAAGTAATATAGTCTATTAAAACTAAACAATGAAAATATTTTAAAAGAATCCAAAAATAACACCTATAGTAAAATAAAATTAATATGAAATGCCATAAGATGTAAGCTTTTGAATGACCCATGTCCTTAGTACTTACATGAGAAATATTATAATACTAGGTTTATATATAAAATAAAAGTTTACTGAATCAGTGAAATTAAGTAATCATTTTTGCCGTCATAGTCATATATTTATAAAAAAAAAAAAAAAAAAAATGTAACCTCATATACATACTTAAACTTGATGTTAAAATAATCCTATATAATATAATGGATTCTAATACATTTAACTGTTCTTAAAAAGAATATAGTAAAATAAAAATTAAAAAGGAGAATATTTCAAATCGTAGTTAAATAAAAAGTATTAGAAAAAAAAAAAAAAAATTCAGACGACATCCATTCAACTGATGTCAGGTTTCATTGTAAAATACATCCCTACCCCTTACCAAATTGTAGCTAATAACTGATACAATGATACTGACATAAGGAAAATCTTGACACCCCTTGTTCAATTTAAGTAGAATATTCTGTAACCATGGAAACGTGATTTTAGCTGTGTCTTTAAAAACCCGGTAATTTTTAAAAGTTACTCCAAAATTCGCTTGAAGATGAAATGGAACTAATGCTATATATATATATATATATATATATATATATATATGCTTGTGAGTATGTAGACACACATGCATAAGGTACTAACAAATTTTTTAGCATTAATTCTCGATACTAAATTTTAATGAAAGTTCATTCTGAATGGGTAACGGAATGGGGATATTTGGCTTGACGGGTTTCCCAACAAAGTGGATACTTGGACTTATACTAAGTTAAAACTTAAAACTTAAAAGCTCAAACTTACACTTTAATTCACTTTGTTCAGTTGGGTGCCCATATATATATACATCAACTCAAGTGCGACTCATTTGTGGTTGTCTGGTTGATCTTGGTATATTGGTAGAACTTGACTTCCTTTGACAGAAGCTGAAAAAAGAGTAGGTTGATGAAGTAAAGCAGTCTTTCACCACCCCCAACCATCATCTCCTAACCCAAGTGAAAGATAGTCGTATGCTTACAACAATGGAAGTCAGAAAAATTCACTTCAAAGTCATCATAATTGTATCAAAGCGCCATTGAAACGCTGTCAGTCTACTCTGTCCATATAGTGTCAAGCTCACTGCTACACTATCATACTGACCAGCTAATTTGCAAAGAACATTGTGGGGTTTACCAATTTTGTTACCTCATTCCTATTAACGCCTCTCTCTCCTTATATACTAGAATGTCAATTAAACATCACACAGTCAAAAGTTCTATGGCCGCTGATTGACTCTTCAAATTAGTTATCTGAATATTCATTCCTTGAAATAACTGGAAATCAAAAATAGAATCTGGAGTGTTTTGTTTGGTGATTTTTTGGTGGGGTTCTGTACTTGTTAGTTTCTGTTTTGTTCTTTTTTTGTATTCTTTGTTTGTTTTTTTTTTGCTTTTTGTTTTCATTTTTTTTAATAGGATAGGCTTACCTATCACCCAGTCCATACCCCAGTCCCTTCTCTTGAACAGGAGTACAGGCTCATAACTTGTTTCCTGTTTAGGAAGGGGCTCCTGGTTCCTTTCCTTTTCTCAGGCCTTAAGTGGTGTTGTCATGAATCTTTTGTGATATGTGTGGATGATGGAAACATCTCCTCATTCTGAGGGTACCAGGTTGACAGTTTTCTGGCTGCTGTTCCTGACTGGTATTTAGGAGCCCAAACTCTTGCATAGCATCTTGAGAGGCTGCTCTGATCAACAGTTGCATAATACCAGGGTTCTTGCCGTGTCATGTATGAAAGGGTGTTACTGCAAGCACCTCTGGTGGGCAACCCCAAGGCCACACTATGTTGCAGTCAGTTCCCTTCCTGCACATGTTACATTAGATGACCAACTGCTACTAGTATCTTAGCCCTTTCCTTACCAAATGACTATAAACATCCAAAGATATAAACCTAAACTGAATATGTATATCATGCTCTTGATAATAACAGCAAAGCTTGAGCTGTGGCTCTAGATATCTTAAAGACATTTGACAGGGTTTGGCATGCTAGTCTTCTATGTAAGCTCCAGAGCTACAGTATTACTGGACATGTGTTTGATTTAATCCAATCATTCCTATTAAACCATGAAATGAAGTTCATTTTGAATGGGCTAGCTTCCAGATCCTTTCACATGAATGTGGGTATTCTGGGTTCTACACTGATATCATCAGTTCCCAAGTAGGCATTTATGCTGATGACATTACCACTTACTCCTGTTTCAATAGTAAATCCATCAAAGTTGACAAAGTTAACCTGAACGCTGCTCTTGAAAAGAACCTCCAATCAATGGTTAACTGGTGCAGGAAATGGCTTATAGATTTTAATGCCTCCAAAACAAAACTGCTCTCATTTAATCACCAAAGAGAAACTTTCCTGACCACCATCAGCATGGCTGATGCTAGATTCATGGAGAGCAACACACTGCACCTTTGTGATCTCATATTCTCAAGTGACTTGAAGTGGAATGACTACATTGAATCAGTAGCTGCATCTACTGCAAGGAAAGTTGGGTCACTGTGTCATGCCAGAAGGCTTTTCTTGTCAGAGTCCATCTTGCATATTTACAAATCTACCATTCAACAGTGCATTGAATACTGTTGCCATATCTGGTCAGGTACTCCTGCTACTTATCTCAAGGTTCTTGACAAAATCCAAAGAAGGATTTGCAGTGCAATCAATACTGATTTGGCATTTCGACATCAGTCACTTTATCACCGACATGATGTGATTTCCCTCTGTCTTTGCTACAAATATTTTTATGGCAACTACTCTGATGAGCTTTTTTCCCTGGTGCCCAGACTACGTGAGTTAAAGCATGTTACTAGATTAGCACTTAGGTCCCACCCTTTTACTGTTGAATTAGATAAATATAACCACCACTTCTACTCCAACAGTTTCTTTTCTCACACTTCCCCATTTCCATTTCCTTGCTTCCCTGATAACTAGAATTTTCAAAAATTTAGATGCAACATCAATCACCATCTCCTTGAACCCCATTCAGTTTTTATACTTTTCTCTGTCCCCTGTATACCCAGTCTTTTCTCTCACCTTCACTCTCTATAACCCCCTGCATGCTAATGCCCTTGCTTGGGGTGAAATAATTAAAACAAAAAAAATTTTTTTAAATATCTAAACTTTTGGAAAGTAAAAAATTTTGATGGACACTGTAGTAATAAAATAAGTACATCTCATCTCCTCTCTCCCTTGTAACGATCCACTATAATAAAATAAACGTTTTCAACACTAAAGCTGAATTAGTCAAATAAAACATCGTAAGCTTCTACTTAGAGTTGTTGCTGTATTACAGACACTTTGTAGAACATCTGAAAATTGGTGGTAAAAGCAATAGAATGTTATTTTGAAAAATGTATATAATTATAACACGAAGAATGTTTACGATAACAGCTGAATCGCTGTTTTAAATGCAAGAGAAAGAATTGTTTAATAATCAAATTTTTCATCTGATATAGTCATGGAAGCAACAATGTATCTTCTCCTGTTTTCTCTTGTCTCAATATTAACATAAAACTAAATAAACTCATTAAATACACAAAAATAGAAAGGTTCATTAAACAGGGTCTTAAAGAACTCATTCAAAATTTGAAGTTCGATCAGGATTTATTATTGGCAGTCACAATCTAAACAATGTATGATATTCAGATGACACAGTGTTGATAGCAGACACAGAAAAGGAAAGTACAGAAACTCTTACAGAAGCTAGCAAAGGAAAATGAGAAGAAAGGACTAAGCATCAATTGTAAGAATAAAGAATGTATAGTTATCGACAAAAGAACAGCCCAAGATACAAACTATGAATTGGAGATGTCACAATCAAGCAAGTACAAAAATTTAAATATTTAGCTAGCATTTTAATAGAGGATAGAAACTGTGATGCTGAAATTTGAAGTTGCATTGGGTTCATGAAAGTTACCTTCCAAAAGCTAAGCAAAGTATCAAGAAAAAGGAAAATTTCATTAGAAACAAAGAAAAGAGTGCTGAACTGCTTTTAATGTCAGTCTTCCTATATGGCAGTAAATGTTGGTTAATTTCCTCACAGATGAAGAAAAGATCTTAGGCAACAGAGATGTGATTCTATGGAAGAATGCTGAGAATACCATGGATAGGGCATATGCGCAATAAGAAACATTTAAGGAAAATGGGAACAAAAAGAACATTTATACTTGGAATCAGAAAAAGAGAGTTAAAATATCTTGGGCACATAATGTGGAAAGAGTGCTTGGGGAATTTAACACTCACATGGTATATTAATGGAACAGAGGAAAACACCAAATAACCTACCTAATGAATTTATGTAAATGGTTGGCAGAATAGGGATTAGGAGAGATAACAAAAAGATAAACATTACTAAGAGCTACAAAAAATAGGATGTTGTGGAGAGCCATGATTGTCCATGACCTGAAGAGACATGGACATAGAAAGAGAAGAAGTTTCTTGTTAAGACTGACCTTATCTGTAACAATTAAGTTTTGTATTCTTATCAGTTGTTACTATCATAACATTATAAAAGTGCATGTGGCCTAATGCTTGAGGTTTCCAAAAATGTTATTTGAAAGCTGAGTGTCTATCTGAGATAGTTTGTGTTCATTTCACACTAATACCCTTGGGAAAGGCATGAATCTATTGCTTTCATCTCAGCTATATTTTTAGAGATTTACATTTTTGTACAACTAAATGATGCATATTTAAATCTTTTTTAAATCAATTTCACTTCAAGCAAGACAATAATGCCACTAAGACACAAAAGGGCTACTGAAAGTGAAAGAGAAGGAAAAGACTTCTGAAGAAACTGGAAACCCAATTCTAAACAGGGAACAAGGGATAAACCTTTTTGTGTATATCTGATAGGGATCATTGAAAGGTATATATAATCAGAGAGTTACTTGGTTGAATCTTGATTAGGAGCTCTCATTAATACTTACCAACCATCTAAAGGGCCACATTAGCCAGTATGTCTGATCTTTCTGCAGAGTTCGTCAGGTTTATCCTCTCTTGCTCTCTCTCTCTCTCTCTCTTTCTCTCTCTCTCTCTCTCCATATATATATATATATAATACCTTTCTTTCAAACATGTTTTATTGAAAAGCCACTAAGATGCAAGGGGCCACTGAAAGTGTAAAAGAAAAAGACTTTAGAAGAAACCAGAAACCCAATCCTAAACAAGAAACAAGGGATAAACCTCTACTCCTGTACAAAAGTCCAAGGAGAATTGCAAACTAGACAATAAGCAAACATATCTACTCCTATTTGTGTCTACATGTTAAAGATTTCTCACAACAGTGTACAGTGACTGAAACTGAATTGTGAATGAATCAGCAATAATCAACCAAAATGTCACTTTGGCTTGTTCATATTAAGCAGCTTGGTGGCTTAAATAAATGAAGGGAATTATTATCAATATATTTCAATGGGATTTGGTCATTCAATATTTGTCTCCTATAAATGAATGCACTGCTTAATGAGTAAGGGAATTAACTGAAATTAAAAAGCCTTTATTATCTGGGCATGAAAAAAATTGAACTATAGACTTAAGTGTCCACTTCAATATCCCTAACCATAAAGCTATTAGTATGACCCACAGTAATGAAAGAACCAATCCATTAATATATTAAAGAGACGTACTCACCGCATGTGTTTATTTAATGCAATTAGCTTGCGTCAGAAGCTATCAGTGATTGAAAAACCAGCTCACAAATACTAAACTAACAATCAAGAGTCATGTATTTGAGCACCAAAAGGAACAAAAAATAATATGACTTTGAATTCAGTTAGGATAACAGCAGATTGCCTTCTGTAACATAAGAATATTTACTGGTTTTTGTTGGAATTTTTTATATGAAAAATTATTATTATATTCCTTTCTATTCTGACTTGGACTCAGCATCAATTTGAATAGAAAGTTATATAATAAAGAAGTTAGACAATAAAAGAAAAACTTGGCCAATCATTGAATGATATCAATTAAGGAAAAGCTGTTTTCAATACCCACAAATACTAAACTAACAATCAAGAGTCAACACAAAGTCAAAAATGATGATCCTGAATCCAGTGATGATAGTAGCAAATTATCTACTCAGTAATTTATAACAAGTAAATGATTAATTATTATTATTATATTCCTTTCTGTTTCTTAAAGACTGCTTAGGAATACCAGGTGTTGTAAGCTTGGATGTGTTGGTTCTTTAATTCTTCTGAAATTTTTTCTGCGATATTATTATGACCCAAATCATTTTTTTCCCTTGCTTATGGCCATATCATGTTGAAACACGAGTTCCCATATGATCACCAAAGTTAAGCAACATTGAGCCTGGTCAGTACCTAGATGGGTGACCACTTGGGAATACCAGGGGCTATAAGCTTGGATGTGCAGATGGTGTAATCTATAATTAGAATTGGAAATTGGAGAGCCATGTTCCAATTCCAGTCAGGTTCATTATATTTACTTACACGCAAATACCCTTAGGAAAGGTATGAATCCACCTCTTCTCCTCCTAGCTATGGGTTAATTAGTAAGACATGTATTGCTCAAAAAAAATTTCTTAAAATCTGAAAATATTTTAAACATATTTTAAAATATTAAACATACTTTAAATTTTAGTTATTTAAACCAGCAAAGGATTGATAAGCCGTAGAAAACAAATCTGTTAATCAATATTTTTAAAATATTAAATTTTATTTAAAACATTATTTTTTGGTGGATATATGTGTTTCATTAAATATTCCTGATTATCAAACAGAAATTTACATCTCCCAACATCTGTATTTAAGTGTCTAAATAAAAATATATGTCTTATAGCAGATTAAGACTCTCAAATGCACAGACCAGTTGATGTAAATTTCTTCTTCATAATGTAATGTGTCTTCTCAGCATGTAGGCGATCATGGCTCTCCACAATTTCCTGTTCTTTGTAGTTCTTAATAAATTTTGTCTTTTTGTTATTTTTCCTAAACCCTGTTCCGCCGTCTTTTTACCCAAGCTCATTATATATGTTATGCATTGTTTTCCTCTGTCACTCTTTCCTTCAACCTATCCTGTGAGTATCAGATTTTCCAAACCCTCCTTCCTCATTATGTGCCCCAGAAATTTCAACTGCCTCTTCCTGATGTTAATTATGTTTTCTTTTTGTTTCCATTTTCTCTAAAACCTTGTTGTTACTCACATGTTTAATCCACGGTACTCTCAGCATCCTTCTGTAGAACAACATTTCTATTGCCTCATGTCTCTTCTTCATCTGTGAGGAGAGTGTCTGGCATTCAGTGACATATATAAGGACTGATACTATATAACAGTGCAGTACACTATTCTTTGTTTCTAACAATATTTTTCTTTTTTTTAATACTTTGTTTAACTTTTGGAAAGCATTTTATGCTATCCCAATGTGCCTTTGAATTTCGGTACCACACTTTCTGTCCTTTGTTCAAACACATCCCAAATATTTAAATTATTGTATTTGCTTGATTTTGGTATCTTCAAGTTGTAATTTGAATATTGGACTGTTCCATTTGCTAACAACCATCACTGTTTAAAAACTGGGATATCTACACAAACGTGTGTGTCCGCTAAAAATAATATTTAAAGTAATAAGAAAAAATGTCAAGGGATAAATGAATAAAAAAAACAATTAATTCCTTCAAAATTCCTTTCTATTCAAACTGGCATGCTCATTTTAGTTGTTATACTAATAATGTTTTGTCCACCATAACCACAGGCCTTCCTACAAAAAGGCCAGAGGGTAACATAGCTGAAATGTTTTGAATATAACAGTGAAGATGAGCATAGCAATCCAAATAGAAAGGCATCCAATAAAGAATACTTAGCCAATCATTGAAGAAAATCACTAGAGGAGTGCTTGTTTTTATATACACCCCCCCCCAAATAACAATCACTTGTCAAGTATTTAAGTACCAAGAAGAACAAAAAAGTGACCTGGAATTTAGGTATGATAGCAGCTGTTTGTCCACTGTAACGTAAGAATACTTGACTAACCAATAAATGAAATCAGTAGTGAATTGACTGTTTTTTTTATCTTAAATTAAATATTTTTACAAAGTTCTTCATCCAGAGACAAAGAATAAAATATCTAAAAAAACAAAAAAACTTCAGTGTTTATCACTTAAGTCAATAAAATGTTTAATATCTTAATAACACATCTCACAATGTTCTGCTTCTACAGATTTTTAATAAAAGAAAATTTTTCAATTTCCTTCCCATGCCAAATGTGCTTATCATCTAAGACAGGCATGGGCAACCTTTTTTTTTTTTTTTTTTTTTTATCAGTGAGCCACATGAGGTACAGTACATCATAAGGCAGGCGGCACTACTAAAAGAATTTAGGTATTTTTTAAAAATACCGCAGCCATTTTCCCAACAAAAGCATCTGCCTTAGAAATGAAGAAAAGTTGATTTTTTTCTTTAGAGAAAGAGTCCTTGTATAATTAAAAAAAAAATGAAGTCTTGGTATAATATTATCATTAATGACAGCATGATTAACACGCATTTCTGCTTCCTGTGATTTGTTTTTAATTTATTCATTTAAGGAGATAAAATATTTGTAAAAGAAGAATAATTATCATTGCTGTTTCCTGTTTCTGAAGCAAATGATGTTTACATGTATGATCTTCCTTATTGAAAATCACTAATGGTTAAAAATGCAAACAATGTTTCCTTCCATGAAAAATTCAAGAAACATTGTAATTAATCATCATTTATGTATGTGGTTATGCATAAGAGTTTCTGTGTGAACATGTCATAATGAAAGGAAACAAAAAACATTTTAATAAACATTATTTTCTTCATGAAATTAGGCATGCCATTCAGAAAGCCAATCAGGCCACAGTTTGCTCATGACTGATTTAAATATTTACAAATATATAAACAGCCAATATTTATCTATCCCTGAACCAAATCATTGCTTACAGGCTCAAATATAAATAACCAATATTTACTTATCCTGAACCAAGTAAATACACTGGTACTTGAATGACAAATGTCAATTGAAAGAAGATGGTACTTTTTTCTTTTTAAAAAATGTCCAGTAACATAGCATCAGTCATAATGAGAAAAATAATGCTCATCTTACCAAAATTAAAACATGTCCTGTTGCTGGGGACTAGAAAACAAACACCATTTTAATAAACGGTATTTTCCTTAAGAAATTAGCCATGCCATTCAGAAAGCCAATTGGGACCACAGTTTGCTCATGTCTGGTGTAAGATAATTTTTTTTAATCATTTCACCCCCAAGCAAGGTAATAAAGCCATTCAGGCACAAGGGGGTTACTGAGTATTAGAGAATATGAGAAAAACTACTATTAAGGAGTGAGGGCAATAAAAGAATAGAAATTAAGACAGAAAATAACGATTAACATTGCATTTAAATTTTTGAAGACCAAAGTTGACTGGAAAGCATGAAACCAGAAGAGAGTTCCACAAGCAAGAAATGCGAGAGAAGAAACTGTTAGCATAGAACTTACAGTTACATCTAGCCATTTCAACTGTAAAATGATGAGACATTGCCACCAATCTAGTAGTACTGTCCTTAAATTCATAAATTTGCATAAGATGTTCAATAACAAATCAAAATACAATGAGATTGAATAAAGTGAGACAAAAATATTGATGAATGGCTTATGAGATAAACTAGTGTAGAGCAATATTCATTTTTATATATTTGTTTGGTGTGGGGTGGGTTTGTTTTTTGTCTTTGTCTTGCGGTGTTTATGTCAGGAAATATTAATTTTTATCTATATATCTCAAAAGATTCTTACATGAGAAACATCTCTAATATATTCCAAATGTTTTTACCATTATCTTCAACTTTGTCTCTGTATTAGTTTCTGCAGCTCCCCGTTGTACTAAGAGAGGTAATATCAATGTTACAGCCTAATGTCTGCAAAAATTGCTGAGACAACTGAACAATTTCTGAATGACTATAAAATTCAACCTTGAAGTCTATACTACAAGGAGTAACTAAAACACTAAAATTTGGTCATTTGTTACATTTGAACTTTGTTGTATGTGAATCCTGTAGACTACCATGTGAGTATATGACCACAGCCTCACCATGGTAGGCATTGCTATTCTATTGTGATTTCAGCAGCAAGTAGGTCATTACAGTTTGAAGCTGCTAGCCTCATGCTCAATTAGTTTTGAATCCAAAGTCATCCTTCTCCCAAACTAGTTGCCACCAAAGGCAGAGAGAGCTCAGTTTGCTCTACTATTTGACCCATATCTGGGAGAGAAGAGATGGATTTGTAACCTTTTGAAGGGTATTTGGACTGTTGATTTCAATCATTAGGAATAACTGTAAAGCACTTGCCCCTCCTCTTTTATAGGCAAAAGAACAGAAATGCATGCTGGGATTATTTTTTCCTTAGCCAGTAAAATAGGCTAGTTTGCAGTTTGACATAATCAGTCCTGATATACTTTGTCTAGAACACTACATTCACTTGTCTGAACTTGCATTTGTGAACATTTTGCCTTATTACTGATAATTTGCCTTGCATATATTAGTTGCTTCTTTGCTTGCTTCATATTATTTTATTTTGCCATGTACCTTTTTCTTTGTATTGCAAACTTTGTTAATTCTCTTTGTTGGACATTGCTGTTCTTTATTTTGCATTTGACCATGGCTACTCATTCCACATGTACAAAAATGAATACAATGGCCTTAGTTGGAGTTTGAACTCAGCTCACCAATCCTGCTTGCCATGCTGATAACCACTATACTACAATTACATCTTAAGCTTTGTTCAGTGGGAAAGAATTCATTTTCTTCATTTTTTTTAATTAAAACATGACTACCTGTTTTTTAGAATTCAATTTCAATGCACAAAACTTGAACTACCAGATATATGTTTAATGGATAGTGGCTCAGAATAAGAAATCAGAGTGCTGAGTTCAAATTTTGCCAAGCCCTTGTAGGTGATGAATTATTCTCCACCCTCCAACCTCTCTCTCACAGGTGGCATGTGGTAAGTCTCTCACTACTTAATTGCAACTTCCATGGAAAGTGTTCAGATGAACTACATTTCTTGGTTCCATCAGTTCAAACTTTTATGGCAAGGACATACCATGCCATTTATATTGTAGCATACCATCTACATCTCCTCCGTTGTTCCATTGGTGAGAAGTATATTCCACTTGAACAGCTTCTTCCCATGAACTGCTGCTCTATGGAACGGACTCTCAAGAAGATGTTTCCTAGACCACTACAATCTTAACCTATTCAAGTCAATAATTAACTGTTATCTTCCCCTCCTATTTATATAAACTACTACTTAATGTAACCCTCTACCTCAAGTGGCTCTCGGACCTTGTATTAGAGGAACATTATATTATTATATATCATGCCTTTAAATTCCTTGAGGAACATAGGGTCACAAGATATTGTTGCAGTTTCTATAACAAGCCAGTTTTTTTTGGGGGGGATATGTTGTTAGCCTACTGCACAACCCCCAAGGATCAGGTTTTGAATTCAGAATTGTTCTTCTCATAGACCAGTTGCCACCCAAGGCTATAGAACCAGGTCTGTCCTGCTATTTACCCATAGCTGGGGAGAGGGTGAGAGAAGAAGAGGATTCATACCTTTCCCATACCTTTACTTAACTGAAAATAATTGCACTATAATTAGTAGCAACATTCTTTATACTAAAACAGGTCAGTACTTAACAGGTGTATTTTTACTTGTAGTACTTAGTAGTACTTCATAGTAGTATATTTAGTAGTAGTATCCTTTGTAGTTATTGTGAATGTGACATAATGGTTATCAGAGTGTGAAATGAAATTGAGAAGCAAACCTCAAATTCCAGCCAAGGCTGTTGCATTCACTTTTGCACAAATTACATTCTGAAAAGAGATGACATTTAAAAATATTAGTAGTTCTTAGCAGTATTTAATAACAGTAACTCTAGTAGCATGCTTAATAGTAATACTCAGTTGTAGTACTTTATAGTGATATATTAATAGCAGTATTAGTTGTACTTCTTGAGCCAAATAATCTTTGTGTCACTTTAAACTGATATCTTATATTTTTTTTCTGTATATCTAAATTATAATTATAAATTATTTATTTAGAAAGTCAAAATTTCATTGAAATATGTCGGAAAATTTCCAAATTTTCATCGGAAATCAAGAAAACATAAACTTTAAACAAAATTGTTACAATATATGGTAAAAAGGTGTAATTTTTTTGTTTTTTATTAGTTTCACCTCATGCAAGGCAGTAAAGCCACTAAGACACAAGGAGTTACTGGGTAGGAAAGAATAAGGAACCGAAACATTAATAATGAGCAGGAAGAAAAAAGAGTAATCAAGAAGACAGTAGATAGCAATTGACAATGCATTTAAATTTTTGCAGATTAAAGTTGTCTGGAAAGCATAGAGCCAGAAGAGAGTTCCACAAGTGAGAAGTGTGAAAAAAGAAACTGTTATCATAGAATTTATGGGGGACATCTAGCCAGCACAACTGTAAATTGACGAGATCTTGACACCAGTCTAGTACTGTGCTTAAATTCAAAAAGTCTAGGTATCAAAGAACTCATCTGAACAATTACCATGAAAGAAAAGACACAGAGAGGCAACCTTATAGTGGTGGGAAAGTGACTGAAGCTGAGACACCAGATCAGGATGAATAATATTGCAGATTCTTCTTTGAATCTTATTGATGTAATGGAATAACCTGTCAACCCCATGAGTAACTACACTATAGGTAGTAACTGCCTATAATTATCAGTAAGTCAACAGACTATGGAGTCTAACTGGGATCTGTCGATTACGATTCAGTCTTATACAAGAACTACCAACATTCCAATAGTAGCACTCACTACTGGATTGACTTGCAACAATCATGCACATAACTGTTACCTTATTTCTTATTGTACTGGTTTTTACAATAAACCTTTACTTATTTTATCCACCGTGCTTGTCAAGTATATATTCCTATTAGCACAGAATATAACACTTATCAAGAAGTAAACTGATACCAGGAGAATATGGGTCTATAAAAGTTGTTTGAGATTCTGAAATGGAGTATTTTCTTTATTTCTTGTTTCTTTAACATGTATATTTGTCTTATTACTGATTATTTCTTCATAATATTTTCTCTTGTATGTTTGAGAAGCTCAAGATACACTGTAATAAGAATTTAGGGAAAAGAAACAGAGCAAGTTAATATGAAGAAAGTAACTATGAAACTCAAATGCTGTTTGAATTTCATATCTAGTAGAGATGGACAATATGAGATTCCAAAACCAAATTCTAAATGAAGAATTTTTCAATTCTTTAGATGTGCTTCAATGCAATGATTCCAAAAGAGAAATCCTTCACCTGCCAGGAGAACAGCAGTTACTTGAAATTAAGTTAAATTGAAGAATCTTCTCTTTGAAGCAAGAATTCAATCCATGATCTGCAGAATTAAAATAAAGCATCTGGGATTGGCAAAAGCAGAGTTTTAAGTGCTTCTAGAATTCCTCATACAGTATGCCTCTCTTTCTCATGCTTTCAGTAAATTTTTTAGCCTATGCCGTCCTGGCATCTGTTTAAACTGATGCCATCTTTTTTCCATATATTGTGAAGAGTTTGTATTTTCTTGATTTCAAATGAAAACTTGAAAAATATCCAACATATTTCAATTAAATTTTTACTTTCCAGAATTATAGTTTATAATTATTTATTTTCCAAAATTATAGTTTAGATAAATGGGAAAAAAGTCATCGGTTTAAAATGAAACCAATAAGAAATGAGTTAAAATGATATTGATAGGTTTTATCTCTTATAAAGGACTGTATACACGCTAGACAATAGACTTATGCATGACATTTAAAGTAAATGAATGCAGAGTTGGCTGTGCAGGTGTTACCAGAGTTAGCCCCCTAAAAATATGCAAATACGAAATCAGTCATGCCAGTATTGAATTACGTAAGACGATAAGCTCTTTAAATATTAGTATTAAAAACAAAAATTTTTTTTTTCCAAATAAGTTACATAAACCTGTATGAATAAGCTTATGAAAAATGATTCACTATTCAGTATTTTTTTCAGAGTTTTTAACTTTGAAGACATTCATAATTTCAAAATGGGGTTGATAGATATTTACTAAATTTAGATGACTAATGCAAACATGGAGCACTCTGTTCAGATTAAATTCACTGCATCCTTACAATAGTCAGTCAGACTATCACAGTGCCCAAAAATAAGCCTAACATTATAAGCTTTATGTATTGTTATTTAATAAGCTTAATTAAAATCTGGCCATAAGTATAAGGTATCACGTGATACTAGAACTCACTGCACTAGTCATAGTCTACAAGGCTAGTTTGTTAACTAGAATTCCATGGTGAAGTACCCACATATTTACTCAGTTTAGTTTAGTCAGATACAAGACTACAAGAGTGGAGCACCCTGTGAGGATCAAAATCACCATAGTAACGGGCTGATTATCTTACACCAAAGTTAGGAATTTTACTTTTTACTGTGAATCAATTCATAAAGTTTATTGATGCATGAAAGGAAATCACTGAATTTGTTTCCAGTAGTGAACCCCCAAGCTGGGGTCAAGACATGAAAATATAAATTACAAAAAATTACCAGCAATATATTTTCATAGTAGAATAATAAAAAAAATTTCAAAAAAATAGATTATTGGAAAAAAAAAAATATACATTTTTGGAAACAAAAATACCAAAGCTGACAAGAAAATAAAATTTCAGTATTAAATGACCCACAAGGAGTTGATATGCTGTTAAACAAACCAAATCAAATCTTCTTTTCTGAGTTTTCATTACAATCAGTGGACAAATATTATCTAACTCAGAATTGCTGCCCATTATAAACCAAACATTGCAGATTTTTTTGGTAATAATATCAGGAAGCAATTTGGAGCACTGGAACTTTTGGAATTTTGGGGGAATATCAATTTAAAAAATACATAGCTATTCTATAGAAAGAACTACTTACAGTATTTCCAAATGGCTCTTAAGCTAAAAAATGGCAGCATTTTTATGTAGGCTGAATATTCATATAATACAGCCAAAAAAGGACATGCAAATGTTCCCTATAGAATATATCTGAGTCATTTTGTACTATGAAATAAGGGAAATAATCAAAATATCTTTTTCCAAAAGATTTGCGTCATGATTTGAATGTAATATACTCAGAGATCCCAGAAGAGAAGATAGCAGATCTGATTAATTTGAAGCCTGAAAGAATAAACATTTTCAAAATATACTAATGAGAAGTTCACCAAATTCTAATTTGCTATGGCGAACACATGTCAGTACAGATGCAAAAGAGGCCCTGGATCATGTGCAAATATGTCTGTGAACACCCAGTTGATATTATTAAGATGTCATCTGTCTGACGATTTTGAAATGTCTTTTTATAAATATTATTTAATTCTTTGGAAATTTTTTCTGTGATATTTTACTATGATCCAAATTTTATTTTAGGCTTACAGCCATACCGTGTTGAAACACCAGTTCTCATCGAAGTTAAACAATACCAAGCCTAGTCAGTAACTTGATGTGTGGCTGCTTGGGAATACCAGGTGTTGTATGTTTGTATATGCAGGTGGTGTAGGTAACACCAGAGAAAATGCGACACCTAAGTTTAAAAATGAATTTTTAAAATTTCCCATACTAATCTTTGGTCCATCCGCTGATGCGAGAAAAACAAGATTTTTAACCAAAATTTTGAACATGCTAAAAGGATAAAAAAATTAATAAAATAATCAAAAAATACTTTGGTCTTTCCTCTTAATAATAACATAAACATTTTGATAATAAAACTTTGATTTTATTAATTTTGGGGGCCTTTTTTTTCATCATGGTATGCTCTTTTCTAGCAAATTTCTGGAGGTACCTAGGATGCTATAATGGATAATGGTTCAGAATTGTTAATCAGAGAACTGAGTTCCAATTTCATTTGAACCCATTATATTCACTTACAGTCAAATACCACTGGGAAAGGTATGAATCACCCTCTTCTCTCTCCATCTATTGGTTAATTAGTAAGACTTACTTCACTAAATCATTATTATCTCCTAAAAAAAATTCTTGCAATCTAAAAATATTTTCTGACTTTAAATAACCTGCAAAGGGTTGATAAGCCTTAAAAAAAATCAATCAAACCAAATCATTTTAAAGATATAGAACAAGTTAAAAATTGACATCAACTCTTTGTGAAAACAAACTAAATATTTCACAATTTATTATTCTTATTTTCTCATTGACTCTTTACGCCAGTATCTAGTCTCATGTCCGAGTGTGTGTGATCCATTCACACCTAAGCATCCCAGAAAAATGTGAGTGCATCATTCTCTAAGACCTATGGATATAAAATTGGTTCATGCCAATTGTGTATGCATTCTTCTTTTATGTGCTGTGTCTCTTTTGGGCAGTCATGGCTCTCCACAATTTCCTGTCCTTTAGCACCCTTAATGAAGTTTGTCTTTTTGCTGCATCTCCTAATCCCTGTTCTGTCAACCATTTACACAAGTTTATCAGTTATGCACTGCTCTCCTCTCCCCCTCAATATTTCCTGTAAGTGTAAAAATTTCCAAGCCCTCTTTCCTCATTAAGTGCCCTAGAAATTTCAACTATATCTTTCTGATGCTATGTATAAATAACATTTTGTTTCCATTTTCTCTAAAATTTTGTCATTGCTCAGATATTTGGTCCAGGGTATTCTCAGCATCATTCCGCAGAACCACATTTCTGTTGCTTCAAGTTTCTTCTTCATCTGTGAGAAGATTGTCCAGCATTCATTGCCAAATAGAAGGACTAATATTACATAACAGTTCAGTATTCTTTTCTTTGTTTCTAATGAAATTTTCCTGTTTATTAATACTTTGCTTAGCTGTTGGAAGGCATCTTTTGCTACCCCAATGCATTCAGTGTATCAGAGCTAAAACAAGGTTCTGAAATCAACACTGTTTAAAAAAACAGGGCGTTCTACTCAGATATGAGTATGTAATAAAAATAATGTTTGAAATTATAAAATATATATCTTCTCTTTCATTTCATATGTGTCATGTCCCTTCAGGACGTGGACGATCATGGCTCGCCACAATTTCCTATCCTTTGTAGTTCTTAGTAATGTTTGCCTTTTTGCTATCTCTCCTAATTTCTGTCCTGCCATTTTTACACAAGCTAGTTAGGTAGTTTACAAGCTACTTTCCTCTGTTCGTCTTCCTTCATCATGTTCTGTAAGTATCAAATTCAGTATTCTTTTCTTTGTTTCTAATGACTTTTTCCTGTTTCTTAATAGTTTGCTTAGTTTTTGGAAGCATCTTTCACTATCATAATGCACCTTCAGATTTTAGTGTCACATTTGCTATCCTCTGGTAAAACACTTCCAAGATATTTAATGGTTGTTATTATTATTATTGAGTGAGAAAGCAGTACACTATAAGAGTGACACTTGGTTGCAAATATATGATGCCCAATATACCCATAATGTCACCTAGTCTGATAAGGATGTACCAAGCATATGCATCACAGCCAAACAGCCCAATATGGTGACAGGTTTTGATAAAATCTATACATAAGCTTACAGATGGGACCTAGTTAGAAATATCTCCAGGTTGGGTAACCCAGTCTGCTCAGATGGTCTCCAATTGAGGATGTTCCTAAGATGTAATTCTCTTTGGTTACTTCATCTTTCAAACAAAAACAACCCTCTAGACACCCAACCCTAATGCTCCCCAATTATTTCTGCTCATGAACAAAGATGCAGACCATATCAGCTCCTAGAGACATGACCAACTGTTTAAGGCTAGTTTGTTCTCAACCTGAGCCCACTAATGCACTCTGAAAGGTGAGCCAGGTGTGCCTCAAGTTAACAGAAGAGTAACTTATGAATTATTTTTATAACTAAAAAAATCATTATTTTTAAAAAAGCTAGTGACATCAAGCACATGATTCTATGTCTAAGTCAAATTTTTATCATCTTAACTGGTGTGGTATCAGTACTTTTATTATTATCATCAATTTTTTTCTGTGACTTCATTAATGTTTTTTAGTCAAAAACATTTCAGGAAGTTATTTTAGAGATATGAAATAAATTAAAAATGACTTCAACTTTTCTACCATTGACTGTGTTTAAATGTTGTCTCAATACAAATTAATGGGCATTGGTACAACATCTTACATTCTTACCAGAATTCACAAATTGAATGCTGTGCATTTATTAAAATAAAATAAAATAAATATTACTGAGTGAATTACCTTTGCCTTTGATAGTATAGGACTTATTTTTTGTGGATTTCAATTAATTCAAAATTAAAATGACACAGAATAAACCAGAAGAAAAAAAAAAGAAAGTTATGTCGTCAAACAAGGTTATTTTCATCTTGAAAATTGGCAAGTACATAGAAACGCCAATAAGAGAAGACCACATTGTTGTACAGTTCCAATAAGCTTAGCAAGGTTAGGATCATCACCAACCAGTCACTCAGTGGCACTGACAAAATTTGCTTGTAGAAAAATATTATTGAACTGTAAAAACTGTCATCTTTGAATATCTATAATTACACACACTCACACATGCAGTTATATACTCATGCATATGAGGGTCAAGAGAAAGATCATAGACTGACCTATGAACAGACCTTATTCCTTTCAATATTATAAAAAGTTGATATAGGTATTCAAAGTTGGAATAAGAATGATCTTGAACAGAAAATCAGTATCCTCTGTCAAGAAATAGGACATAAGATAAACCTTTCCAAAATAGAAACTATGATCTGGAATTGGAATGAAAGAAAATGATGACACCTACCCTGAATCCATCATAAAAATTCAAGATGTGGAATTAGTAAATATTAAACACTTCAAATACCTCAGTGTATGGATCAGTTATAACAAATTTAATCAATTGATTTGTTTTCTATGACTTGCAAGTTATTTAAAACCAGATGATATTTTTTTAGATAAGAATTTTTTGAGGTACTAATGATTCAGTGATATAAGTCTTACTAATTAACCCATAGCTTGGGGAGAAGAGGTATATTCATACCTTTCTCAAGGGTATTTGCATATAAGTGAATATAAAAAACCCAACTGGAAATGGAATTCAGTATTGGAATCTACTAGTAAATGACAACGATCCTGCTTTCCCTCTTGAGGCCAGTGTACTGATAATGAGGGGATTTATGCTGATGACATAGGTATTATTAGTGGGGATAAGAATGATTTGAAACAGGAAGTCAACATCCTCTATCACATGTTCTGAGAAATATGACTCTAAATAAACCTTTCCAAAACAGAAACTATGATCTGGAATTGGAATGAAATCAGTGATGGTAAATCATAAAAATCCAGGATGTGGAATTAGTAAATATTAAACACTTCAAATACTTTGGTATACAGATCAGTTATAACAAATTTAGTATAGGAGATAAGGAAATTGAACATAAAATAAGCTATGCTAGCGTTAGTATTGCACAACACTAACAATTACTGCAAAATCAAAACTAAAAACTTGAGTCATCTTCTTAAATAACCCAGATCAAAACTTCCATATGAATGTCATTAATTGCACCAAATTTGTTCAGAAATATCTAAACTGTCAGTTTTGTACAACTGTTTTCTCAAATCAATGATTAAACATGATTTCAAGTGAATTTAGCCTGTATGTCTTAGTGAATATCATTTTTTTGAACTTTGCGGACTGGCACTACAGAATCACAAAGTACTATATCAAATAACAGAAACCACATTATTTGAGGACATTCAGCAACAGCTAAAATAGATATAACTCAAAGAGAAACATCATCAAGGTGTTGATGTTCCACACTACTTCAAACAAAATGTTAGGAAGGAAACTTCCATCAATACTGGAAAGAGCAATAACAGTAGACTTGAGAAACCTATTTTCCTTAAAAATTATTTTAAGAAAAAGATTTTATAAATTTTAACCAAAAGTAGTGCTGGTTGCTCGGTCAATGAATGCCAAATGTTTTCTTATAATGGAATAGCTAACATAATTAATGTATTGACCTTATTAACCTTTTTATAATCAGAATTGGTCTTTAGAAAAATAAATATTTTTTTTTTATCTTTAATGTTTTCCATATCAGTTGTTTGTGTAGAAAAGTTTTTTTTAATTGAGTTGCCAGCGAATGTGACCTGCTGGCAAAAGAATGTGTTTATTAAAGACTTGATTAACAGTGCCCAGACAGGCCAACATTGTAATACATAGAAGCATATTCAGGGCATACAGAAAGCTGCAAATTATTTGCCAGGAAAATTCATTGGAAATTAATCACAATGAACATTCATTGCAGATGTTTTATTACAGGAATGTCTTGCATGTGTTCTATGATATAAATAGATTACTATTTGGATTTTTTTTTTTTTTTTTAGTGACAAAAAAATATTAGAAAAAACCCTTTGCAAATAATATATTCTAAAAATTAATTGAAAACTATTTTTTGCTGCTATAGCCAACAAGTAATGTTCAGTAATAGCTGGACATCTTTTACAAACATTCACTGTGAACAGAAATGAAAACTATAGGAATGATTTACCGCAGAAATTCCTGTAAATATTATTAATACCCTAAAGATATAGATACATCAATAAGTCAGCAGCCTACTAATAACAAAAGCATATATTTAAAACAACAAATATCTATTCTCAACAAAATCTGTCTCCTTGTCAATGCACTTAATTTAGTGGTGAATATTATTCATATAGATCAAATATTATACAAAGGAAATTTAATCTCAAAATTCTGTTAATAACAATATGTCAAGCTACGGACTTACTGATCCACATTGATATATATATATATATATATATATATATATATATATATAGTACTGCACTGTATTTCTGTGTGACAATGGGTATATTTATTTTCCTATGTAATCCCAACTAATTAAAGTATATACAGGGTGCGATGGGTAAATTGTCGCCATTTTATATTTTTAGTTTCATGCATGTGCATTGTTTGTTTTTAATTTTTTCAACTGTACAGTATAGTAGGGTCAGTTGGGTACTATCTGTGAGAAAAAAGATGCAATTCACTCAGAAATTTGGAAACAGCATGCTTATACTACTTGGTATTCGCACTTGAATCTCCAATACAAACATTTCAGAGTGTTTGGGTGCAAATCTGAGGACAGTAGCAGAGGATTCAGAAAGAATTAGATGAATCTAATGGTGATTATGAAGGTACAGCCACTTGGAAAACCTTGATTGTTCTGATAAGAAAAGAACTCACAAATTTGTTGGTAAGGGCCTCAGACTCAACACCAAGGCCTACATCAAGTGCCTAGAGGAGTTAGTGCTGCCCTGGGTCAAGAGGGTGATTGCTGGAAGACCCTCTATCTGGCAACAGGACTCTGCACCATGTCACATAAGCAGGAGAACCCAGTCATGGCTGTCAGACAATTGCTGCAACCACATCACCCTTTATATCTGGCCACCTAACTCCCCAGGCTGCAACCCCCTTGATTATTATGTGTGGGGTGCAGTTGAACAAGAAACCAACAAAACTCCTTGTAACACTAAAGATGAACTGAATGCAAGGATTATGGCAGCATTCACCAAATTAGATAAGGAGACCATCCAGAAGAGATGCAGGATATTCCGAGGTAGTCTGGAGGCCATGGTTGAAGCCAATGTTGATTTTATTGAATAAATTTGCTCTTTAGTATTTCAAGATATTTTTGTGTAATATTGGTAAATATATCTTTTAAAAGATGTCAGTGTTATATTTAATTTATCCATCGCATCATTTGTGTGTGTGTGTGTATATATATATATATATATATATATATATAAGTGAATACTGACTGTTTCATGCTTGAACACAATCTTAAAGCCTGAAGACTACTTTCAAGCATGAAACAGACTGTCTCTGCTCAGTGTCGACCACTTTTATATTTGCAGACACTCTATCTCTGATATTGAGCATTTTTACCCATAGATATACCATACTTTAAGACTATATTTTTATCATATATATATATATATATATATATATAATGTATGTGTATATATTATTTTTTTATTTATTTCTTAAACTCCATCCACTGCACCAGTATTACTTTAGTATGGTATATGTTATGGGACCTTACCCATAATAACATAATGGACTATTCCATACGTAATAAATACTGTGCCTCAAGAGGAAGCAGAGAGTTCAGTCTGAAGTCTGGAGTGAGGTCCGTCAGAAGTCTGTCAGTCAGTCAGAGCGAGTCAGTCAGTCGAGTCAGAGGCAGTCCAAAACAGAGTCGCGTTCAGACAATTACTACAAGACATTGGAATAGTGATACTGGTTGAGACTACATTGGTCTCCCTACTAAACATGATTGTTCGTACTAACACTTTCTACTTCTCTGTATATATTCCTGTTTGTAATATATCTGTGTTATTCCATATCCGTGTTCGAGTTCTTCTTTATTGCTTCTATCTTGGACAATCACCATGGTACAAGGACCTTTGAACCATAACAGTATATATATCAATATTTAAATTATGCAATGGTGAGTTTTCAGACAGCACTTGAATTGTGTTACTGATGAGGAAAAAATGTATATTTATTATTAACATATATATATATTATACACAAATAGAAACAGGCTTATTTCTTTCTTTCATTTTTCCCCATCTGATGAAGCCTAGAAAGGTGAAATGCGTAATCAAATCTAGTTTCAATGAATAGGTTTTCCATTTATCATATTTCTTCAAAACTTTATCGAGATTCTATATCCTATTTATGCATACACACACACACACACACACACACACACACACACACACACACATATATATGCGTGCACACACACACACACATATATATTTATTTAAAAATTATAACATAAGCATGTTATAATATCACTACAAAAACAGCCATTTTGTTCCAATACTTCTGATGTCTTGTCAAGTGATGGGTATATATATACAGGTAATAATCCATTGGTATATAATCCAAGTGAATCCTAATAATATAAAATATTAAAACTGATCCACAAAAAGAGCTCAATGTATTTATTATAACATAGCATATAAATTACGCTTCTGAGTTGAAACTGCCAAAATAGTACTTGTTGGTTGAAATAGCTATTCTGATGAGGTAAATTTGGATTTCTATTTTATGTAATATATATGTGTGTGTGTGTGTTGAAGATCAAATGTAGATCAGATATGGATAGGAATCCAACAAGATGATAAAATGAAATAAAGAACAAAGTAGGAAATGAATCTCAATCTAACATGTTTCACCTTTATTAAAGCATTGTCAAAGATTGAGAATAGAAATGAAAAAGCAGAGACAGTGTAATGGGATGTTATGATTTTTGGTAGTTCTTATTGTTCAGGTGCATGTCACATGTATAAATGCAATAGATAATATATAACTATGTGTGATGAACATTTAGGATGTTAAAGTGTGTAATGGTGTAAGAGTGTGTAAGTAAAGAAATGCTTGTGTGTGTGTAGGTGTATGTAGGACAGTAACATTAATTCATGTAACCATAGAAGTTTGTATGTGAGGGAATCTACAGATGTCACCTTTGTATTTTGTCGGTGAAATGTAGTGATATGTCTCAAGATAATTTTGTATTTGGTTGGATTTTTATATTCTCCTGTATGTGTGTGTGGGGAAAGACTGTGGTCACCAACTCATTTATATATACATGTGGGTTGGTGAAACAAAGTAAGATATTATAATAGTCTAGTTTTGGTTAGATTTAACATGCATAATTTTGAAAAAAGGAAATTTATAAAAATCCTCATTATTTTAGACATAAGTTAAATTCATGAATAATGGATCTGTAGAAAAATGGTGATATGATGTAATGTTTTAAATGAGTGTTTATAGTTGGTTGTAATGCTATGAATATATTTTCAAATTATTTTCTCCTTAAAGGTTTATGTTCTTTTTTAATTAGGCTGACATTAGTGAAATCAAAGTTATGTCCCACATTGTTTCGATGTAAGATGAGAGAGTTAGAATGTCTGTCTAAATCCAAGTCTCGCTTATGTTCATAGATCCGGGTTTTTAGATCATGTGATGTTTCCTCCATGTAAACATTTTTGTAATGTAGACACTTTATCTAATAAATTCTGGCATTTAAAATGGTGTTTGGTTTATTTCCCTGATTGTCTTGGGGGTGGTGGTAATGATCCTGGTGTTAGGGATAGCTAATTCATTAGTGAGTTTAGTCAAAAGGGTATTGGCGGACAAGACTACAAATTTTGGGGAGTATCTGTTTTTTTGGTTGTATGGATTTTGTGAGCTCATTTTTTTTAGCATTGAGGATGAAATGGTGTGGGTAGTGGAGAAGTTTGAATGTTTTCTCAATATATTCCTGTTCTTCATTTAGGTTATACAGGGCTACATATTCTAAGGGATATTCTGAGGTAAAATCCTATGATTAGTTCAGATTTTATTCTATGGTTATGGTGGGAATAGAAATTGATTAGGTTGTTTCTGCTTGCGAGTTTTTGGTAAACTTTAAAATCTAATTTATCATTGTTGTGTATTAATAAGATGTCAAGAAAAGGTAAAGAGTGGTTAGTTTCAAGTTCGTGGGTGAATTCGATGGTGGGTGCAGCCTTATTGAGTTTTGTTAAGTTTTATAGGTCTGTATCTTGAGGATAAAATAAGAGGACATCATTAATGTATCTTAGGTGAGTAGAGCTGTTAGGAATGATATGTTTAAATGGGGTGGATTCTAAGAATTCTAGAAAGAAGCAGGCAAGAACACCACTGATAAGTGACCCCCATGAGTAAACCAGATTTTTGTTTGTAGAAAATGTTATTGAAATAAAAGAAACAGTGGTTAGTAATTAATTTGCATATCTTTATAATCTTGTGAATGGATAGAGGAAGCTTTTCCTTGGATTTTTTGAGGTGATTTCTTAATATGTTAAGGCATTTCGTGATGGCTATATTGGTGTATAGTGGTTTGATGCCTAAACTCACCACGGACATGTTAGTCATATTTATGTTACGTATTCTTTGGAGTAAGTCACCCAAGTGTTTCATGTATGTTGTGCTGATAGTGCCTAGGAATGGATTTAGGATTCTTATGATGGTTCTAGCTAACTTATAGGGTGCATTATTAATTCCGGTCACAGTGGGTCTGATGTGTATGTCTGGTTTATGTGCCTTGGTTAAGCCATATAGTGTGGGCATAATGGGGTGGTATCTATTAATCTGAACCAAAATTTATTTTCGTTTTTTAACAGTTTCCTTATCATTTTATTGAATCTGTTTCAGTGTTTGTTCATTGGTTTTAGTGTAGATGTTGGAGGGATTCTAAGTTTTCGATGTAGATTTTCGTGTCCATTATAACTATACTGCCTCCTTTGTAGGAAAGGGTTATGATGATGTTTTTGTTCATGGATAAGTTTTTTATTGCTTGTATATATCTCCTGAGTAGTGTAGTTTCAATGGTATTAGTGAGAGTGGCTGCTAATATGCCATGTATAAAACCTTTTTCATATTTAGTGGTTAAGTTAGTAATTGTGTAATCTTACTTCAGACTGATAGTGAATTTTAGACCTAAAGTGACAGTTTTCCCCTTAGGGGGATGCAGGTTTGAATCCTGCTAGAGGATGCATATCTTTCTAACAAGATTACTTAAAGCTTCTGTTTCAGTGGCAGAGAGTTTGAATGTGGAAATGTGGATAAGACTTGGATTACCAATCAACTTCCATCTGCTGTTTGTACAAAGGTTATGGAGTTTGAGTTTTAATCGATACTTGTTGTTTGTGTGTGATATTATATGTTGCAAGAATTGGAAAGGAAATTTTTAATGCGCAACATTTTTCCAATTGATGTGGCTTGGCTATTGGTGAGCATTTCTTGGTATGTGAGATTCTCTAGGCATGTGGATTGGTAATCGTGGATGTGTTTGGAGAAGATATCGTTATTACTATGTAGCTCTCTAAAAGTACTCCTTGGAATGACCTTTTCGGCAATGCAATTAAGTAGGAAATTCCTTCTGTTTTGAAGGGAGTAACCAGATAGTAGAAGTTTTTTGTAGGTGGAAATATAATGTTGTTTCTGTCTCTTTGATGTCGTTTCCTTGTTCAGAAAAATGAGTTGAAGATCAAATGTAGATCAGATATGGATAGGAATCCAAAAAGATGATAAAATGAGATAAAGAACAAAGTAGATAATGAAAGGCTTTGTCAGAGATCAAGATATATTATAGATCAAAATATATATATATATATATATATATATATATATATAAAAAAATGGATTTAAATCCAACAGATTTTTTTATTTATTTCTTTAAATTATATTTTCGTAATGGATACTCATATTTGAGTAGATACTCTGTTTTTTATTTAACAGTAAATTTTATTTATTACATCTACTGGCCTGAATATTTGAGAAATCTTGTTAGAAAGATATGCATCCTCCGGCAGAATTCAAACTTGCATCCACTAGGGGAAACTGTCATTAGATCTGACGTGTCTTGGCCAATTTGGTCACATAGGATCACTTGATCAAACAAAGCCCAAATAGTGCTTTTAAACACACATTTTTCACCTGATTTTCAAAATATACATATCTGTTCTGTTTTGTATATATATATATATATATATATATATATATATATATATATATCTGCTCTGTTTTATATATATATATATATATATATATATATATATATATATATATATCCACAGACAGCCTGTTTTGCTGTATCACAGCTCATCAGTGTGGCTAGATGTCCAATTTTTTCAAGCCGGAATCAAAACTCAACTGATTTGGCATCAATCAGAGACTCTATCCGTAAGCTATCAGCACACGCCAGAGAAAGGGAATCTTTTAATGTATTATATACATGATGTATATAAATCCTAGACCAGCAGCCAGAGTGCTCAATTCTGATGAAGAGCAATGTATTAAGCAAGAGCAACAGAGTCTGCTCACTAGTTTTTAATCTTTTGTTCCTTTTTATTGCAACTGTCATTGTACTTTTTAAGCAACATGAATTAAAAATAATGAATAACTCTCATTCTTCTTTGGAATGCCTGTCGGTGTAAGCTAGTTGCCTTGCCAATTAGGCCATGAAGGTTTTGATTTAGTCTGATTACTTTTACAGTATCTCAACATTTTCCAGATTATTTAATACCAAATTATGTTGTTTTTTTAAACAATAGATAGGTAGACATAGGTCTGCATTGCACGAGACCCAAAAAGGTACAGACATCTGGTTTGTACAAGAGGCAAAAATGTAAATGTAAGTTCGATTTGCAGGAGAGTTGAAAAGCTTGGCCTAGGTTTGATTTACATGAGAGCCAAAATGTGAGACATACATCTGGTTTGAACAAGGGTCATAAAGGTACACATAGGTTTAGTGAGAGATAAAAAAAATGTAGATATAGACCTAATTTGTAGTTAGCATATTCTTGACTCCAAAGTCCATGAAGGTGTAGCAGGCTTAGTTCAGTTTTAAAAAAATACTTTAATAAAAAAAATAGACATGTTCCACTCAATGGGGCAGATGTAAATTTACATACCTTGTATAACATATGCAAGGCTAAAGCTGGGTAATGCTACAACTTGCTAATAAGCTTAATTGAGCCTAAACAAAATTTTTAAGCAAAACACAAAGTTTCTAGTCTTTCAGCCAGATTTTGTCACAAGCCTATTTGCTTACATCTCTGACCATGCACATGATATAAATACAGAACGAAAACTGAATAGCAGAAGCTATGACTCACCAGACCAGCTAAAGAAAAGGATAGATGAGATAACTTTCTCCAAACGACTAGCATGTATATCTTTTAAATTCTTCACTACTTTGACATATATCTCTGCCATCATAAATTAAGTGAAGTCAACACAAACAACTCTCAAACTAACTGGCAAAGATTCACTCTACAAATAAAACGTATTTTTTTTCTATAAAAAAAATAAATAAAGAAGTTCTTTTTCACTTATCTGTCTTTGAATATGTCTTATCCTTACTTTTTCAAGTGCCACAACAAAGGCAAATGGCTACAGAAACATAAATCTAATTGTATATTCTATGTGCTCTGAAGAATTAAGATTTATCAGAAATTTCAAATAGAAAAACCATAAAATTTTCATACGTTAAAAAACTAGTCAGTATTATTTACATTGTTCAGACTGTTGTCGTCATCTTCATTGTCATGTATTCATGATATTTCAACCATTGTACACTCTGGCCTTCTTCAGGAAATTTGAATTTCTAACTGAACCCTTTATTTTGTCCACCGTGATAGATTGTTATAGTTCCATGTTCCATGCCTCTTCCAGCTGTCTCAGTTATCTCCCTTTAACTCAACTCTCCAAGTTTTGATTCACCATTGCTGTAGCCAGGTATTGAACTCACAAATCTTTAGGTCAAGTCACTGGATCTAACCAACACTTTTATTCATTGGGCCATGTATCCTTGAGTTGTGAGTTCAATACCTAACTACAGCAGTGGTGAACAAAAACTAGAAGAGTATTGTAAAAAAATGGAGAGGTTAAGTGTTTGCACTGAAATGAATTGGTAAATATGAAAGCAAAAGGAAAGATTGTATACAGGTTTTTGAAAAACATTGACATGAAAATCAGCAGCCAACAGACCATTGCATTATTTACCCACTTCTCCACAAATGGTAGAATGTGACAAAAGGTCAGTTTATTGTGGGAAAATCATATGTTCAAGGCCAAAAATTGTCCCCACAACCACTGTAATGCTGGCATTGGTGTCCACCAACCCATCCTCTTTATTATAATAGGAATGGTTCTGCCACAATGTTAGAATCCCCGGAACCATTTAAAGAGAAGAACTGATTCTATGCTTTGATCTCAGGCCAAACAACTGTGAAGCTTTATTTACCAGACCACTGCACGAAGGTAGGATTGGACATGAGACGTGATTTTAATATATTTACCCACTTCCCCACAATTAGTAGGATGTGATACAAGGTCGTTTTATTGTGGGGTAACCATATACATTTACAGGCAAGGACAAAAATTGCATGGAGATCAACAAACGAGACAAAACAGCTTCTTCTACATATAAATATTGTTTACATATAAAATTCCGTGACTTCCGTTATTCACCTATCTCTCCATTACACCCTCTAAAATAACCATATATTGACCGATTGAAACCAAATTTGGGGATAGAAGTGGAAACAGGTAAGGGGAAACAAAGTACAGTTGGTTTTACTTGGGTGCATAGCTTAGTACAATAAATTTTCATTCATTTTTTGGAAAAATTAAATGTTTTATTATATAACATACCAAATACTCCACTAATAAAAACAATTTAATGATTAAAATAACAAATACTTATTTAATAAAAATGCAATATTGTTTTTTGCATATTTTTCTTTAATTTTTCATATACAAGAATCACAGTTCCAAGTTCACCCTGCACTTGCAAGAACTATAAACAAATCACAAGGTCAAACACTTTAAAATGTTAGAATTTGGCTCCAGAAAGAAATATTTACACATGACCAGTTGTATGTTGCATGCTCAAGAGTAAGAAATCTTAAGAATTTATTCTTTGCTGTTAAAAAGGAAAAAATAAATTTTCTTAAAAAATATTGTTTACCATGAAGTCCTATAAAATTAAATTAAATTAAAGAAATTATTAAACTGTAAAGTAGGGGTTTTGACAAAGTATTTTTCCAAACAAATCAGCTTATTTAAATTTCATTGATTGGTTTGTGATATTGAATGAAACATAGATTTTATAAATCTTGACAAAAAATGTTAGCAATAGCTGCAATAATACTAAATACTAGATTTCAGGAGAGACTAGAATTTTTCAAAAAAATTCTAATTCTCAAAATTATCAAAATTATTGAGTTTATTTTTATGGTTTTTATTTTACAAATATAACAACTCTGCCAGAACAAATTTCCTGCACTAAATGTAACACCAATTATGGGAAGAAGGCAGGACTTCAGTGGTAGTATTATTTACCATAATAAATCCTAGGATGCTATTAGATGTTGCAAGTGTTTAACTCTAGAAATATATTGGATTATTATTTTTCTTTTTTATTAAGAAAATTAGTTTATCTGTGCCATCAAAGAAATGACAGAAACCCTTTAGTTATTTTGAAGTTACATTGTATTGTACTTAATAAAAAATATAAAAAACTCTTACTTGTTTCTCTTATTTTTTTTCATGTTCAATACTTCCTGAATATTAAACTAAATTAAAAATAAAATTGTTGATGTGTGGTAGAGTAATGGATAGCAGCTCAGAATAAGAAATCAGAAGCCAAGTTCAAATTCTATTCAAATTTGTTACATTCACTTATTCACAAATAACCTTAAGAAAGGTACGAATTCATTTCTTCTCTCCCCAGCTATGGGTAAATAACAGGACAGAATGGGCCTTATAACCTTTTTTGGCAGCCAATCAGTTTAAGGAAAATCCAAATTCATAAGAGTGAACTCTGTCAGGCTATCTTACCCATGACATGTCACTGCTACTATGGCTACAGTAGATGTGGTGCCCCTTACAACACTAAGGGTTTATGGGATTTGTGATTGTGAAAAGTAAAATTAAGTGAAGGTAACAAATGATTAAATTTTCTTGTTATAAATTGTAGTGGATGTAGGGCATAAAACTTTATCAAAATCTGACTCAGTATCTTGAAAATAATACTCAATATCACTCAAAATCTGACTTGGGATCTCCCAAAACCTTACTCAAGATTTCTCAAAATTATGCTCAATATCTGTTGAAATAATCTTCAATATCTCTTAAAATAATCTAAATAATAAATACAAATGTCAGTGTGTCATTGTATTAGACTTTTTAAAACTTTACTTCTAGATAAATTCTACCATTTTGGAATCAGGTCAACTCTTTGATCAAATTAAAAATATTCCAGGCCAGATCCAGACCAGCAATACTGAAATTTTGGATTTCCAAGTTTTCATTGTTTTTGGCAATTTTTTATTTGATTTTTTGTGACTTTTTTTTTGTATGATAACAATTTTTATAAATTGGAAATAAATTTGGAGATAATTGAAATTAATTGCCAAATCCAGCAAAAGCCATCCATGAAATAAATATAATTGTTTTTATGGAAAGTAAGGACCTATGTACATCAAATTTTCTTTAAATTAAGTGGCAGCAGAAGAATTATTGTTAAGCTTTTAAAAGGTAAGCTTAAATATTTATGCAGTACTTAAATGCAGCAATCAGTTTTGAGTTCTTTTGTAGTTTATTGTTGCCTATCGCATATACTCCTCCCTCCCTATTGTAATGAAGGCCTAATCAATAGCCCTCCACAGGCGCTAGTTTAAATGCCACCTGATAGGGCAGCTTTTAAGCTAGTATTCAATATTTCCTGAAACCTTACCCATAATCATTGCTCAGTATCTCTTGAAATAATGCTCAATATCAGATGCCATGTTGATTAGGCTAAAATTAACTGTTGCCATTCAAATTTAGCTACAATGAATAAGAAATTTTGACAGTGTTTGCAAACAATCAATATTTGTTTGACAAACCAGAAAGTATTATTAGTTTCTTAATATTTCAGTGTGTATTTCAATCATCCTCACAAAAATATAACTGTTATTCTTGTTACTTAGCTAAAGAGAATCAAAAGCAAGACAATAGATAAAAGGTTGGATCAACGAATCTATACACTTGAATTTTGATCTGGAATTTGTGTAACATAATGTTGGACCAATGCAGTTAAAAGATACATATTTGTTCATGTGCCTAGACAAGGAAGAGGATTATGTTGAAAAATATTTATTATATAAAATAAAGGAAGGAGATTATGTTGGACAATAAATACTTGTTATGTAAAATGTAATCAAATAAGCACATCTCATCTTCCCTCTCTTTTGTAACCATCCACTATAATAAAGTAAACATTTACAATGCTAAAGCTGAATTAGTCAAATAAAGCTTTGTAAACTTCTACTTTGCGTTACTATATTACATAAAATAAAAGAAAATATTTGTTATATAAAATAAATGTTTTTATTTGCATTATGTACAGATATTGATGAACATGCACAAAATAAAAACAAAATAAAATTATAAAAATGAGTTTGTGAATGACGTGAAATTGATGCCATGTTTTCTTCCTGCTATAATGCAGTGTAACAAAAAGTTATTTCATTTGATTTTTTTTCACATTTCTTGTACATTTCCAACATGCTGAATGGGATCCATTTCATCATAGCCTCAATATTTTGCCAGTTATATCAAGAATCAATTTCTGTCATCTGTAAATTTGCTGATATCACATTCATTTCCCTTTAGTTATATTGCATTAAATATGAAACTAATCCTGATAGAACAAATTGTCTCTGCATTAAAATACAATGGTGCAGCCTATGCCTGAATGTGAGCAATGTTTGTCAGATATGCAAAATTGCTGCTGGTGCATTTGTTGGACACAAAGTAAAACAGATACTTGCATCCAAAGAACTGAAGATACAAAATGATTCTTGGAACGCATTCCAGAACATTGTTAATTTGTTTTCAGGTAAAAAAACAAAAACCAAATAATTGCAAGGAGCTTACTGCAGAACTGCTTGAAAGTTACAGCAACATTCAGTTCAAAATGTCATGATTTGCATTCTCATATGGAATTCTTCTAACTGAAACTTGGAACTCTATTTTTAGAGCAGAGTGATTTCCTCAGGTCATACAGCTGATAAAGAAGCAATATCATGAGAAAAGTGGGTGGCTATGTATAAAACTTAGTTCAAGAAGACAGAACGGACCACAAAAAATGATTGTCTAATGTTCACTTGATGTTCTTGACATATCAAGCCATCCTAATTATAGTTTTTTTCTTTGTAGAATAATTTATTGTTTGCTTGTTATATAATATCAGATTATATTTATAATTGTATTTATAAATATAAATATTTATTGTTTACACTACTCACATTCTTTGGACTGTTGTCCTAATTGTCATATTCACAACATTTCAGCCATTGTACACTCCCATCTTCTTTGGGCAATATAATTTGGAATTTCAAACCAAACATTTTATTTAGTCCACAGGGGTAGACTGTTCTAGTTCCACATGCTGTTACTTTTCTGGATATCTTATTTTCAGTTAATTCCCTTTAGTAACTAACCTCTCCAAAATTTTGTTCACCTCTGCTGTGGCAAGGTATTGAACTCACAACACTTTTGGTCAAGTCAATGTATATCACCTGAAAAAGGCCAGAGCATAAAATGACCGAAACACTGTGAATATGACAATAAAGATAAGGACAACAGTCTGAACAATGTAAATAGTGTAAATAGTTACAATACCACATCTCAGAAATAGAGACAAATATTTATTGTTTTCAAGTTTTTATGCATATTTTTGTTGGTGTAGAGACACTAAAATGTGATGATTGTATTATTAAGCAAGTTAAAATTTATAAAAAAAGAAAGAAAATGAAAAGAAACAGAACTTCTACAACATTTTGTTAAAGGTATTTACCCAATCTTCCCACTGAAATGAGATGTGATACAAGGTCAAGTTTAGCATGGGGAACCTAAGTGCATATATTCAGGCCAATGGTCAAAATTTATCCAGCACCCCCCACACACACACACACACACTGGATTGAGTACTTTGCAGTGTCTATTCTTCTCAGCTGAGTCTCCGTCCATAGACAGAGCCTGGACTGAGTTGCTCTCTGCCCAAAGACAGAGAACTTAACAATCGTGAGGCAATCAGCAGACTGCCTGACTCCAAGAGATTTATTATTTAAAAATATATTTAATGCCTATACTGAAAAATATAAATCCCCTATACTTAAATCCAAACCTTTTTACATACATTCCATAGTAACATTATCTAATTTAGTTAATATGTTTTTATTTTTTGTTTTTTTACTACCAGCATATGAAGTATAAGTAGCATAATGAACCCCATCCTAGAAAGTAAAATCAACAAACCAAGTATGAATTCTGTCTGTGACTGATTAGACCAGCGTTTCTCAACTGGTGTGCTCAGGCAGTCCTGAAAGGTAACCAGGTCTGCCCCAAATTAACAGCAAAATAATTTATGAATTATTTTTATATTAAAAAAATCATTATTTTTAAAAAGCTAGTGATATCAAGCATATGGCTTCCCTGACTAAGTCAAGTCTTTGTCATTTGATATTTTAAAATGGATGCTAAATTCCTTAATCTTTAAGGAGTGGATAATCCTTTTCCTTTTACCTTCTTCAAGGGATTTAAATCAGTCATTAGCAGCCTCTCTAAAATAAATAGCAAATTTTTCATAAATCCCTTTAGATTGTACCCCTAATCTTCTTTGCAAATGCTAAACCAAAATTTCATATTTCCAAATTTCAGGACTAATTTTTCCTTATTAAAATTTAATGTGCACTCCAGAGTTTTAGTTATTCTACAACTGCATCCTGAAGTAAAAAAAATAAAGGTTGAGAAGCACTGGCTTAAACCAATTTTCTTCTAATTCCCTTGGAAAAGCAAAAATCAAATTCTGTGTTTTGTTATATTACTAGTGATCTTGATGAAGGTCTTGTCACTTGTTTCTCATAATGTTAGACCAAGAGAAGAACGGGCAACTGCTCTCTTAAAATCACCTTATCTGTTCCAAGCCATTACAAAAAAAGAAAAGAAAAAAAAATTAAAAAAACTAAAAAAAAAAAAAACTAAGAAATGGCTACTATATCCATTGTCATCATTGTCAGATGAAAGACAGTAGATATTCAATGAGTTATTCTGATTTTTTTTTAATAAGCGGGAATTCTTTGATATTCTTCAACTGTATGTCCAATGCAGTCACTCCTCCCTTTTCTGGGTGGGTTCGAAACAACAAATATGTTAAATAGTAAGGTAGACCTTGCTCACAAGCCTTGGGTGGCAACCATTGTAAGAAAAGGAAAAATCTGAATTCCAAACTATGGAGAAGGCAACAAAAACAACATTCCACTATCTTCCCCAAGAAAGCACAGTTAATAAAAAAAAAAGTAATCTGTGGAGAGCCATAATCGTTTACATCGTGAAGAGACATGGCATTAAGGAAAATGAAAAAGCTTTGTGAATAACTAATTGGGTGCCTTACCATGGAGCATTCTATCTATTCTAACAATATAGTGAGTTTAGATTCCCTTTAATCTCACCAGGTCCCTAAAAACCATTTGCCCTTCAACCTGTGAAAATGTTATGAACAAATCATTACTTGTGCCTCAATTTAAAAAAAAATACTAATGATAAGCCTGTGTCCTTCACCCCTTATATTGATATGTGGTGGCTGGCTGCTTGTATCAGAGTATGCCTACTAGGTCAGCTAGCGAATTGCAGTTGCCTGATCAGACACATTTCGTTCAACACCCTCAGAGCCAACCTTAGTTACAGTTTCTGTGAGAGAACACAGTATCTTATGTGGTCTGAACAAGGCCAGTACACTCAAAACCTCAGTCATGATGACTTGCAACATTGTGCTAGCAACCATCAGTGGCTCCCAAATAACTCCATCTACCCAATTTCACTTTTCAAATATGCCACACTGGGATCACCTCCCCAGGCCGGTGACATCATGAAATCACCTTCATGATGAATCGGCACCAGATGAGATTCAAACCCAGATCTCATGGTTGGAAAGCAAATGTTCTAAGCACTCATCCACATGATACAGATGATCATGTAATTGATTGATTGACGACTATTAAAGCTGAAAATAAGCTGATTGTACAAGAGCTCACTCATTTGCTCTCTCCGCCATCAATCATTTTGGTGTGACAAAAAGGAAGTGTGTTCAGGGAGAAGTAAGTTCATGCTTTACACAAGAGCAACATGAGGAAGTAAACATAAAGAGGAGGAAGTGTGAATCCATGTGTTTCTCCTCCTCACTTATAGGTTCAGTAGCAAGGTAGACTGACCCTTCCAGCTTTTGGTAGAAACAAAAAGGACAACTCTGGATTCAAAAGTATGAGGATAATAACGAGAAACCTCTGCACTATCTTTCCAAAGAACAATCATGGCAATGTATATTTATACATAAATTACTTAAAATCAGAAAGAAACAGTCAAAATTTCTGAAACAGATTATGAGGAAAAAGGGCTTGGAGAGTTTAACATTCACATGACATATTAGTTAGTTGGTTGGTTTTCATTTAGCAGCATATCAACTCCTATGGGTTATTTAATGCCGGAATCTAAATATTTTCTATGTAATCTTATGGCTTCAACTACAGATATTTTGTACATCATTTTATACTTTCAAATTGATGTAATGGAATAACCTGTCACCCCCATGAGTAACTACACTATAGGTAGTAACTACCTATAAGTATCTGTAAGCCAATGGACTACATAGATTAGCTGCCATCTGTTCCAGCTAAACAGTTGAACTCTCTGCCTTCGGGCAGAGAGGAACCCAGACGAGGCTCTGCCGAAGGGCAGAGTCTTGTTCGGGGAGGTAGACTGACCCCAAACCCTTTTATGTGGGTTCAAAAATGAAATATTTTTGGCCGAGCCTACAGGCTTGGAGAACCTATGTTAAACCGGCCTTGTGTCACATGCAACCCTCGTGGGAGGGGAGGTAGCTAAATATACTAGCTAGGATCTGTTGAGTATGACTCAGACTTACGCAAAAACTACCAACCTTCCAATAGTAGCACTCACTACTGGGTTGACCTTGTGCATAAATGTTACCTTTATTCTTATTGTACTGGTTTTTTACAATAAACCTTTACTTATTTTATCCACCTTGTCTTTCAAGTATATATTCCTATTAGCACAGAATATAACACAAAGTAAACATTTGTTTTATAGATATACTAGCAGTAGAGCCCGGCATTGCCCGGGGATGTAACAGTAAGAGATAGATCAAGTATCGACCATCATAAAAACTGAAAAATAAAATTGAGAAAGATTATTGTTTAAGGTTGACGGACACAGATGTCTTAATTAGTTTTTTTTTGTTTTGGTTTTTTGGGTTTTTTTTACGAATTGGTCAAACCCAAACTCAAACAAAAACATTGTTTTCAATCATTATGAGTCTACCGATTGAATAGAATTTTATTATAAACAACTGCCTTGTAAATGGAATTTTTAAAGCATTTTGAATGTAAGAATAAAGAAAAAAGTGTGGAAGACAATAAGAAACACTACCTGCCAAAAAAAAAGTGAAGTTTTGTTGAAATTGGTTGAAAAATGTAGGAAATCCAATCCCATATATAAACGAACACACACACACAAACAACCTGGGTTTTATAATAAGTATAACTTGATATGAGTTGCCCCCTTTCATTCTCGCGACAGTGATACCTTTTAATCGTGTTTTCAAATTGATTTCGTGCAAAAACAATTGTGTTTTTTCCCATTTTTGGCGCTGTCAGAACCACCACAAGGTAATTTTACGTAGTCCTGTGAAGTTTTGTTGAAATCGGTTGAAAAATGTAGGAAATCTGATCCAATATATAAACGAACACACACACACACACACACAACCTGGGTTTTATAATAAGTATATATATATATATATATATATATATATATATATATATATATATATATATGATACTTTGTAGATAGTCTATTATGGGTGTTATATTTTTTTGGTATAAACCTATTTTTTTTAAAGGTAGGACATCATGTTGATATATTTCAGCATTTTCAAATAGTTTTCTCATGTTGTTTTCCTTGTAGTATTTACATCTTATAGGGACTACATGAGTACATTCAGTTAAAATGTGTTTCACCATGAGTGCAGCTTGGCATGTTGGACATATTGGTTGATCTTCATTCTTCCTCGAGTTTGAATGGATCAGGTATGTGTGGTTTATGTGTAGTCGAAATAATATTATTTCACAGGACATACTGGGAGAAGAAAGGACAGAAAGAAACAGTGAGTAACCTATCTAACATGTCAGTGTGAATGGATAGCTGGGAGAGACAGTAAAGAGTCAAATGTTGTTTAGAGCTACAAGGGTCAGGAAGTTGTGGAGAACCATGATCGTAGACGTGCTAAAGAAACACAGCTTATGAAAGAAGTGTTGGATTCCTCCAAAATATATTACTCTTGAAAAATAGCCCTCAAATTTTAGAGGCTAGATTACTGACAACTGTTTTTGATAAAGCCACATATGGGCTGGGTATATTGAGAGAGAGAGAGAGACAGAGACAGAGACAGAGAAAGGTATATTCCTCCCCACACCACCAAAAAATATCCAAGGGATGGAAGGCACATTAAAAAAGAAATGGAGCAAGAGCGAGAAAGATGGGTACTGAAGGAGTGAAAAGGGAAGAAAAAAACATTTTAAATGAGAAAGAGATAGTCTGTAAGAGACAGAGTCAAAACGAAAAAGAGTAGAAGACAAAGAAAGATTGATATATAGATAGATAGATAGAGAGAGAGAGAGAGAGAGAGAGAGAGAGAGAGAAAAGACAATATTTCATCTAAGAAGTTCAAATGTTACTTCTGTAAATTAAATACAAATCTACGATATGGAGCCCCCTCCCCCAACTCTACTATATCTCAATTTTCATAAGGTAGAAAACACAAATTTTATTGAAATTATGTACAATAATGGATCAGATGCAGTATATAGACGAACAATTCAATTAGAAAAATTGAAAATAAATACAATGTATCTAAAAATGCAAATTAGAGACAGGTCATAGAGATCATTCCATAAATAAATCAACAATGTTTTGCGGTAATTTTTAACATCAACTTGAGATTTTTTTCTTGTGAAAAAGTTTAATAATTTAACACATTCAACATTATGAAAAAAATAGTGAATTTTATATAGTTTGTTTTCAAGATTAACAAAACAAATTCACAGATTTAGACGGAAAGAAAAAGACTCCAGAATGGTCAAAATCCACGAAAATGGTTATTCTTTAATAGTGAGTTGTGCTTAATTTAATCTGTAATGTATAGTTAGAAAAAAGTAAATGTTGATAAGACACTGAGGGTCACCATGCTTCCAGGAAGGGGGGGGGGCAGTCACGCTTGACCCTAAGGTCAATGTGGGGGAACAGTACGGCCCTAATTAAGAGAAGTAAGGGATATAGCACTGTGATTATTATTAGATTTTGTTGTTCTTTACCCGATATTGGGCCATACCCCACCTTCGTATTTCTAAAATCTGGTGCCCCCCACGTAATATTTAATTCTTACATATTCAAAATTTTACTGCAATTTACGTGAAGGAAGCTTAAAAGACCATTATTAACTTGATCTCTAAACAGGCCTCCAAACACTATGGAGTCCATGAAAAAATTAAAAAAAAAAAAAAAAAGATAGTTATAGTTTCAAAGCATAGAGAACTGAAAGACAGGAAAATATTTGAATGAAAGCTTATACTTTGATCATTTTCATGAAATAATAATGCAAAATAAAATTTGAGCTCACGTTGATATAGTAAGCGGAAGCCGAAGGGTGCACATCTTATGCAGGCCCCACCAAAATATTACCATGAACCCCACGTTGGGAATCTTTGGTCTATAGACGGAGATGCAAAAAGTGTAATAATTACTGCCACATAAAAAAGTGGAACTGATGTCCCAAGTTCTAAATCCAACGTAGTCAGCTGTGTTTGTTTATTACAGTTACACTTACATCCTTGGAAAAACCTGAATTCATCTCTTCTTCTCTTCCTATCCTAGCTCTGATTTAACAGTGTAGACCAGGTTATCTAGCCTTGTAACTCCGAATTACAAACTAACCGTTAGGAAGGCAACAGAAAATCACTCCTCTATCATTCTCAAATAAATAAACAAAATGTGTCTGTGAAGAACCACGGCTGCCTATAGGCTGAAGAAAGAATATGGCATTTAAAAAAATGGTAATTCATTTGTCAGGGAAATGCAGGCGCCGAGATTTTAGCATTGTGACTTCAGAGATGCTTGTAACGATTGTATAATGACAAAAATGAAGACGAAAAAAATATGTGTAAAAAATTGAAATAAATGAAAGAAAACTGATTTCAAACCCAACCAAAGTATCCTCCACTTATTGCGATCAGTCTAGCGTTAGATATCCCTCAAAACATGAAATATTATCCTTGACAAAAAAATCTCTTAAATTAAATTTTAGAGGCCAGATTGTGGACAACAGCTTAATCCCCAGTAAAATAAACAACAACAAAAAAAAATTGCAAAATAACAACTGGACAGAAGTGACATGGGCAGAGAGGGTGTATAGAAGAGGTCAGTTAGTGGAGGGTTGGGAGTAATCGGTGGTGAGAGATAAAAGGAAGCAGATATGTCAGCTGGTAGAGCTTGAGGATGAAGAGGAGAATGAGGTAAAAATCCCTCCGACCCCCCACCTCCCTCAACAACACCCCCACCACACCGAGAAAGAAATACAGACAGGAAAGGGAGGGTAGAATGGGAGTCAAACGGGTAGGGGTTGGTGAAAACTGATGTGGACTCTTGATGAGAAGAAGGTCGCAGCGTAGAGTGATGGGGAGAGAGGTGGAACGCAGGGAGTTTTCTAGCTGGGTGACAGACAGAGAAACATAGTGAAGGACCTGCCGGTGGTTAGAGAGACAACAGCCAGACGAAGCCCACAAGACACACTCCTCTCTGCCTCCTTCCCAACCTTTGGGTTTTCCTGACCCTCCTACACCATCGACCAGTTTATAGGCTAACTGTTGGTTGTTAAGGGATGGATGGTTGGATAGATAGATGGATGGAAAGGAGTTGCCATAGTTGACTGCGAAAGAACACTCTGTACTCGTTTTCAATTTGACAGCTGATGAAACTATTACCACTACTACAACTACTATGATGATTGCTACTAACTGACGACTACTATCACAGCACTGGTGAAGTTGAACAGACTAAAATACAATTGAAGACTGACTTGATAATATCAGCTCAAATGTCAACTCATTTTCCCAGCTGCCCAATGACCGTCCACTCAACCTCATCAGATTAACTCTATCTATCTATCTATCTATCTATCTATCTATCTATCTATCTATCTATCTATCTATCTATCTATCTATCTCAGTCTGTTAATTACTCTATCTCAGTTCATTACTTTCTACCTTAGTAAGTATCTATCAAACTATCTATACACTCTGTTAATTACTCTCAATCATACAATCTCTATCTATCTATCTTAATTTGTTAATTGCACTCTCTCTCTCTCTCTCTCTCTCTCTCTCTCTCACTGTTAGTCTCTCTCTCTAAATTTGTATGAGAATCTGACTGAATAGTAAATATATAGTTTTCCAAATTGTTTTACATATCTATCTATCTATCTATCTATCTATCTATCTATCTCAGCCTGTTAATCTATCTATCTATCTATCTCAGCCTGTTAATCTATCTATCTATCTATCTATCTATCTATCTATCTATCTATCTATCTATCTATCTCAGCCTGTTAATCTATCTATCTATCTATCTATCTATCTATCTATCTTTTAAATAAGTTGGATTTGCATAGCAAAAATTCATCCAAGCAAATTTTGTCAAATTCAACTGACAAGGTCTATCTGTTCAATTTTCCATTGTATTTTTCAAGTGTACACTCATTCAAATATTAGAAAAATACAATATAAAAATAAACAGACAAACATTGTCAGTAGAATTTGACAAAATTTGCTTGTATGTGTTTAGTTTATCTATAATGAATCCATCTCTTCTCCCTGTAGTTCCAAGTTAAATAACAGTGTACACCAGGATTCTCTAGCTTTGAATGGAAACCGATCTCATAGAAGGATAAATCCGAATTCCAAAACATACATCAATTTAGGATATTTTCCTGATTCTTTCTAACTCTTTCTGTGATTAGTGATTCATCACAGTCACATGAATGAATTTTGAAGCAAGTTTTACAGGTTCATACCTTTCTAGAAGAAAACATCACACATACACACACACAAATACATAGAATGAGAGAGAGAGAGAACAGATTAGTTTATGGGATCAGTCTGTGACAAACAAGTATAAATCAGAAGTTTCCAGCTAAGAAAAGAAAAAAAAACAAGTCATATCTTTTCTAGTAAAATTCATTGCAAGTTTGTGGTGAGGAAACTTCAGATTAGAAAATATGTCTTTCAAAGTTTATTTTATTTTTATTCCATGACTGCCTAAAGAATCTTTTGACCAATTTTCCAAAGCTTAGCAAACAGCAAAACAAGAATACAAATTTAGAAAGAAGACCAATCAAGAAAAGAAAGACTGTTTCAACTTTAAAACCCCACTTATAATCATTTCTAGGCTTGTGAAAATATATGCAACTACTTTAGCCACCAGAAGAATTTTTTATCTATCACAAAGCCAAATAGAATTAATGAGACAAGGAACATCTTGTTGTGTCAATCTTTCAAGTAGAGAAGGAATGTTTCTTTTGAAAATCAGATTTTAAAATCCTGGCTTGAATATTTACCACAGGTGCTAGTGGAAAATATGCAACAACATTGGCCAAAATTTCAAGTCATTTTACCAGCTGTTCCTTGACCGGCAGTTCAACTTCATCAGATTAACCCTATCTATCTATCTATCTATCTATCTATCTATCTATCTATCTATCTATCTATCTATTTTCATTTAATATCAAATTCTGTTTCTATCTGCGTATCTATGTATCTATCAAAATCATTCTTTCTTTCTTTCTTCATTTAATATCAAATTCTGTTTCTATCTGCGTATCTATGTATCTATCAAAATCATTCTTTCTTTCTTTCTTCATTTAATATCAAATTCTGTTTCTATCTGCCTATCTATGTATCTATCAAAATCATTCTTCCTATCTATTTATCTGTCTATTTTAATTATTCATTGGTATTTACTTAACTCAGTGAAACACCTGATAGGATAAATGAAAGAAGGAATGTTGTATTACACCTATTTTCCAAATGAAGAAAACCTGCCTAACTCATTGAATACCTGCATTTGATAAACTTGATTTCATTTTGGTTTTTAAATCCAGTCATTGGCATTGGTGAAAAAATAAACATCTACTTCAGCCATGAATCATGAATCTATGGCACATTTATATACTGTTATTTACTATTTGTATATACATATATGTGATATTGAAACAATTTGTTCTATCAAAAAGAATTGTTTGAATATATATGAGATAACAACATATATTTTTATATATGAAGAACATTATTAGGGAAATTGTATGACAAAGTGGAATACTGAATATATATCCCATCTATAATATATAAGCACATTATATATTGAATATTTTTCCTATATATAATATATAAGCGCTTACATCGTACTTAAAAATTATGATTTAGATTGTGAAGGACAAATGTAATATGAAAATGTGTAAAATGTATTAATATATCACATAAGAGACCCTGTTTCAAAGTGATCACAATTTATAGACATAAATGTATTTAAAAAACATTATCATAAGAGGTTATTCTTATCTAAAAGACACTGTACTAAAGTGGTCACAATCTTCTGTATAGATATAAATGTATTAAAATAAATTATCATAAAAGGTTATTCTTATCTCAAAAATCCTGTCCTAGACAGTGTATAGACAAAAATGTATTAAAATAACACATTATCATAAGAGGTTATTCTTATCTAAAAGACCTTGTCCCAGAGTGATCACAATAAGTGCCTTCCTCTGTATAGACATAAATGTTTAAAATAACACATTATCATAAGAGGTTATTGTTATCTAAAAGACCCTTTCCCAATGTGATCACAAGCCATTGCTTCCTCTGTATTAAATATAAATGTATTGAAATAACACATTGTCATAACATAAATTATCTTGTTGATGGAAGTAAATAGTTTAAAGAATAAGTGACAAGATGTTTATTATTACTACTATTATTATCAAAAATAGAAAGGAACTGCAGTCTATATATTTAGGAATTAAATTGAAATCATTTTGAAAAGAACAGACACTAAGCAAGAAATCTTCCAGTATTTCTGATTGATTTTCAATAACAGAATGATTTCTATAAGCAAATGAAAACTTAATCAATTACTCTTTGCCTGTTTGATGATTGAAACATTGGATATAATACTGTGGGGTTCATTGTTCAAATACCCAATATTTCACTTGTATGGATCAATAATCAGGAAGAAAACTAAAGAAAGAATGATCAATGGTTTTATCTTCATTCTTTGAAGTATTTGCAGGTAGGATTCAGTGATGAATTTGAGTGTTGAGGTCTAAATTGGTTTGAGGTTTCATATTTGTGACTAAGCATAATTACAGAGTTTGGCAGTAGATATTGAATCTCTTGAGATTTGATTTCTGATTTGGAGGATAGTTTAGTTAAAGAGCAGGTGGCTGAAAGCTGAGATTCTACTCTTGGTGTTGGATGGGTTTAGTGGGTAGGATAAAAACCAGAGAACAGAAGACTGAAAGCTTAGGGATTTGAATTTTTATCTCTGATGTTAGCCATCTGAGAATAAGGCATATTTATATAGCATTGGACTGGAGGTTAAATAGACTGAAATTCCTTTCATTTCAATGGACATTGTAAATACATCACAAGAGTAGAGCAGAAGACTGAAGGCTAAATACCTAGAATTTTTTTAATGGTTTGGTTTGGTTTGTTTAATGGCATAGCAACTTCTTATGTGTCATTTAATGCCAAAATTTTATTTCCTTGGTAGCTTTGCTTATTTTTTTTTCCTATTAAAATCTATTGCTGGAAATTTTTACTATAAAAATGTATCATTATACTTTCATAGTGTTTTGAACACAATTTGGGGGTTAACTATTTGCTCATAGTTGGGACCCTAACAGGTACTACCACCCCAAGTCAGGGTGTACCTGGGTACAACAACAATTAAGAGGTCATTCCACACTCCTCAAAACCTCCTGATCAGAGGCCTTGCTGCCGAATGTAGTTTAACATCATACTTGAGACATTCCTTAATGGTAATAATAATTGTAAATTTAGCCATTTCCATACAGGAAACATTTGGCATTCATTGACTGAACAGTTAATGTTACTGTCAATTGAAATCTTTTTGCTAAAGCAGTTTTCAGAAAAATTAGATTTCTAAAATTGATTTGAGATTCCTTCCAAATTCTTTGTTTTTGGTATTGTAGAATCTTGATTATATGATTATTTTCTCTGCTAATTACAAGTACTATACATTTTTGTTGTTGCAGCTGCTAGAAGTCTTCAAATGATGTCTTTTATTTTGTTATTTGGTGAAGCTCTTCATTTGTGATTTTGTAGTGCCAATCTGTTGGCCCCAATTAAATATTGTTTTTAATAAGATTTAAAGGATTTATTCATTTGAAGCCTTTTCTAATCATTCATCTGAGAAAACAGTTGTGGACAGATGACAGTTTAGTCATTTCTGAATGAGTTGGATGCCATATGTGACATCCACATGAAAGACTCGAAACAAGCTTTTTTTATTTTATTTTAATTGTTTCATCCCAAGCAAGACAATAAAGACACAAGAGGTTACTAGGAGTAAAAGAAAATGAGAAGACACTAGTAAAGAGAAAAGGCAATAAATGAGTGGTGTTCAGGAAGACATAAGATGGTGATTGACATTGCATTTAAATTTTTGAAGATCATAAGTGGCAAGGAAGCAAGAAACTAAAGGAGAGTTCCACAGGTAAGAAATACAAGAGAAGAAACTATTAGAATAGAACTTACAGTCTATCTGACTATTTCAACAGTAAAACAATGAGACCTGATTGCCAATATTGTAGTATGCTTAAATTCATGTGGTTGATGTACCAGTGTGATAATATTTGTTGTTACCACGGTTAAATAAAACCAGAGAAAGTTTTGTTAAAACATAAAAAAGTGTTATGTACTGAAAGACATTGAAATGAGGAGGGTTAATAACAAAAACCCATGGAAAGAATTGAGGATTTAATTCACGCATAAATGACTTGAATTGTATGTCGAGCAGTTTTAACAAGGGAAAAGCAACCCAGATTTAAGGGGCAATGTTGATTGACACACAGCTGCAAATGCAAGCCGTAAAGCAAAAATTTCATTTTTCATAAACAATGAATTTGGAGTTGATTCCTCTGATCAAAAGTTGAGTTGAAATACCAGGAGGGGATGAATAAGTCACCCACGCTCACTGAGGAGATTTAGTGAGAGGTAATAATATGAGAGAGTGGAAGAAGGGAATTCCCCAGAATTATTGAATTCTCTTACTTTGCCAGTTTGGGCAAATGTCCATAAATATGAATGAATGAAGTGAATTCAGAAGATGAGTCACAGAAGAGAGAAGAGAGGCAAAAGAGACAGAGACAAGATCAGAGACAGGAGAGAAGCCCATGTGATTATTTGCCAATGAAAGCCTCCGACTTCAGCCTTGTGCCAAACTTTACCAAAGCAGCAAACTGAAATTTTGCCAGGTCAACAATAATATCACTTTCAGTTTAGACGTGGATTGGGCTGATAATTTATTGTATGCGAACTCTGATATAAACCAATTATTGTATGGAGGGCTGACATAGAAACAGTCTTTACTTTTATTCAATTTATTCGAGTGTTATTTTTTTTTCTGAAGAAAATACCGGCGATGATTTGATCTTAGCTGCCTTATGATCAAACTTAAATCACAACATGGGATTAGGTTAGCTCTGGCTTGAAGTGGTCACTTCAGTGACCAGCCACAGTGTTGGAAGTCTTGGATGGCTGAGGAGAGTGTTGTGCAATTAAAACCAATGATAAAAGTTCATTAGAACAATTGCTATGAAAATATTTCTAGACAAGATACAGGGAAGCCACATCACAGTATTGGAAAAGTGACGAAGTAGAGATACCTTAGCCAAGACCAATAACATTACAGACCCTTTTTTTTTAGATTTTGTTGAGGATCTCAGGATATATAGCAAGAATACCCGACATGGCATTCTATATTAGTACGCCATGGTACCAGATCAAATATGGCAGCAATATTCAATACATGGACAAATGATAGATTTATAAATTTGTAAGTTCCATCAGAAAGGGTAAGAATCTAAAATAGAGGCAGACATGCATGAACAAAATGAGAACAAAAAACTTTTATTAAATATTAATAATGAAGAGACTTTTTTAAATATTTTCTGAAAAACCCAAATTGATAGCATCTTGTATGGAAGGTCTTGTTTGTTTGTTTGGTGGCATATTAACTCCTTATGGGTTATTTAATGCTGAAATTTAATTTTAATATATTGCTGGTAATATTTTTTTTCCTAAAAATGTATTGCTGGTAATTTTTATTTTTTAACAAAAATGTATTGCTGGTAATATTTTCTTTTTTCCCCAAAATGTATTGATGGGGATGGTGTTTTTTTTTTATGTATCTTTGGTAATGTTTTTTTAATGTATTGCTGGAAATTCTTTTACTATGAAAATATATTGCTGGTACTTTTCCTATAAAAATGTATTTTTATACTTTCATAGTGTTTTGACCCCAGTTTGGGGGTTCACTATTTGCCCATATTTGGGACCTTAACAGGTGATACCACCCCAGGTCAGGGTGGACCTGGGGACAACAGCAATTAATAGTTGGTTCCACACTCCTCAAAACTTCCAGATCAGAGACCTTGCTGCCAGATGTAGTTTATCATCATACACAGGACATGTATGGAAGGTCAATTTTGCAACAAATAATAAAACTGGTTTCAAAGAAATGTCCTTTTTTATTTTAAATCATTTCACCTCAAGCATGGCGATATGTCACTAAGACACAAGGGGTTACTGGGAGTGAAAGAGAATGAGGAGACTTTGGTGAGGAGAATGGACAATAAAAGAATAGCTTTCAGGAGGATAAAAGATGGTGATTGATATAGCATTTAAATCTTTGAAGATTATAAGTAGCAAGAAACAGGAAGACAGTTCCCAAGGTGAGAAATACAAGAAAAGAAATTATCAGAATAGAACTTCTGATTACATCTGGCTCTTTCAACAGTAAAATGATGAAACCTAACTGCCAATCTAGTAGTAAACTTAAATTCATGCAATCAAAGTACCAAGAAGAAAAGCTTATCAGAATAATTGCCGTGAAAATATTTATAGAAATGTCACAGGAAAGCCACGTCAAGGTAGTGGGAAAGTGACTGAAATTAAGATGTCAGGTCAGGACTAATAACATTACAGACATTTCTTTGGAGATATATAGCAAGAGCACTAGGCCAATATGGCAGTAATATTCAATGCATGGACAAATGATAGTTTTATAAATGTGCAAGATGGCTTCTGACATTAAAAACTGTTTGCACAATACAGTGAACCAGCTTTCCTAGCAGCAAACTTAGGAATTGATTCAATATAATGACTTCACTAAATGTTAGTGGAAAATGTGAATCCAAGAAAGGGCAATGAGTTGCTCTCTTGGGGGTTAGCATCAGCCATGCTGATGGAAGGTAAAAAGGGTTCTCTATGATGATTAGAAGATAGCAGTTTCATTTGGGATTTACAAGCCAAGTTAATAACTGATTGGAGGTTGTTTTTGAGAGCAGCCACCTATTTTATTTTGTCAAACCTATCAGACTTACTCTACTGACAGGATTAAATACCTTTTTCATCAGCATAAATACTTAATTGGGAACTGATAACATTGAGAAAGTCATTGATGAAGATAAGAAACAACATAGGTTCAAGGATAGAGCCCTGGAGGACTCCCACATTAAAGTGAAATGACCTGAAAGCGTGTCTTAGTGGCTTTATTGTCTTTCTTGGGGTGAAATGATTAAAAAATTAAAATAGCAAAAATATTTTCATTTTTATAGACCTTTATTTCATGTACATATTTTAATTTGATTCCATTATATTATTATTATTATTACTATTATATACTGCGTGCCAAATTATTATCAAGATAACTTTTTTTCTCATATTTCAAAAAACATCCAATCAATTCACACAAAATTTTCACACAATGCTGGCAACACTGAGCTGCACAATCACTGAAATTTTCGTACTGATCTGCGCAATGTAAACAAACTGGCGCCATATTTGTTATCAGCATGGCGATTTGAGTGTGCCAAATTATTAGAAAGGTTTAGTAAAATTCCCAGAATTGAGCAAACAAAACGTTTATTAATGTTGAACGGGAATGTTTATGATCAAAAGAAGCTAATAAATAAGATAATCAAACAAATAATAACAGATACAAACAAAGGCACAGTTTTAAACAAATTAATAGGGAATGTGCTTTCTCTGTTTTGAAATTACTTGAAAAAGTCGACGATCCATAGAATTTGGTAATTGTAGGATGTCATCTGCTGTAATGCCGTGAGATATGTCAAGAATTGCTTCCCACAACTCAGCGTTGCTCCTGAATTGTCATCCGTTGGTGTACAGTCTTCACTTCATGATGCTCCAAAGGTTTTCGATTGGTTTCAAATCGGGAGAATTTGCTGGCCACTTCATTTTTCGAGGTCCATCAAAACCTAACTGTTTCAAATATTCAGTAGTCTTGTGAGCAGCATGTGAGGGAGCATTATCTTGCATAAAAAACAATGGCCCTTCTGAAGGCAACTCTTTGCCTTTTCATCCACAGTTCAAGATGCTCCTTCATAAACGCTATGTATACATCAGCAGTCATTTCAACGCCATCTGGTACTCTCCATGGGCCCACTAATGTGTTTCCAATAATACCACCCTAGATCATTATGCCTCCACCGCCTTGTTGGCGTCTCAAACACTGATGGCGATTCTGTCCGTTCATTACCCAGTCTTTGCACCATCTATCTGGCCCATCAAGTGTTGCTCGAGTTTCGTTTGTGAACAAAACTTTAGAGAAGTCAATCTTCATATTGACCTCAGCCCATTTCAATCGATTTTGAATGTGACTTCTCGTCAAAGGAGACCTTGATACAGGCTTGACTGTTGTTGCTATTTCCCTCAGATACTGACACCGAGTACTTTTAGACACAGTAGGATCCCCAATATGACGGCAAAGCTCTTGACTGGTAAGTCCAGGGTTCTTTGTGGCCTCTCATTTAAGTCGTGACATGAGACAACGTGAAATAACCCTCAGCTTGCCTTTATATGCTCTTTTGTGTACTTGTGTAGGGTTGGCGGTGAATTTTTCACTGTTTGATGACACTTCCCTATCATTTTAAAAATTTCTAGGGTAGATTTACCTTTTGAGAGTTCTGAGGTAATAGTTTTCTTTTCAGCATCACTTAAACTGCTTTTATGGCCCATCTTTTCACTTAAATTCTTATACTTTTCTAATAATTTGGCACGCTCAAATCACCGTGCTGATAACAAATATAGCGCCAATTTGTTTACATTGCACAGATCAGTACGAACATTTCAGTGATTGCGTAACTCAGTGTTGCCAACATTGTGTGAAAATTTTGTGCGAATTGATTGGACAGTTTTTGAAATATTAAATATATATATATTAAAAAAGTTATCTCGATAATAATTTGGCACGCAGTGTATATCATGATTATTATTATTATATATATATTATATATATATATTATTATATCATTATTATTACTATATAATATATACATATCATATATTATTATTATATATATTATATCATATTATTGTTATATATATATTATTATAAATTATATTATATATATATATATTATTATAAATTATATATATATATATATATATATATATATATATATATATATATATATATATATATATATCATTATTATTATTAAATATCATGATGTATCGATTTAACTTTTTTGCAGATTACTACATGTACGCATCTAAATATTATTAATTAATGATTTCCCTATATTATCAATATTTTTATTATATATATCATATCATATTATATATATATATATCATATCATTATTAATACTATTTATATATACATGATATTATAGTGACAAATGTAATTAGAGAGATTACAGCAATTTTGAAGCCATATTTGAAACTGGATCTCAAAGTCAATAAACTAACTTGCAGTATTTACAAAGTGAGCAAAAATAAAACAATATATGTCCATACTATCCCAAATTAGTTTAAGCATCTTAAGGGCAGGTATAGTTGTCCCTTTTGTTTCAGATGTTATCATGACAGATACAAATATTGAGATTTTGAAAGTTTTTGAAGCATTATTTGAAACTGAACTCTAAAGCTGCTAATGTTGCCTGTAGAATTTGAGATTTAGAAGGAAATAAAGCAATCGCTTAATGTATTGACTGAAAACTAATCATCTTAAAGGTGATTACATATCCCTTTGTTTTAAATATTACATGGGAGATACATGTATGAAGATTCTGTCAATTCTGCAGCATTATTTTCATCCGGATCTCAAAGCCACTGAAAAAGCTTGCAGAATTCACAAAGAGTAAGGCAATGAAATAATATCTGATCCTACTGCCTAAAACTTGTTTAAATATTTTAAGGCCAGTGATTTATTCATTTAAATAAAGTCCCAAAGGGGATGACCATCAATTGTCTATTGTGACACCTTGGAATGCAAAGTAGAAAACATGATGACTAGCACTCAAAATATTTCTGAACAGCTAGAAAAATCAAAAGAAACCAAATGGAGACCATAAATAAATAGTTTATTAAAAGGAAAAATAATTTGGATAATCTTTTAGAAACAAATTTAATCTTTTTATTTTTTTACAAATTTACTCTTTTAAATTTAATCTTCTAAAAACAAATTTAAACTTTAACTGCTTTGAACTGGCAAAATATTTCATCAACCACTTCAGGATAATCCTTGCATTCATTGCCTTCATCACCATTTACAAATTGTCTTGAATCATGAAGAAACATGCAGTCAAAGAACTAGGAAGAAGAAATTTTGGCTAAATTTAACAAACATATCTGCAAAATAATGGTGTGTTCAAAGGACATTTCTTTCTCTTGATTCATATATTACTGCATAATCCCTCAGCAATTTTTATTGTTTTAAAAGCAATTTTTAAAAATTTATTAAAACCCAAACACATAAAGCTCGATTTATACGCTCTTTTTCTTAAGAATTTACAACAAATATATAAAAACTATTTAGTTATTAGACTCTTTATTTATTTACCATATCATAATGAAATAACTATGAAAACAAATTTTCTTATTCTTATAAAAATGTCTGTGAACTATAGAATAAGAAATTTTAATTAAACACAACAAAATTATAGATTTTGAAAAAATAAATTTTCTAGATATTATACATTTCCTTCTCAGATTATATTTCAAATAACTTATTGTTTTAATTATACCAAGTGGTGTGGTCATTTAGCTATCATTAAATGTTCATCATAAAATGGACAATTACAGTTTTAAAATCCAAAATTGAACTTGTAAAATCAAAGCAAATAATTTTTAGAAATGCTTTTTTTTTTCTAATTGTGATCTAGCATGCCTAATTGATACAAATTCAAGGTTTGAAAATCCAACAATTATGGGTCAACCTCTTTTCTACTCTCTGAAAAACATAATTTTGTAAAAGTTTTTAAAATGTTAACTTTTAAAGATTTATAATTTATTTAAAAATATATAATTCTCGTTTCATATGATTGGGTTTTATTAAATTTCTAGAAATGCCTTTTTAAAACAATAAAAATTGTAAACAGTAATAGCAGTATTGAGAGAAAAAAAATGTCCTTTTGACACACCATTTTTTGCAGATATGTTTGTTAAACTTTGCCAAAATTTCTTTGAAGATATTTCATTCCAGGACAATCATTGCTTTCACTGCCTTCGTCACCATCTGCAAATTGTTTTGAATCTAATTCACTGTCAAATAAAAAGACCCAGGATAAAAAAATTGATATCTCATCAGTCACTCCAAAAAAAATCATTGCTTTCACTGTCTTCATCACCATCTACAAATTACTTTGAATAACTATCAAATACATTGCCAGAGTAAGAAGACTGAAGACAAAGAAATTTCTTTCAAGATATTACAACAACCACTCCAAGGCAATCATTGTTTGCACTTCTTTCATTCCCAATCTACAAATTATCTTGAATTGCTATGAATTTCCCTGACAGAGTAAAAAGACCCAGGCTAAGGAAATTCTCCTCAGCCACTCCAGGAAAATCATTGCATTCACTGCCTTCATCACCATCCACAAATTGTCTTCACTCACTAAACAATGAATGCACTGTTAAAGTTAGAAACCCCAGTAGAATGAAATTTTAGGGGTGACATCTTGTAAGCAACTCCCAAGTAGATATTAATATCTTAGAAATGAAATATTCTGTTTGTTATTTCATGAGATATTCAGACAACTGTCATTATCTTTGATGTGTTTTAATCGCCATGTTTTAGGAAAGTCTGTATCAGATTGTGAAATCCATCCAAACAGATCAGAACACTCAGTTTGCAAGCCTCTTGAAAGAATGACTTCTCTCAGTTGAGAACATGTCATGTATTATTTGAACAAAAATAGTTTGTTAGGAAAATAAATACTACAGCCAAGAAAGGTTTTTTGACTCTGTTTTGATCCAAAGTACAAACCACTTACACAAGCAAAGAGAGAAGAGTCGAGAAAGAAAGGTAAAGAGAGAAAAAGAGACTACACAAGATAGGGATCAAATAAGAGTTTGTGCAAGAGATTATCACATAGATAGATATAGATAGATAGATAGATAGATAGATAGATAGATAGATAGATAGATAGTGGCAGGGATGAGAAAGACGGATTGTGATGGAGACAAAGAGAAAGTAAAAACAGAGAATGAGAGCGAGAGAGATAGCGTGTGTGTGTGTGTGTGTGTGTGTGTGTGTGTGTGTGTGTGTGTGTGTGTGTGTACAAGAAGTGACAGAGAAAGAGAGAGAGAACAAGTGAGAAAGTGAGGTCAGATGTGTGAGAGAGAAAGAGAGGCAAAGAGTTAAAAAGCAAATGAGTGTAATTGATTTAATTTTAAGACAATGAAAATGAGAGGTAACAAAAAGACAGGGAGAGAAAGATAAAAAGGCAGTGAGAAAGAGAATGAAAAAAAGATTGATTAAAAACCGAACTCTAACATTACATTTTGTTTTGTGGAATTGTTTTCATCCCGGGTAGTTTTTTTTTTTTTTTTTTTTTTAATATTTTATTTTGTATTGTATTGACTTCACAACTAACAATGATACGACTTAAAATATATTTCATTGCAGCATGTCTATATTGGCAATCATTTCCTGCGGTAGAGTAAGACAACGAAAACTAAAACCAAGCAACTCCGTAAAAAAATAGGCATGTACATTTTGTAAATTTTAGACTTCCATCTGAGAATCTGATATGAATAAAAAATACATGGGCTGTTCAAACAAATCCTGGGGATCACGGAAGTACATCCTACTAACTTCCATGTGTTTTCTTTTAAAAATAAGCTTCTTTTTATTTTAAAAAAAGAAAAAAATCCTTTAGTCTTTCTTAACGCAAAGAAATCCCTATTGAATTGAAACATATTTAAAAAGGAAAGCGGGTTCGGTTAAATTCTCCTAATTTTTCTTACTTTCAACTGATTAAATAAATTTTTCTTTGTTTGACAGCTTTCTAATATTTTGAAAATTGGTTATTAAAGAAACAAAGAAAATGACATGTCTTCTTTTTCTCTCTTGTCACAGTATTCACATTCTTGAGAATCAGGGATGACATGCTTTATTGAGCGATATATAAATAAAAATCCTGGCGGTCGGGTAACATTGTCCACCCTGATTTCTCTTTTTCAGTCTCACTTATCTCATAAACATCATCTGCCGACTGTGAAACGTACACAAGAAAAGGCAGGCATGGGACAAAAAAAAAAACAGTTCTTTTATTAAACGCGTCTCATATTACAATACCATAAAAAAAGCTTTTGACAATTAAAATAATTTAAAATTAAGAAGAAGATCCTTTTGAAAATTAGCTTGTCACAAATTAACTAGTATAATAAACTAAACACGTGGATGATTTATCATTATAATTACTGCAATTATTATTATTAACATCAATGTTTATGACAAATCATAAAGAGAAACTAAGAATGGACTTGGTCACGTGACTACATAATGTACGACAATGAAAACGTGGTTTGAACGATTTTCAGAAACACGAAGAGCTCATTTCTTTTAAATGAATGTATTTGTTCGTAACGCAGTAATAAATGCTGTGGGTAATTTTGAAAAATTGAGAAAAACGATTCAAGAAATATTAAAAAATCTTTTTTGTTTATTAAAACAATTTTTATTTGTATTTAATGACACTCATCATTCTTAATCTTAACTTAAAAATGTACAATACACGCGCGTACGCGTACAAACACACACGAAACTCCCTACTTCAAGAAGACCAAATAACAGTAAAAGTCTATGAATTGTGTCCCATTCATTTAAAGCTTTAGTTTGCACATCTATTCACAGTTTTACCATGTTGATAATCTTTTTCTTATAGTTATAAACTTATCGTTTCACGTTATAAAATCTACTCCCCCCCCCCAACTCTGTTTTAAAAAATGGCTAGAGAAAACTAAAAAAAAGACATATTGCAAATAATGTATCATGTGAGAAAAGAACGACTGAAGTTAATCCCTAAATGAAAAAAAAAAGGTCAAAAAAGAAAGGAAGGAAATTCTTTTGTTAAGGGTTTTTTTTCTTTTTTTTCTTGTATGCTGTCCTTCGCGCCTCTATGTTTTATATCATGCGAATAATGTCTAATTACTGCGTGAATACTTTGCCACCCACCCAACATCATTGAATACAACACACACACACACACACACACACACACACACAAACACACACACACACACACACACAAACACACTCTCCAACATTCTCACCACCACCGTCTCTATAGGGAAATAAGGCGGGATCTCAAGTAACTGAAAAATAAAATTGCCTTCACTTATGCATATATACATTCATTATAAATATATATTACTTGCATCTTGTTTTTAATTTTAAGAATGTGAAGCGTGTATGGTCTTTTTCACAGTAGTAGTCTGAGAATTGATGTATTGTAGTTGTAGTAAAAGTTTTACTACAACTACAATACAATTTACTGTAAAACTAAAAGTAATTGTTGTTAACACTAACAGTAAAACGTCAAAATAATATTGCTTGTTTATTAATTATTACACTGATATCTAAAATTTTAAAGTTATAATTTATATTATTAATTTAAGAAACATTTAAACCGGTATTCATTCTCTAGGTAAATAGTAGTCGTAAGTTAAAGTACTTACACACGTCACCTAGCACTCGCGCGTGTACATTCTATGCCTTAATCAAATCTTGTTTGATTTATAGTACATATGAATTTTAGGCCCTTATTATTATTAGCTTTAAAAGGTTTCTCTGGGCTCACGGGCAGGGCTACATGGGACTTGGTGGTGTGTGTTACACTTTCAACCTCCGCCTTTCTCCGTCTCCCTCGTAAACCCCTTGTATAATTTCTCACCAATGAGAACCTACACAAATAAATTGAAATTCTCCCTTTCTCGTTATGTACCTCACATTAAAAAAAGAATATCAAAATAAATGCATAAAATTTTATGCTAAAATATATACTAAAATAAAGGCATACGTCCCACAAAAAACGGATATAATTTTATTTTTAAAAAGTGCAAACTTTAAAAATAAAATATAGTGTCATTTTGGGCCTAATTTCGGATAAAATGGGTTTTCGTTGTCATAGTAATTCTCTGAAAATTTCGGGGGTCTACAGATTGGTTTCCAAGTTCCTGTGTAAGGTAAGGAAAAAATATCGCGAAGGAAAAATTTGAATCCATAATTTGTGGTAAGACGACGAAAGGAACCAGATTACTTGTAATTTTAATGCATGTTTTGCTTTAAAAAGGAAAATTTGGGTACAGCCTGTTCAATCCCACGCTCGTAAAGGAAAGTAAAGTAATATATGCCAAAGCCAAAAGAAAAAAAATGTGAAATTTAAAAATATCTTTGTTGTTCTTGGGGCTTTTTAGGTGATTATTAATTTACATTTTATTTTTTGTTAATGTTATGCTGTTACTCGTCAATGACAGCTGTCGCTGTGACATCACATTGTAAGGATAAATAAAGTAAAAAGACAAGCCGAAAATCAGAACTGATAGCATTAGTCTACAAACAAGTAAAAAGAAACTAAGTTCATTTGTCGGGTGAGGGATTCTTTTGTTACTTTGTAAGAAGGAGTTAAGAATGTCAGAGGTCAGCAAAATAACGGAAGTATTTTGGATGACATCATCCCCCCTTCACTTTTTTTTTTAGGGAAGATGTAGACATTGAGACATAGTCCCCTGCTCAAATATAGAAATCTCTACTTAGTTGTCATTTCTTTCTAAATATTTCCATGTTAAACCTACAGCTGTAAAACAATATATTTAATGTATGCAATTTCCCAGTATGCTTTGTGTTTTTGTACAAAACACGCATAAACATTTTTCCTTGCTTTTCTTTTTTTTAAAATTTGAATGCCTTAAAAATATAAATATTTGAAAATATATTGTTTGTTTTTCTCTATACTCTACACATCTTTCAGTGCCGGTTTCATTTTTTTTTTTTAAATTTTCCACTATAGTTCAAAAATGTCTCTGTCAACTCCCAGCACACATCTCTTGTGCTTTCTCTATTTAATGATAATCTTTTCTTAGAGCGCACACATCGCACGTTTTAAATTATTACTCCTCTATTCGCTCAGAAGATTATGCCTGTTTGGTTCTTTCTTTACTTTCCCTAATCTTTTATCTATTTCCCCACTTCCCTATATTATTTGTCGTATCTTTTTTTTTTCTCACACTAGTTCCTTTTATTTATTTGATTCACGCATTTCCATCGTTTTTCTCTCTAAAAGCATTTTTTTTCTTTCTTTCTTTTTTTTTCCTCTCCATGTGATGCTGTTGACCGTGTCACTCAGGCAACATACAAATGAATGCACATCCATACACCGCGGAGTGATCCATACCCAAAGCCAGGTTCTAACTGTAATAGTTCCGGAGACCCAAAGAAGTATGAGAGAGCGCGGGCTCTGGGACTACTAAGAAAACTCTCTCTACTATAATGTACAGTTCTCTCTTTTTCTCTCCCTTTCTTTCTGTCATTGTATGACTATATCTATGCGCTGTATAGATGTTTATTTATATGAATAAATATACAAATATGTACGTACTAGTAAAAGGGTGCGTGTATGTAAATTGTGTGTAATTTTGAAAGTGAAAGAGATTCTCATAATCACATTTTATCATGGAAGAGGGAGACGAATGCGCTGGGTCGCAGATTGTATCATGAAAATGTTTTTGAAAAGAGCGATGAAGAAAGGGATTAACTTCGACTGTGTAAAAAAAGAAAATGATGCATGTACGAACTAGAAAATTTACAGTACGAATAATAAAAAAGGATATAATCGCGATGAAAATCTAGATAAAAAAAATACAATGAATAAGATTTTTTTTATTAGAAAATAGAATGAATAGAGTGTTTAACTGTTTAACAGAGCGAGGTTTGTTAGGGTAAAGAAAATAAAATGGGGGAAAAGGTTGATCATAGAAAGAAACTAAGATAATTTAGTAAGAAACGCAGAAAGAAAAAACTGGCTAAAAAAAAGAGGCCGGAAAATATTTGAAAAGAAGAGAAAAATTTATAAATTTAAAATATGCAACAAAGAAAATGTTTTTTTTTAATGTACAAATAAGTTAAAATTGTATGTTGAGATAATTTTATAGAGAAAAATAGGTTTTAGTTAATTTTTGTATAGACGAAACTCTAACGGAGAAAAATATGGGGACATTTAGTAGAGGGAGAGAGAAAAATGATAAAGAATGAAATGTGATTATGAAAATGAGAGAGAAAGAGAGATAACATCGATTATGAAGATGACGAAAGGAAGTGTTAGTTAACTTAACAAAGAGATATGGACTAGTAAAAACGAGAAGAGATAGATTGCAAGAGTAAAGAAAGGAATTAGAGAGTGAGAGAAAAATGATAAAGATAATGAGATAGATTATTGAAGGAAATAAAAACCGAGTGTAGATTCAAGAGGGTAAAAAAAATATTAAAAAGAGAGAGAGAATAAAAAGGCGAAAAAAAAAGCATTAGAGAAAGAACGAGGGGAAACCAGTGAATGAGTGATGAGGTAGATAGCAAGTAAGATACAAGTTAGGGGGTGACAGATTAAAAAGTGCAAATCAAAAAAGAGGGAACTAAAGATACTGAACATAATAAACCAGAGGGGGGATGTTGATTAATAAGGTCGAAGAAATAGGGCAGAGTGGTGGAAGCGAGAAGGAGTAGATTTTTTTTTTTAAATCTACTCCTTCTCGCTTAAAAAAAAGAATAGTAAGAGAGAGAGAGAGAGAGAGAGAGAGAGAGATGAAGATTAAAAAGGATAAGGCAATAATAGAGGGTAGTTGTGAGAAATAGTGAGAGTGCAAGTATGAGTGAAGCGAAGTGGAGAGGAGAGGAGATAAAATAAAGCGGGTGAGGTAAACAGAATCAGAATCTTTGAAGGAGGGGGCGAGTGACAGTTGCCGTAGCGAGAAGAAAGAGAAGCTGCTGCTGCTAGTAGCCACACTTGACTCAAGTCAGGCGCCGTCGTCTTGACGTTAACTTTTATTCCCTTCTGCTCTTTACTGGAAAAAGCACTGCCACAAAAAAAAAAAAGAAAATAATAATAATACAACCCGCACACTTTGGATTTGAATGTTTGGAGGATTTTAACCGGCTATATTCCTAAAACAGTGTTACTTGGTTTCTGACAGCAGGTAAGAATTGTCAACCAGTTTATAAATCTCCTCTTGCTTTCTATTCCTTAGTTTGCGAAAGGAAAAAAAGTTATGAACCTCATTTCCAAATTGGTAAAATGAAATTAATAGAAAAACTGTGCCCCGTTAGCCATAAAAAAAGCCTTTTTTTTCTATTCCTTCATGAAACTTATTAATTATTTAATTATATAAAAATGTCGAATATAAGTATTTTCTTCTGAAATCTTTTTCTTAAATTGAGTTTTTTCCTAAAATCTAATTCTGTCTGCCCCTTTATTTTTCTCTTCTAAAAAAAAAAAAAAAAAGATAAACAAATTAAAACAAAAAAATGTCCGTAAAATATCAATTGTATGTTCTTGCGCTTCCCGAAAAAAAGCCGGCGATAAATTCTGAGATAATTTTTGCCTTTTTAATCTTCAATATTTCCTTGAAATAAATAAAAAAAAATGGTTTGCTTATCTAATGTAAGCGTAAAAAATTTTTTAAACTTAAAGTTCAAATTTCGTAGAAATTCCATATTCAAGAATTTGGGTGGGGTTATAGCTCGTCTCAAAGAACTTATTCCTTGTCTCTTATCCTAAATTTGAATCAAAACTTCCAGTCTGTAATATTTTTCAAATACCCTCTGATTTATCGGCTTCTTTGATACAAATTTTTTTAAAAAAAAATGCTTTCATTTGTCTGTCTAGTTTAAAGCTCTTCGATGTGAAAATTCTTGGAAAATTTTCTCTTAAAATTGCCATGTTAGCCATAACTCCCTTTACGACGAAGGGTTCAATTTCAGGATTTTCGCCTAGAAACTTATATATATGTGCATCGGCTTTAGTTTAACCGCTAAGCAAATTTCATTTAGACTCGTTAAAAAAAAATCTTAACTTCCTTTTTTAAAATTATATTTTAAAAAGAAAAAAAAAAAACTTCATCTGTTCTTAACTGAGTCTCCGGTTTTTACTTTCAGTAACTGTTCAAGAGTGCTGATTAATCCACGATGCTAGCAGGCCGGGATCCCGGCTTTCCTTTTATTTCTTCTACAAAAGCTTCCTTTATTCGCTTTATGCAATTTGATCGACATAAATCCCAAAATGTCATCGGCAAATTAAATTACGCATGCGAAACTTAATTCTCGATGACAATTCTCCACATGTTTCTTTGAAGAAAAAAAATGTTAAATTTCTCTGAACTTGATAGTTCAGTCTCTTGCATATTTTTCGTAAAATCTGAGCCATTTCATTAAATGGCTTCTGAACCAAATAAAAGCCTTCTTTTTATTTTTAGGGCACTCTTGCTCTCCCGTCAGCTGTGTACGTGCTGATAGGACAAAACCCAGAATCCTTTCATTATCTAAATTAGGTCTATCAATATTTTGTCCATTCGGTCAGTTTTTTTTGTTTTCCATATTAACTAATTTTTATTACCCTCTTAATTCGTTAAAAAAAAAATATCAGATTTCAAACTTAGAATTTTCACTTTCTCTGAAACTGCAAAATACAATGCTTTAGCGGCTTCTAAGCTCAAATGCCATTTTTGACAATCAAGTGACAACTTAAAAGAAAAGACAAACATGCGATTGACAGCAATCTAGAATATTGTAGGCTCTTTCCATAAAGCGATTAAATAAAAAGTCCCAACCGGCAAGTGACCCCACGGCTCTTTGTAGCTCCTATGTGAGTAAAGCTTCGAGCCTTTGTCTTGATACAAAGTAAAGTAGTAACGCCCGCGTATTTCATTGTTCAAAATGTAGTTGGTTATTACAATCACTTTATTTCTTCATTTGTCACTTCTTTTCTGACTGTTAAGACTTAGTATGCTAAAAATTTGGAGTATGTATTTTCTTCTGCCCCTCCCATTGCGGCGGCCGTGCCAAATTTCAATAATTCAATGTCTTCCTTATCCTAGAATAGCACTGCAGTTCTTCAGAACCTTTTCTCTTGGTCTGAAGCATAAATGGTACATGTCATCCGCTCTACATGATTTACCGATTACTTAGAAAACGTGACTAGTTTCGATTTCCCGTAAAGAACTTATGTTCCATCGATTTCACTTAAATTTAAGTTACACAAACTCTTTGAATTTAAGTGGGAGCTGCTTTCTTTGTCTACCAAAAAGGTCTTTTTTTTTTTTCTTTTTTTTTTTTTTTTTAATCTATCTTTTATTTTTAAAATAATTTTAGTGGCAGTTTATTTTTCTTTATATTCGTCTTATTGGCTTTGGTTATTTACTGGCTTTCAAATTTTTAGATGATAAAGGGATTTCGGTGAGGATGTCCCTCTTTGGTGAAGGGGGGGGACTCTCTAAGTTGTGCCTACTTTTTTTCTTTTTTATCTAGTTCCTACCCATATTTATTTTTGTTTTTTTTACCATTAACATTGAAGCCGGTAGTTCTGCCAACAGTTCTCTATTCCCACTATATCTCATTATGGCCGTCACTCATCTTACTACTAAATTAGTAGTTGCAGTCGTTCTTCCTCCATCACCAGCTTTTTTTTCCCGTCATGGTTGCAGATGAGGACCCGGCACAAGGACCGGCATTTTTGCACTTATATTATTATTCACAATTGCTATCTAACTTTACTCATTGTCTAACGATTCATTTTATTTTTCCCCAATTTAAATGCTCTTAATAGTCCTGAAGGATTTATTAATAACAAGAGTACGAGTGCCATATGAACAAATTCTTTTGTTGGGGGGGTCAATCCAAAAATTTTAAGATTCTAAAATAAACCTTTTATTACCCAATACGTTTAACTTATTTAGTAAATGTTTTAACTATTCATCTAAGTAAATTTCTAATTCATAACTAATTTTGTTGGGCTTTTTTTTCTTATTTGCACTCTTGTTATTTTACAGAAAAATCTAAAATACTTCCCATTTTTTAATTTAAGACCACCTTATCCTTTTTGACTGAGCCGTAAATGTACACCAAGAAGCTGTAAAAACTTAATTTTAATCTAGCCTCCTCTCTAACCCCGGTTTTGTTTCTGCAGCTGCCAATATTTTTTTTATTGTGGCGGGAGAGTATGCTTTGCTTTCAACCCACTATTTCCCATGTTGGCCTCTTGTTCGGCCCAATCGGCGTGGTGGCGGGGGACAACGCTCGAGCGTGCACGCGCTGTCTCCATCTCTTGATATTAATGACGGCGAGGATGGTTGTTCTTGGCCAACTGCTTCCTTCCTTCTTTCCTTCCTTTCTTATTCTATTCGTTCAGTTGAGAGAAGGAAGAGGAGAGAAATGGAGGTTGAGCTGCTAGTAGTAGCTCTTGTTGTTGCAAGAGAAACTTCCTCTTGAAACCGCAGCGCATCGCAGGCCAACTAACATTTCCCCGCACAAAACTCTTATCTTCATTGCTTTTTAACTGCCACTTTATGTTCACTTCTATGAAGTTTTCATCTGTAGCTCATTTGGGCACCCTGGTTATATTCTTTTATCCTTCAAACAAAACTCAATAAGAAAAAAATAAGATTATTATGGACTTTTCTTAAATAATGTCACAAAGTTTTGAGCCTCTTCTTGAGTCTTGATTCAGTTAACTTTCTATTTCCAACATAATTTGGACAAACAAGACTGAAACAAACAAAGCTTGTTCGAATCTTGCTAGGCGGAAAATGTAAAACTGTAAACAAAGCTATGTGTATGATTCTGTAGAATCATCGAACGTGTTGCTCACCGCTAAGAAAGATCATAACTTTGGCAAAGATTTACTACAGTTAACGCTTAGTCTTTCTCGGTAACTTTCTGCTGTAAAAGTAGCTAGGTAAAAAAAAAAAAAAATCAATTTTTACAGCCTGTTGATGTTCATGGTGATCTCCCGTGTTTTTATTGTTTTTTCTTTAAACTGAAGACAAAAACTTCAATGAGAAACCTTTTTAGAACTTAGTTGTTTTCGCGTAAATAATTCACATCTAATACAAGTGTGTAGTGATAATTTTAGTTAGTATTTCAATTGACGAGCTACCTATTTCTAACTCCGCTAACATCACTTAAATATTGGAGTGCTTATCAGATTTAATTAGTGGTCCCTCACACTCGTCTCCGAAATTCTCTATTAGGATGTACCTTTCCCTCTTGAAGCCTGTCATTTCGAGCTCTAACTTAAGCTTGGCTCAACATTATTTTCTTATTCTACTCATCTAAATTATCTACACACACGCATTTGGTTTCAGCTTAAGAATTTTTCCAACAAGAATTTATATGGGGGGGGTGATGTTCTTGAATCGCTGGATACCGATTACACTTTTACCACCCAGCTAAAAACCTGTATTTTGAGATTTCATCTTAATTTTACTTAAATGACGACTCTTTAAAATTCAAACCGTAAAAACGCTATTTTTGTAATGTCATTAGCGTCCCGAATAAAATTAAACTTTTCTATGAATGCTTCCAGCTGTTTTTACTTTTGCATACTCTGTCCAAACTGATTGCTTTCATCTCCCCTACAATCTTACTCTCTTAAGTTAAAACTATAAACTATATTTTCAGTCATTTTAAAGTGACCAAGTGTAAAGATTTCTGCTCTACTAATTCATGTTCAAATTGACATGAACGTGTGCAACTTCTTTGCAACAGTTAATATTTTCTTAAATGTGTTTTATCTTGTGAACTTAATAAAAATCAATTGCATTTTAAACACTTTAAATGAATCATTTTGTGCTGTCTGAAAAAGTTATTAGTTTGTTTCGTTGTCAGTTTTTTTTCTTTTTTTTGTTTTGTTTTTTTTGTTTTGTTTTTTTTCCCCTTTTCCATATGGTATGTCTTGCATCCTGAATAGTTGTGACAAAAGGTGTGGGTAGATGTAAGTGATCTGATGTGTTGTCTGAAAACATTGTTTGCTATGGCAACCTGTACAAATTTAAAATTTCCATATTTCACTCTCTTGGTAACAAATCTTAACTAGTTTTTATGCTTTGGTCATGAGGAACATTGCAATATGCTATCTACATGTCGTCTTTCTAGCAACCATATGGTTGGCTTAGAGACTCGCTGATAGTGGGGGCTGCTTTTTCTGATAGTGAGCAAAGTATTTGAATGTATTTGCTAATTCTGAGGAGTTTGGATGGTAATGTTTTTCTCACTTAAGTCTTTAAGTGTCTGAAATCTTTGTTTATAATTTGCATATTTATGCCATCAAATCTATTTGGATATGAGCTTATTGTAAAATTGAATTCTGTTTTATTGCATTGCAGCAAATCTTCAGTTGTTACACAAAATGGTTTGCATTAATTTAATATTTCATCAGAACTGTCAAGAACAGAATGAAATGGTTGAATAATGATAATCTTGCAGCTGGCATGTCTTAATGACCAATTAAATACTTGATATAAAGTACAAGTTGAAAGCAGATGATGGTTATTTCAAGATGCTGCTACCACCTGACTACTATTGTTGCCATGGCAGTTGAACTTTACACACGTTTTCTACAAGTTGGAGGCGACATTAGCAAGATTTAGTACAAACATCCTGCTCGTCCACTAAAGTAGTTTCCTTTTCTCTTTCCTCTTTTGAAGGTAATTGAAAGTGGACACACGCACACAGGTCGTGTTATTAACTTATGCCATAAACTCTTGAATCTTTATAACCTGTATCACAGTCCCTTTTCCTTTTGTACTTAAGCTGTGATGTTTTGAAAACCTCAAAAAATCGTAATGATCATTTGAGAGATACATGGTGGTGGGTGCTGAAAAGTCTTTGTATTTTAAAGAACCAATGTCAAAGTAATTGATTTTTGGGAAGTGTATCTTCCCAAGAACTCTCCACACATGCTCAATTAGTAATCACAATGTTGTCTTATACAGTTAAGATAAGCTTTCTCTCTCTCTCTCTCTCTCCCCTCTCCATTTTAAGGATAACATGTTAGTGTTATTTTGAGCTTAGGCATGACAAAATTATATATATATATATATATATATATAAAATTGTGGCGGCCTCTTATCTTCCAAAGGCTTACAACTACAAGCTAAATTTAATGTTGTAACTGGCTTGGAGAGGGGGTTGTTTAATAGTGAGAACTCTGAAAATCTCTTGATCTATCCTATTTATTTAACCATTACTAATAAGTGTCTACTATTTGTTAAATGTAGCTTAAATTTGGTACAAGGCCACAAATATGGTGGGGGCACCAGTGAGAATTGAACACATTACTGACTTTCAGCTTGTTGACCATTTATGCTGCAACAAGGTGCCCATAAGGCTGGTTATTGACTGCCTACTAATCCACATTTTGATAAAAATTGGTCTTGAAGCAAGCATACATACGAGTTCCTGAGTACAAAAACAGATGATTAGTAATGTTCTGTTTTCTTTCCCAAAATGTTAAATTTGTCTATCCAAATGGGGTTTCTATTTCTTTTTCTAATATCAAGCAGGATAAGTATTAATGATTTAGTCTTTGCAGCAGGTAACGCCATATACTATTGGTTTGACTTTTAACTTATAAAAGCATCATAATTTATAATCCCTTTAAAAGCTTAAAGACTATTTTGATTGTTACTTGTGGAAACTGTTTTCAGTTTTATCAAAGCATGACTTAGCGTACTTTTTTTTTTTTTTTTTTTTTTTTTTTTTTTTTTTTAGCAGGTTCTAGGGATGTCATTTCCTCTTGGTCTACATGCCCTGATCAAATAGGTCTCTTTTCTTTTCTTTTTTTCTGTTCTTCCTCCCCTCTCTTAAACAAATGAGATGATCTTGCATAACATGCATAGATCATTTGTTCAGATATTGGAACGGTTTATTGCTTTGTAACCAATAATTCTATTAAACCTTGCTTGTGCTAAATTCCAGAATGAAAAAAAAAATCTAACTTTGAGAATGGGAGTCAAATTTGTTAAACAGTATATTTTAGCTTCAAATACTGTACCAAATGTAAAAGATAAATGAAAATTTGCATAATGAAAAGTAATATTAATGTGACTTAAACTTTTTAGTCTGTTGAACTAAAACAAATACTTAAACTTCCTGATTTATTTTTTTTGCATTAATTAATGACTCTTTAATTGAAGAGCACAGATTTAACTAATTCTTGGCTGACTGGTTTTATGGCTCTTCATATGTAGGGTCTGAATCTATAATGTAGTTATTAATTGGCAAATATTGATTAGGTAACTTTTTTTAAAAAACTTATTCAACCTAATCGGTTAAGCTGTTACTAAATAAATAAAATAAAAAAACATATACTATAAGATGGATTGAAAAGTGTTCTGGGTTGCCAGGTGGATGGAGGTAAGGTAAAGATGTTTTGTGTTGTAATTGAAGGTATATATGCATGTTCTCACTAAATGAAATGTTGGCAGTTTGGTAACTTTGTAACGGCCCATTGTAGCGATGTTAAATTTGTTGATCCCTACAATATGGTTAATCTGTAAACACTTGTCAAGCAAGTTTTCTTTTCTTCTCCCTCATAATTGTTGGCAAACATGTGCAAAAAAAAATTTGTATCTAAGATGAAAATTGTACTGTTGTCATTGCATATCATTCCTCTCCTTGAACTAAAAGCTTTTGAGTCTTAAAAAAATAGATGCAGCTAAATGCATTTTTTTTTTTTTTTTTTTTTTTTTTTTTGTGTGAGGTTGAGTATTACAACTAACTTGGCAGTGTTTCTTTATAACTGTCAGGATGCCACTTGAATGTCTATATTATAATACATGCCCTCTATTTTTCTTGTAAGCCTTTTGCTATTTCCTGCCTGGCTTGTTTGGATTTTGTCACTTGAAATTTGTTCAGTGCCAAATTGTGTAGCCTTTACAAAAAAAACTGACTCAATGAAAACAAATCTTTAACTCTTTACTCTAATACGCTTCCAATATACTACAGTGGGTGCCGCTTCCTAAGGCAGGTTTATTTTTGTTTAGTCATAGGTTTTAACTAAGAAGCCTCTTTCCAAGTGTATGGGAGGTGGGGTGGCAAATATGATGCATCTGTTAGATAACAATGATTCTAATCTAGGTTTAGGGGAAATGGTTTTCTTTTAACTTGAATATTATATTAAATCTTTTCTACTTTACAAAAGATCTTGTCAACTCTTCAAAGGATATAGATTTTTTTTTCCTTTCCATTTCAGCTATTTCATACCAACTTCAACTTTAATAATTGAAGTATAGAACTTGATATTTTGACAGGGTTTAAAGTAAATTCTTAGTGATTTGTAATAATCAGTTTACCTGTTTATTAAAGTTTAAGACTTCAAGTATCTTTAAATTTTGGTAATCTGCTGATATTTTGTTCTGAGCCACCTGTTGATATTAACTTCAGTGTAACAAGTCTCGTGAAAACTGAAGATGCTAATGATCAAATGAGCTGTTCAAATTCACTTGATAAAGCTACTTGCTCTAATTCAACAGGTTGACAAATCTGCAAAGAACATAGCTAGACAAATTGAGTTTTAACTGCACATTATAAAATGTTATTTTTCTTTCAATATGCAACATGTTCTAAGCTACTGACTTATTTGGCCTCTCTCTGCCCCTCTCTCTCATTTATTGAAGCTATGCTTCACTGATCAACTTATGTCTTTAAAAAAAAAATGCTAACAAGTGTAGTAAACTGTTGTCTGCTTTTTCCTATATCTGGTTTTAACCCTTGGTTTTGGATAGAATATTGATTAGTTGTGGTGGGGAGATGATAAACTCTGTAAAGTAAGGCATATATTTTCCTACTTCCTGAAAGTACTCTCATAACACTAACTTTTTTTTTTTTTTTTTTTTTTTTTTTTTATATAATATGCTTTTAAGTTATTGATTAGTTCGGTTTCAAACCACCTCAAAAAAGTCTTTCACTTGTTACATCAATCAACCGCTGCAAGTGAATTTTGTCAAACTTGGAAGGCTTGTTCAACTAAGTGTTTGAGAAACTACTAATCTATAGTTTCAACATTTTCTCTTTCTCTCTCGTTTAAAGTGTTGGAACTTAGTATAAACGGTGGGTGGAGGGGCTCTTAAAATTTTCCTGCTGACAAATTTAATTTTATTACAGCATAAAGAAATGTAAAACTCTGTATTTGACATTTGTCAGTTTCTGATTACTTTTTTTTGTCTCTCTCTCTCCAGGTGTAGGGTGTGAAGATGACGGGGCGTGTAGCTATTATAACTGGGTCCAACTCCGGTATTGGATTTGAGACTGCCCGTCTCTTATGTGAAGGAGGAAATGATGTTATCCTTGCTTGCAGAAATGAAGAAAAAGGTAAAGCTGCCGTAGAGAAAATTCTCAGCAAGAATCCAAATGCTCTTGCTACTTTCATGCAGGTAAGTTTGCTTAATTTTAAGCGTCTTTCTCTCTAGGCGAGCAGAACTGGTTCTACTTAAAAGCAAAATTTTACTTTGTCTATCTTAGTTAAAATAAAGTTTTATATAATTGAGTATTAGTAAAAAAATTTGTCCGTTTTAAAGACCTTGATATTTTTAATGCAACTTTGTCTCCTTGAACAGCTGCATGATTAAATCCTTATTGAGGATGTATGAAAAATCCTTTCTGACCAAGCAAATTTAATCTGGTATCCTTTCTCTATTGAGTTTAGAACTTTAAGCACTGGTTTGTGTGCTGTGTATTAAGGTATTCACCAACTGGAACTGCAATTTTGGTCAAATTTTAAACATTGTAACTGATTTCCTCTGAGTTCTTCACAAGAATTCTTAATCTTGCAACTGATGTTGGTTCTAAATGTTCTAGCTTAATTGACAATTAAAACAAGATTTTATCAATTTCATACTGTCAGACAAATCTTATGCAGGATAGAATGTAATAAAAATATTATGGATTGTCCTTCAATGCTGTTTCTTTCTTTTCAGCTTGACTTGGCTGATAAGGCCTCCATCCATAAGTTTGTGGAAGATTTCCATGCCACAGAGAAAAAGCTGCATATCCTTATTAACAATGCTGGGCACTTTTTGAATCCAAAAGATAGTAAGCGACAATTTACAAAGGATAACTTTGAATTAACAATGGGAACAAATCACTTAGGTGAGTGAATATTTCTTTGCTAATGTGTACATTGGGTTTTTTGGGGGGTGGGGTGAAGTTCCAAGTTTTAATCAAAATTAAACTATTAGCTGTGGTAAACTAAAATGCATTGAAAAAAAACTCTTGTCTGCATAGAATATGTAAAATTAGTGGGACTTGATAAGCAGCAACTGCTAAAATCTTGTTTTTCTTGAAGAAAGCTATTTGCAGAATTATAACTAGTAGCCTTTTGTACTTGTTTATACAAACTATTACTACTGCTTAATGTTGTGCACTTATATTGTGGCTCAAACTGAGACATGTTTGCCCTCTTCCTATGACTGACAGCTCTTTTTAAAAATTTGCTCATTGCAAATTCTTAACTATTCCATGCCAGTTACTACTGCAGAAGTTTTTGTCAATATTTTGTTGATATTCTTGAATAACCTCAATATTGGCACTCGAGTCACTACGCTTTTCAAAGATTTAAAATTGAGCTTATTTCTTTATATTTATCTTGTGTGTGTGTGTGTGTGTGTATATATATATATATATATATATATACCCATACCCTTTTCTCTTCTAAAGGGAAAATTTGACAAATGACTTTAGTTATTGTTTTAAAACAGTTGGTCGTTTTGTTTTTTCTATATACATGTTATAATAGAAACTCTTAAATTTAATGCAGTGAGTTTAATAAATTACAATTTAATTTGCAGCAAGAAATCTTGGCTGCTGGAGAATTTTTCTTGTGTACTCATCGCATTTTTGTACAAGCACTTTATATTAAAAGAAAAAAAAACAAACTTTCCAAAAAGATGTTCGGATGAAATTTGAATGTATGAAGAAGTGAAGTCCTATATTTAGATTAGCTCTGCTTAATTCAATCTACTTCATGTTTTATCGAGTTGAACTTGTAACAATTTTAACTTAATCTAATTTGTGTGGCAGTTATTTTAGCTATTTATAATAGTAAGTTGGCTTGAATTGTAAAAATTTCACTTATTTTGAATAGTTTCTTTCATTGAACTTTTCTATTTCAGGGCCCTTTTTGTTAACTCATTTGCTATTGCCTGATTTGAAAAAAACTGGAGCTGAAGAAAATGGTGATGCTAGGATTGTTGTTGTGACATGTGTGCATAATAAGGCTTTAGCCAGACGACAGCAAGGTATGTCATTTAATTTTAAACATACACTTGGTAAAGTTTAAGCCTTCTAACATAGAAAAATGTGTACATTTTAATGACTTACATTTTAGATTAGTTTTGCTATTGTCTTTAATACTTATAATTTATCTGAAACTTCTTGCAGTCATGGAGACCCTTGATGTGGAAAACTTCTTCTTGGAGAAGGAAAATACATACAACTCCCACCAAGCCTACAAGAATTCCAAATTGGCCAATGCTATGTTTACTTATGAACTTGCCAAACAGCTGGAGAACACTGGTGTCACCGTCAACTGCCTTTGCCCAGGTATGCCCAGTGTTTTTCATACCCTGCTAATTTCCAGTATCCATAATCCAATGATTTCTTTTCCTCTCTCCCCCTTACTCTCTCCACTACACTCGCATGACTCACTTCTGCCTCTCTGTGGTGCATATGTGCACTTCACTTCATAATCAACTGTTCTCATTACTTATCATTTCTTTTGGGTTTTCAGGTTTTATTCCAACTACAGAATTATTCCGAAACACAAGCAATGCCCAGAAGTTTTACCGCAAGTTTATCCTGCATGGACTCCTGCGTTTCACAAAGGCCACTAGAAGTGTTGAACAAGGAGCTAAGGCTGTGGTTGAAATGGCAACAGGTGAAAAGCTCAAAGGTAAGGATTGTTGTCTGTAATATGTTTTTGCTAAAACCTGGGATTTGATGTAGTTTTAAATCAAGAGCTGAAATTTCCAAGATGAGGAAAAAAGGCCTGAAGACTTATTTATATATAATATACACATGCACACACACAATTTTAATAATAATAATAAAGGCAAAAAGCACCAGAATAACTTGGTCTGAGTGGATCTCGAGTCAAGAACAGAGGCATGGTAAAGGGTCAGACATTGGGATGTTGTAGAGCTATGATTGTCATGGCCTTTCATAATGTGGACACTTAAGCTTTCATTTGTTTAGGAAATTTTCAAAATGATTCCTCAAACTTGCTTTCTAGTTCTTACATTTTTCATTTATTCTTAGGTGTATGCGGCAAATATTACAAGGATAACCAAGAAATGAAGGCTCCTGAGGAGTCCGTTGAGGAACTGCAGAAGAAAGTGTATGAGTTGAGTGCTAGGTATTGTCACTTGGAAGGCTATGAACCCCTTGATGCCCCACCACCTCCTCCTCCAGAGGAGCCCAAGGAAAAATCCAAAGAGAAGACCAAATCTGAGGGGGAAGAGGCCAAGGATAAGACGACAGAAGAGTCTGAAAAAGCTGAAGAGAAAACTGAGGAGAAATCTGAGAAAGGTAATTATGGTTTTATTTCTAATTATATGGTGTATGGCTGTAATTTTGGTAAACATGCTTCCACAGTGATCTAAATATTCATATCTAATAATTAGGTTTGGTGGGTGGGAGAGAGGAGGGGCTTGTATTTGAATTTAGTTGTGGTGTGGGGTGGCAATGTTTGATCTTGTGAAAATAGCACAGTATTATGAATTAACTTTTGCTTTCATTGTCAATAGCAGGCATATTCATCTCTTAAGCCAAGTCCTAGGATATCTAGGAGTCTGCCAATATGTGGAATTGTCCATATTGAATTGCAACATTTTGCAAGGCTAGTTAGCCCCCAATATAAGGAATAAACACCTTGGATATTTGAAGGTGAAGTATGTTGCATGCAGATAAACTTCACAATGTACCATAATTAACTAATTTTACACAACTCTGGCCCAATAACATGTCATTCTCCCACTGAAATGTATTGTTGAAGTGCATGATGTTTAGATGGGTCCAACCCATGCCACATGAGCATACCTCATACCTTCATTTGGAACTACTGGAATCCTGAATAAGTCCTCCATGGTCCAATGATTGCACTTTATGGTTTTTCTACTTGCTTGTCTTTAGATTTGAACTGGTGTCAATTTTATTACCATAGGTGATTATAGCCAGAAGCCTCTGGTCTCTATCATAAAACTTGTGATCAGCCATGGAGAACAGTAATATATATATATATTTTTTTATTTTTTTATTTTTTTTTTTTTTTTAGTCATTCTGTGTACACAGCACTAGGCATCAAGATATGTCAAATGCCCCCAGTTTCAAACCTGAATGTTCTGCCCATCTTTCATATCACCAATGTTTATACTTCATCAGATAACAGAACTGATAAAGGTGTATGTATTTTCATGGTGTTCATGTATAAGAGTACTACCAATGATTACCATGGCATACTCCTGGCTCTTAAGATGTTGTAGATTTTTGCCATTTTTAAGTGTAGTTTATATACCAGAAACTTTGAGGTTAACTTTCCTTTTTTTCTTTTCTTTTTTTTTCTTTAATAGATACTGAGGAGGAAAAACCTGCTGACTCTGCTCCTCAAGAAAGTGACGATGCCCCCAAGAAGGTGGCTGAGGATGATGACCTGAAAAAGGAAGCACCAGCTACAGAAATTACTCCAGCAGCCACTGAGATTGCTGCTCAATAGACGAGAGAGAAAGTATTAATTTCAAGAAGTAAAGGAAACTGTCGCTGCTCAGTCCTGTGGAAAGTAGTGAAAAAAATTCAAATCAAACTAAACCTGGAAAAAAAATCTACAAGTTCTTAGCTTTGTCTGTTGATAATTGATCGCTCAAAAGTTGTTCTGGTGTTCTTCTCAGTCAACACTGGATTATCTTTGGACAAGCTGGTTTGGTGTGAAAACTTGTTACACAAAAAGTGAAATTTCAAAACCACTAATATGGCTGCTGTAAATTGCATATTGCTCTCTTTCTCTCCCATCTGTCTTTCTAACTTTGTCTCTTTCACTCCCTATGTTCCTTCTTTCCATCCTTCATGTATAACTTTTCCAGGCACTGCCAACAACCATGTAGTTCATGTCTAGTTGCTTCTTGTAGTCTTTCAAACATGATCATGATGGCATTGGGATATCAAAGAATTAACCTTTTTATGTAATAGGTAATTTAAGGACCTTTCCTTGAAGTTTGAATTAATTCTTTAAAATGTTAGTATTAATGCTTGTTTTTTTTTATTATTATTATTATAAGCAAGGTTTTTGTATTAACGTAAAAGCCAAAGAAATTGAAACTAAAGCAACTAATTTTTTTTCCTCTTTTGCTGTTGTATAATGGTCAAGTATACTTGGCCAAAATTTCCCAATGTGTATAACTCTATATATGTTATTCTCTTGAATATACGGTGAGAGCAAAGAATTTCCACATCAGCCGTATTTTCATCTTGCCATCTAAAGTCTTCAGAATTTCCACAAAGAATTCACATGAATTTTAACTATCAATGGCAACAAATTCTGTATTTTCAAATATTGGTCATTATATTAACTTGGCGGGGGGGGTTCAACCAAATTGGAGTGTAAGAATAAAAATTAAAACGTGTAGTCTGACTTAAAATTTTTTAATTTTATTTTCTTGAAATACTTTTGTATTTTCTTTTTTTTTTTTTGTATTTCATGATACATATATTTTCTTTTCTTTCCTCTCTGGTCTTTTTTGGAAAAAATAAATGCAATGAATATCTTATAAAAATAATCTTTTTTTTTTTATTTTTTTTATTTTTATTTTTTTTTTTATCAAGGCTTTTAAAATTTATTGGTAGTGATAATTAGTGGAATCCTTTCCTCTAACACTTTTGTATATTGCCCTCTTATCCTACAATGATCTGAATACCTTTCTGATAAAAATGCGGTTCTGTTTTCAAAACTCTTGCTGTCTTTAGTTCACTTAAAAAAAAAAAAAAAAAAATAAAACTTACTGGCTGAAGACTTGTGAAATTGGTCTACCATAATTCTATATTATGATAGTCTTATAAAATTTCTTCACCTAGGCATAAAATACCTTTATCTCTCTGATCAGCAGCTAAAGGCAAGACAAAGAACTTGACCAAATTTAAAAGGAAAAAAAATTTTTTTTTTTTTTTTTTTCATTTTGCCAATGAACCGGCAAAATATTAGGTCTTTTCTGTGGAAAAGACTTTTGTACTCAGATATCTGATTTATTTTCTTGGAATTTCCTTTGGGCAAAAGTCTGTTCCAAAGTGTCTAGAAGTTCTTAATATTTGCTCTTCTAGCACTAATCTTGCCTCATTTCAAGACTTTTTTTTTTTTTTTTTTTTTTTTTTGTCCACCTCCCTTTCTGCATTCTAGCTTCCATCTTTATTGAAATCTTAATTCTTTGTCTCATCTGTACAATAAGATTTCTTTTGTAGCATTTAAAAAAAAACTTAGGAATTTTGTTCTTATTTCTATTATAATGGCTACCAATACTACTAATTCAGTCCATTTGATTGAAAATCCTTGGTAGATCTTAACTTCTTTCTGATGCATACACATACTTGTCTATTTTTCCAATCCATTTCTTCTGAAATTTCATTCTTTTTAAAAAAAAAAAAAAAAAAAAACTTAATCTATTTTTTCCTAAACCTAAAAGAACACTGCCTTTTAAAATTCAGCATATATTTGGCTTAGATTTCTTTCCTAATGTGTGGTTAGAAATTCTTGGCCCCTGGAATGCATAAGACTAAACTATTTTCACCAATATCCACCAATACCCATGACTTAGAGGAAATGTGTTCTTGGGGGAACCTGGTGAGTTTGTTGGCCTTCAACTATCTGGCTTGCTTGACTGCCTCGTTCCTATTCTCAATCCTAAATCTGTAGTCATAGAAGATCGACTCTGGATTTATAAATGGGAATTGGCAATTATTTCATTCATTTTGTTTCAAGCACAAAATGAATATGTCAAATTTTAAAGGGCAGATAAATGATTCACCAACCATCTTAGAACCCAGACCAAAAATGTCAAATAACTAGTTTTTCTTTCAATTCTTAAACTGAGCTTTTTTTTTTTTTTCTCTCTCTCTCTCATGCCACTATCTTATGTTGTTGACTTGTCTTAATATCAACATTAATATTCTGGCTACTATTTTATCCCTATCATCTATGGTTGACTTGAAATGGAGATAGGAGGATTGTGCTCTATATCTTTATATATAAATATACAAACACTTATTGCTTGTCCTCAACTGTTCATCCATTTGGTCTCTTTGGGAGGTGGGGGGGTTCAGATCTATTTGCTCAATGACTTTAAAAAAACACAAAACAAAAAAAAAAAAACATTCCACTATTGCCTTAGTTTCTTGATGGCAACTCTTCTTTCTTGCCTCTCCCTGTGTTTGAACACAAAACAAAAAAACAAAAAAAAACCTCTGAAAGGTTTTGAAGGCACTCGTTTTCTTTCTCCCCTCACTAGTGTTACTACTACTACTACCATGAAATAGCAACTAATCATTTTTGGCAAACTTATCCTTTCTAAAATAACTAATCTTCTTCCCCATACACTTTAAATTCAGTTTCCTAACCTGCCTTTCTTCCTCTCTATTAGCCACAATTACACTTCAGTTTTGCTTAGTTTCTTGTTGCCACACTTAAGCACCTTTGCTCTTGTGGCTAGAAAGGAAGTTATCTTGAACAATTCTGCTTCACGGAGACAAAAGGTGGGGTAATAAATTTCTTCAGTCAATGAACACTGTGCTAATTTTAAAAATAATGTTTGCTGCTCACATTATGCTGCTAGTCACTTCTCTTAAAGCAAGAATTGTGTGCTCTAATCTGTGATTGCCGATATACAATCGTGAGACAACGAAGGAAATATCCTTCCTTAAAAAAAAAAAAAAAAAAAAACACCCTATGCTTTTTTCTTTTTCTTTTTTTTTTCTCCATTACCTACTCATCCCTTATAACAAGCTATTGACTATTTATTGTAGCCTCTTTTCCTCCTCCAATTTTCATGCCCTATCAGAAGTGGGTAGTTCAGCTTGCTTTGAGGTTTTTATTTCAGTCTGTTGAATCAATGCAAAGCTATGATTTTATATATATATATATATATATATATATATATATATATATATAAAAAAATAAAAATAAAAAAATGTTGTCTTTTGTCCTTTCTCCCTCCCTTCATGCTCTCCAAAAGATCAAAAAGTTCAGATATTTTGATCAGTATTTTATTTTTTTATTTTTTTTTAATACATTTGTATTACTTTGTGTTTCACTTTAAAAAAAAAAAAAAAAAAAAATCTACATCTTGCTAACTGTAAACAAATTCTAGTGGGGGAGGGTTTTTTTTTTTTTTTTTGTGTGTGTGTGAGTGCAATGTTTTTCTTTTGTATTGAAATCATTTATTTTCTTATTCTCAAACCCACTGCATAAAGGAAAAATAAGCCCACTTATTCTGTGGCTAATCTTGACCTGTCAATTGTACTCTAATACCTACCTTCACCCAACTCACCTGCCACTGCCACAAGCTCCCCCCTTTTTAACAAATGACATTTTAAAACGTGTTTTGTATCCTTACTGCTCCCAGAACCCAATATGTGGTGCTATAAAGTATTGGCCTTATTAAATCATCTGCGATATGTCCTGCTTCATTGCTGCTGTATTAACAAGGGTAAACAGTGTATTATTATAATAATTGTGTAAGCCTTTGCATGTCTTCGCATTCCAATCAATAAAGTATGCATGTTCAATATGCTTCCTCTTTCTTCTTTCTTTCCTATGTAAATTTAGTTTGGCAGTTTTTTTTTTTTTTTTTTTTTTTTTTTTTAACCCTATGAAGGGTTCAGATGACAATCCAGAAGATGCTGTGAAAACTCTTAAACTGGAAAGGGGGAAGAAAAACAAATTTTGAAATGTTATTCCTTTAGTATTAATGTATACATTCCCTACCATTCTTTGTTGCTGCCTGTCATCATAAAACTGTAAATGTTTAATGTTCATGCAACATTAAGGTCATATTAGGGATGCTGTTACATGGCCAGTTCAGAGATCCCCCCCCCACACCTCAAACTGAAAATGATACATGCAATCGGTGTTTTTCCATACAAAAAAAAAAAAACTAAACCCTTCACTTGTCTTTGAGGGTCCTGTTCTCCCTTAAAACAATTGTTTAATGAGGCAATGGTGTTGGATATACATATGTAACAAACTTATTGAAGGCTAAGAACTGGGAAATATTCTTCCTACCCCACTCAAAAAAGAGTACACAGCATCTTTTAGTGGCAGGACGGAAGCAAATATTTGTATTTGGTATTGTGCTAAGATGGTAATTTTTTTTTTATTTTTGTAATTTCTCACTCTCTCTCCTCCCCCTCCCCCACTCTTCTACTTTTTTTTTTTTTTTTTTTTTAATATTTTCAGAACTTTAAATAAGGTTGAGTTACCATGCAACCAAAATAAGTCCCACCCCTGCTCCTCCATATACTGATTCTGAAGTTTTATACCCAATTTATACTTCTGATTGGATAAATTTTACCTCCTTCCCTCTAACCATTTTTTTTTTTTTTTTTTTTTTTTTTTGTACTATCAAGTCTTATTGGTCTGTTTAGTTTACACTTGCAGTTTACTTGCACTTTACTTTACTAGCAGAACCCAAATTTTGGAAATAACTTATAACTGACATCATGCACACTTTCACTAAGGATTTACTCAATGTTTTTATCACTTTTGCTACCAGTTGGTAATTCTGACTTGGAATGAGTCTTCAACTGCTATAAATCACTTGTATTTGGTTTGTTAAACTTGGACATGCAAAATGTGCTAATCTGCAACTGGAACTTGTCACTACATTTTCTAAGTTGTTTAACCCTTGGTCATTGAAATCTTAACTGAATCACTAAGCCCTTCCTCAAGACTGGTTTTTAAGTACTTCCTATGAGAATATTACTTGTAGCTAGCAGTATTAACCTCTACATTAGCCAAGAAAACCCTAATTGCTTTAGCCTTTTCTCAATATATAACAAAAGATATGAAAAATAAACTCATTTTTATTGTTTAGGGGTTTCCTGAAGATTTTAGCTACCAAAGAATTTTATCATTGGCTTAGAAAGCTTTAAAGTAGATTTCATATCAAAAAGCTTTAACTCAAATCGAGTTTTGTGGGAGGCTTTGGTTAAGATCTTATTCAGTTCTTGTTGGTTTGAAATAAAAGTGGGTATGATAGCTCCAATATCTTATTTTCTGTTTAATTATTTACATATCCAGGAGATGTGTGTGGATCTGGACTATTTTGACCATGTGAATGGATAAATGTTTTGTGTATAAGTAATGGTTTCTTACATAGTTCTGTGGTTCTTTCCTTCAGTGATTTAGCAAAGGTCAGTAAGTGGTAGTTTCATTTCATTCATACCTCCCACACTTGATTAGTGTATCATAAGCTACATGTGGAGCCAATCATTTGCCATTATTGCAAAGTAAAATTCGTCAGCTTTTGCAAATTTCTTAGATTGATCCAAATGCTTGCAGCTCTTTTTCTTTTCTTTTTAAAAAAAACTCTCTCTATATATATATATATATATATCTTTAACCCTGTGTTGCCTGTTTTTTTTTTTTTTAAAATACTCCTTGTTTTTGCTCCTTCCCACTACTCTCCTGACTTGGTGAGGGCGTATTGCTCAGTTGCCTTGGTAGGCAGACACCAGGTAACTAGAAATCCGAGGTGATTAAATTCCTACATTATTTAAGGTATTTTCCATTGACACAATACCTTTCAGCTGAATTGTATAGTCCATGTTAGGGGGCTTAGTTTCTTATTTGAGGAATTTTTGCACGTCTTTCATCATAGTTTGTGAGCTAAGTGTGATTGATCATTACTGCTGAATAGTGAATTCTATCCTTACCGGGTTCCCATACTTGCAGATTTCTGCTGCTCTAAACATAACATGTAAATTTTATTTTTCAATTTTTTTTTTTTTTTTTGCATAGTATAAAACCAGTAATCATCTAAAAAGGTGATAGATCAAGAAAATACGTCACATGAAAAAAACAAACTCGTTTGCAATGATTTTTGCCATACTTTTTTTCTTTTTGGTGGATCAATTTAGGTTGACCTATTGAAAGCTGTACAGGATTGATCTAAGATGTTTTCCTCCTGATTGTATTCCCAATATATCTTTGTCAGTGACACTTGTCTAGAAATTGTTAGGCAAAGAAATACATGCATTTCCATTCTTACAAAACTCATTTGAAACTCTTCCTTTTATCTTGTAAATGAAAAGTATATATTCCATCCTCACTCTTTACCTTGAATTAAAGTGAATCCTACAAACAGCCTTGTGATGAATGTAGTACAAGGCAGCTTAACGGAAAAAATTGATCCAGCAACAGATAGAGGAAAAAAAATCTATAGGAATATAGCATTAATTAAAAACTTAACCTCCCACTCCAAGGGATACAAAAATGTCGCTAACTGGTAAAGTTAACTGAACAAGTGATTTGTATGACTTGTAAAATCAGAATTCAGCTTAGCTTTAACTATACAATGTCTCTGAATAAGGAAAGCTACATTTGAAGATCACCCACTAAGTATCATGAGGTTTGAATTGAATTAAACTGAATCTTTTTTTTCTCTTTTTTAATTCGCAAATAGTATCAGATCACGGGATTTGGTAATGGGAAAGCTTTACTCAGTACAAATTGTGGTATTCACTGACTTAAATCCACTCCATTTTTTTTTTCTTTGACCAAAATAACTAATTTCCACAAACATTGACAAAACAAAGTTGGGTGCGTGTTAGGATATCTATAGTTAATATTAAATCGATGAATACTTTATCTAGGCAATGGCGTCTTCATCCCATTCCCTTTGAGACCTAGAACAGTGATGGTCCTAGTTGTCATCACCTGCCTTGTCATGTTCTCCCAAATCTCGTCCACGATGATTCGAACTTTGAGAAGAGTTCGAAGTCACAGGGAGCCAAATTTGGATTCTAGGAACTGGAGGTAATAACAGGACTGGCGTGATATTATGCAAAAAAAAAAAAATTGTACTCGCTTGGTTATTGTTCAAACTCAATGGAGTAATTTCATAGAATTTCTGTTCACGCATGTGAAAAAGGTTTCTTCTCGGATTAGCTGCTAGTCAAGTTATACTAAGACCATACAACTGGTCGTTGAGATATTCAAAATAGATAAATATACGTTCTGCACAGAAATCGTTCAAATGTTTGAACAGACGACGCGTTTATTTTGAACCTGACATGGAAAAGAAACATAATAGCGGAGTCGTAAGGACACGCGATTTGTCGGCATTTAAAAACAAGAACCCCCCCCCAAAAAAAAAATCCGTGTAAATATTGGGTTGGTCAAAAAGTTAGTTTAGCTTATTAAGTAAATCTGAAACTTTGTATAACTCAATATTGCGATGCGCTGTTATGACCGGGGTCAGAGGAGGTCTACTGAAAGACCGAAATGGACAAAGAGGGGATTTGGACCCGTTCAATGAGTAGTTGTTACCCCCGCCCTTAAATAACCTTGTAAGCTATGCATCTACATTAGCAAATTGGTCGGTGAGATTAATTTCCTTACTATCGGCCAACGAAAGACTACTATAAACCCTAAGATTTTTAATCAGAACATATCCTACACATGAAGATTTCCTGTCGAGAAATGTATTTCTGGTTCGATGCGTTTCTACCAATTCTCAGTCCAAGGCAGTGTTAGTTATTTATAAAGCTTGGTTTAATTTAGTACAAAGCCACATACTGGTCACCTGCAGAGGAAGGAAGTCACTACTGAGTAGTAACGCTCCTCGCCGCCATTTTAGATTTGTTTCTTACAGTTGCCGCAGATATAAACACTGAATTAGCTAATATGCTTCAGACACTCTTTGCTCTAAAATAACCTTCACTCCTCGGCTCAAGGAACTGTCATGGAAATCGCTGCAAACCAGACTCTTCACTTTCCCCTGCAAGTTTTAATGTAAGTTCATCTTAATCTGATCTTAAAATTTTCGCTAAATGTTTACTGAATTAAACCAATTTTAACAAAAAAATAAAATGACATTGACGAAGCACTCAATGTAGTTCAAAATCAGTAACAATTTACAAAACTAACTTAAAAATTGTTCTAAAAATATGGCCCTTTTAAAAAATTAATAATATCCATACCGTGTACGTCGGTTTGGAATAAGATCATTGTCTTGGTTTACCATATTACGTTTCAGTGGTTGTGTGGATAAATATCTCAAGTCTTGACTTGAAATCATTCTTTGAATAAAAACTGCCTTCCTTAGAAAAATGACCATTGCTAAGTCTTCAGTTGTACAGAAGGAAACAAAAGCATATTTTCCATAAAAATATGTTCATAGTTCTTGTTATTCATATGTGAGCACAATATAAAATAGTGTACAACTTAAGCTTGTTTTTCTCTTTTTAGCCGTTGTCATAAAAATTTGATACAGAAGGGACCACTTGAAGCTTCTAAATGAAATACTGTAAAAACAGTTTACCCACCCCCACTTTCATTCACAAAAAGACAAAATAATCGGTAATAGTGGCAATAATATTGTCATCGCATTAATATTTGTTTGCCCAACCACCAGTCGATGTAAATGCTGAAAAGTTCACCTGCATGACTGGTTGGAGCGGATTAACGACTTAGTATGCAGGCTTAAAAATGCATACGTAATTTTATATTTAATAATGCGTGTCCAGATACAGCCAGCAATAAAGCCATAACTCGATTAGACTGCTGATGGCGAGTCAGTGAAAGATAATGTGCAGATGGGAGTTTTATTTGTAGTTGTGGGATATACATATCTTTGATTATGACACCCCCCACTTTTTTTTTTTTTTTTAATCAAATGTTTAAATATTATTTTCTGTAAAATCTCACTCTAATTCAATTAGTCTAACTCAATAATCAATTTCTGAAATCTTTGAAACCATTGCCACTTTAATACAGGGTTCGTCTCTCATGGGGTCTAACAAAAGCCCTTCATAACTCCCTACAATTTGTTGTTGCATATAACGAGGGATGAATTAGATAGGTTTATATTACTTCATAAAAAAAATCTCTTAACCGAGATACAGAAAGATAATCTTTGAATTATACCGAAATATTAAATTAGCTTTCATTCTTTAAAGAACTTTTTCTTTACACTAATGAATGTTAAAGTTTAAACTACCGAATGCCTCACTACATAGGAGTTTATTATTAAAATCGTATTTCTAGATGTTTACTAATCTTTAAGTTAGATTGATGCATCACCATCTTCTTACCAGCTATCTTCAAAGTGAAACTGATTCTAACGTTTTAAAAAAAATCAAGATTTGTAACTTGGGATTTACTTTGACTCGAACATGGGTAACAAACCACTTCTTGCGACTATCTCGGTCACAAAGCTAACTCCACCGTTATTTATTTATTAAGCTTATACACAAGGTCAAATGACTTCGTATTTAGAGTATGTTCATATTTTCATGTTCCTATGTTGACAAGATTTAAGGCAAATATTTACTGCTCCATTGGGTCATGTGTTCGTCATTTGTCTTCTAGGTTGACAAATGACAAATTCAAGTAGAAAACAATTAAACGGGAAATGTTTGCTTTAAAACCTGTCTATAAATATGAAATAATTACGTAGTAAACACGATTTTCTGACACTATTTATTGGCCTCCTCTTTGTTGTTATCTGTATCACAACGTTTCAGTCGTTGGGCCCTTCCGCCTTCCTCAGGTGTATATCGATCTTGCTAACCTACAGGGAATTCTGAACTGAACCCTTTATTTAATAAACGGTGGTATACTTCTCGTTCCACCGCCCATTGTCAGCTCTTATTTTTAGTACTGCTCAGTTATTGCTTGCCCGTTTCCACTCAGTCCATGTAAAAACCGCCGAACTCAGGCAGGAATTGAACTCTCAACCGTCTGACATGTTGTGATAACAAAAACAAAGATGTATATTAGTGTAAAATAATAACTCATCCCAGAGATTCAGGCAGAAATTACGGTTTTCTTATAAGTTCTCCATCATTCCGGAAGTAATAATCCGGTGTCTGACGATAAAAACATTAGCATCAGTCGTAAAGCCAATATTTCTTCCCACCCCGTCCATCTCGAACAGTGCAAAAATCCATTCACTTTTAAGTACGATGTTCAGAGCAATCACACAATTTGTAAGAAAAAAAAAATGAAACATAAATTAAATATTAAAAAAAAACAAAGCTCACTCACTTATCCCTTAAAAATATTTGTGGTTAACTTTAGTCTCGCAAAAATTGGCTGAAAGTTCATCTTTCACGAACGCCATATTAGCTTTATATAGACCAGTCATGGGCAAACTATGGCCCGATTGACTTTCTGAATGGCACGTTTAATTTCATGAGAAAAAAAACCGTTTATAAAAACGTTTGTTTCTTCTCGTTCTCATTTGTTCACGCACACACGTTTATGCATAACCACGTGCATAAACGATGATTAAGTGAAGTACAATGTTAAATTTTGTAACATTTCCATGAAGGAAGGTAACATTGTCCGCATTTTTAACCATTGGTAATTTTCACTAAGGAAGATCATACATGTCTTGAGAAACGGGTAACGTCAATGATAATTTTTATTCTTTTTACAAAGAATCTTCCCATTTCTAAGGCAGATGTTTTGGGAAAATGACTGCGGTATCTTTATATATATATATATATATATATATATATATATATATATATATATATAATTGGTATATATGGAATGAATTCAATAACCAACATTTACTATTCTTAAGAGTGCTCAATACAAAGTAGAGCAGATATAATTATTATTTATAAAAAATTATAACATAAAGTATGTTATAAAATCACTACAAAAAACCATTTTGTTTCAACATCAGTGTCTTATCAAGTGATGATGTTGAATGTAAACAAAATGGTTTTAAAAGTTTCAGATTAATCCTGAAACTTTTAAAACCATTATCTTCAACATCATAATTTTTTTGAAAACAAAATAATGTATATATATATATATATATATATATATATATATATATATTTTTTAACCTATGATGCTTCCCACTGTTCGAAAAAAAGTTTTCACATGCCTAAATATAGACTAACAAACTTCATTTCAGTTTATTCTATCTCAACTCCTTACAGCTGTTTTGTTTTTTATTGAAACTTTCTTACAAGAACGCTTCCCCAAATTCCCATAAGGATTTCATAATTTATTTAATAACAGAAGTATTTGTTTTTTGTTTTAGCATTATCACACTATTATTTTTAATATTATATCTCTTCAAGACCAAGCGCCTATCACCGCCTCTTATTTATTTAATATCTGTAACCTGCCCATTACCATGACTGTTCTTGGGAAAGAAAGTGAATTGGGTCCCTTTCTCCATACTTTTGAATTCAGATATCTTTTTAGACTGATTGCCAACCAAAGCCAGACAGACCAGACTTCCCTACTATTTAATCTATAGCTAAGGCGAGGGTAAAAAAAGATGGTTTCAGGCTTTTCTCAAGGTTATTAATGCGAAGTAAACACAAACTGCCTCAGCCAGAGTTTGAACCCGGTTTGTCGATTCCATTTCTTTATTCCACGATGAAATTGATTTTATTTTTCCAGAAAATAATTTATACTTTCATTAACAGGGGCAATGAAAACAGCTTATAAAGATAATAATATTTACTAAGTTTATAGGGGCGAGGGCAAAGTCTGTCTGCTTTGAAAATCAGTATTCCAAAATTTGTCATTAACCCGAATTCGAACACCGACCACAGGCGTCGGTTCGTTATAAGCAACTGTCTCAGTTGCCATGCATGCGTAGGAATGTTGAAAAACTCTCGGTTGAACAAAGATATTTTTTAAAAAATTGATTTCTAGTCACATTTTTAGGAAGTGGGTCGGACGGGCCGAAAACTTTTCGGTACATTCCGCTACTGGTAAGTATTATAAGATAAATTGATAGTACGGAATGTGTTGCGCCAATCTTCGGATTTTTCTGTTAATTCACCTTAAATAAAGTAAAAATTACTTATTGCAATTTAATTCACTCCAAGAAACTATAAATTTTTATATCAACAAAGTTTTTTTTTTGTTTCTTCTTTAATTAAATTTTTGGCACCCTTTTGAGATTATAAATTTTAAATCAAAATTTGCTTAGCGAGCCTCGGAATAACTCCAACCCTCAGAATTAAAAATTACCAAAAGTTCTTCACATTTCCTAAGTGCAGATGATATTCGTGGTAGTAAGAAACGTTTTACAGTTTAAAAAAAAAAAAAATCCGTTTTTGGCTTGTTTATCGGGATGAGTGCGATTAGAGATCACACACTTGGAAATATCCCACCCGAGTAGCCCATATTTGTTATGATCGTAAAGGTCAACCCAACCGGAGTGCAATGGAAGGGCTCGCTTTGGAAAATTTGAACTCAATATTCCAGATGGAGAACTATTTTATCTTGATCTGGTATAGGGCTGCGTAATTGGTAAGCCAGTGGCGAGCAAAGTCGCTACGGTAGTAACTGGCTGCGAGAATAGCTTGCCAACTATTGCTCTCTGGCATGGTGTTTTTGACACACTTTTTGTTTCTGTTTTCGGACGCATTGAGGTTCCAACATTGTATTACGCCGAGTTTTGCAATGACAATAAATAAGGTGGGAAGTTACTTTTTATACTTTGGTCTCTTTCCAAAACGTACAAGCTATCCCCCCCCCCCCCAAAAAAACAACAAAAAACAATGTCTTGTATTTAACAAGAGCCAATCTTTTCTTTCAGTGAGTGTATGTAAATCCATGGTCATTATTAATTTTTGCTGCTTTTGAATCGCAACGCTCAAATAGTTTTTTGTTAAATTTTATTTTTGCAACTGTTGAAATAGCAGAGATCGGAAATATAAATTAACAAGATTTGAACTCATATTCTGTATCTATGAATTTCAGATGGTTATCGCTTTATCAATTAAATCACAGAAACCATCAGTAGATGAAATTAGTTATATAGCTGCATTCTTCCACATGCGATCATCTCTCCATACGGTTTGTTTACAAACTTTACATCTTGTAATAAGTTGTCTGAATTTAGGCTGACGCATTTGTCATTTAAGTTATGATTATTTTCTTATTTTTTTATATTTTTTATATTTTTTTTTTTTTTTTTCGGCGCCAAAAATTCTTAGTCTACTACAAATATTAAATAAAGAGCATGTTTTTTCAATGAAGAATATGCATCAATCCACTTGAAGACATTTCTTTTCACAAGAATGCATAATGCAGGATTTTACGGTTAGGTTGCGCCACTATAAAACGTCTACTCTCCGAAATGGCAATGAATGCTATACAATTTCGACACAAAGAAAAGACGGCAATCTTTAACCTTCATTCTCATAAAAAAAAATAAAATAAAATAACGCCGTTTCAAAAGGACGGTTTTCCCCCTTCCTACCGTTATTAACTACCTTCACACCTCAACAATATTTTGTTTTTTTGGGTTTTTTTTTAAGTGATTAGAATTTTTAATAACTTAAACATATGATGAAAGTGAATTTGTAAATATTTTTTTTGTTGTTATTGAAAATTTACAACAAAAATATTAAACACTATTTATTAGATGGTTTATTTACAACATTCTAAAAACTAATGTATTTAATTTAAGTGTTTATTTATTTTTTTATTTTGTCAATCATTTCACCCCATGCAAGACAATAAAGTCACTAAGACACAGGGGATTACTGAGTGTGAAGGCACAAGAAAAAAAAAAACATAAAGGAGCGAGAAAAAAAGAGTAATCAAGAAGACTGGATAACGATTGATATTGCATTTAAATTTTTGAAGATCAAAATTCACCGGAAACTATGGGATCGGTAGAGTTCTACAAGCAAGAAATGCGATAGAAAAAACTGTTAGCATAGAACTTACGGTTGCATCTAGCCAATTTTCCGTAAGTTGAGGGTTGAGCTAATATTAAATTAAGAAATCTGCGGACTAATCCGACCCTTGTCTTGCTTTTAAACTTCATCTTTAAAGAAAGTATTTAGATAGATAACAAAAACCTTTTCTCTTTTGTTGACAATCAGAAAACAGTTGAAATTTTTCGGACGCATATTGAGAAAAGAATGTTTGGAGAACTTATCACTCTCATGTCACATTGAAAACAAAAAAGTGGAGGAAATCAGCTAGTAATCTACTAGACAAGTTTGTGCAGATGGATGGTGGAACGAGTATTATAATGACAAAGAGAGGTCATTAAAAACAAGTATAGCTAAAAGTAGCAAGAAACCGTGGAGAGCCATCGTTGCCCACGTCCTGAAGGGACACAGCACAGAAAAAGAAGTACCTACAACTAATACCATGCACAATTCCGCTTATTCTAGCTGAATATTGAGAGACGCCAATTGTCTTAAGATTTCTATTTTTTTTTTCTCCGTGTTCTTGCCAACATATTTCCAATTCCTCCAGTCGCGCCTTAATGTCTTCTGGGACGCTTCCAAACACGTTTATTATTATTATTATTATTATTATTATTATTATTATTATTATGGGCACGACCCTACGCTTCATTCGTCAAGGTTTCCAGTTTTCGAATGGATCACTCTCACTGGAGATGAAGAGGTCAAACTGGATTCCGGTAATGGTTTATTTAACCTTGTTATTGTTGTTGTTGTTGGCGCGTTGAGTTTTCGCAACAGTTGTATTTAATCGAGAATGCCATGGCCGGAACATGGAAGTTTTTAAGGAACAGTTACAATATCTGCGCTTTTTTAATGTTTTCTTTTAAATAGTAGCTAGGTTCGTCTATCGTCCGGTTCACACTCCTCCCCGTTTTTTGAACAGGAGTATATGTTTATTCTTTTACTTTTTAGGATTGGGTTTCCGGTTCCTTCTAAAGTCTACTTCAACTCTATACTTCTAACGTCTCCGCCTAAACTCTGAAATTTTATATACTATTTTTTTAAATTTTATTTATTTATTTTTCCTTTTCCATCTATCGTCCGGTTCATACTCCTTCCCGGTATTTTGCTTAGGATCCAGTTTCCGGTTCCTTTTAAAGTTTTCTCGTCCTCTTTTACTCTTTGACCTCTTGCGTCTCCGTGGCATTATCGCCTTGCTTGGGATGAATTGATTAAAAAAAGCAAAGTATTTTTTTTAATAGTGAAATCTATATTCCATTAGGATCGATGGAGTTAAGCATGCTGATAACGTTTGGTACAAGTTATCATTTTCATATTCCAATTTATTTTCTCATTTCTCTGAGTATATCAGGTATATCCCCAGTTTTCCTCACCTGTTTTATTGCAGCCCACTGGAACAGCCCCATCTACTATCAGACAGACCTTTTCTTGTTTTCCATCACCAGATTCTGTCTAATGGAGAGCATTACCCATTGAAATTTCAGCGTTCCATAAAAATTTAACATGTCTGTCTTCTAAAACGGCTTCTGTTTTTTTGTGCTTATACCATTGGCCTACATGATCTAACAAAATTCGTTCGCACAATTCTTGATTTAATTACCATTCCTACCCAGTCATGTGTATATATTTTTATTCTCATTAGTAAAGAAGTAACAGGAATATATGTTTGGATAAATAAAATGTCAGTTCGACAATTAAGTAGTAATATATGATTAAATTTTTCGGTGATTAGCATACATCCCCCCCCCACACACACACCACACACGGGCTGCAAAAGTAGGTATACAGTAAGTATTATAATAGTGGGTTTGAGATTCATTTAATACATTAAAATAATTTTATTTTCATATTTTTTATTATAATGCATTTATTATTGCCAAAGTGAATACAAAAAAATACAATGGGACTTGAAACTCGGTCCTTTGATTAACAATTCTGAGTCATTATCCATTACACGTCCGCACCATCCAACTTTACAGTATCTGGTTTTCCCAAACAGTCACCCATTTAGTTCCTGACCAGGTTCGATGTTTCTTAACTTCGGTGATTATACAAGAACCTTTTATTTAAAAAGAATTTAAACAAAAAGAGAACAGGCAATAGAAAATATTTGTGCATTCCGTATTCCTATTTCGCATTTGAAATTCATCCTTTAAAAATGGACTGGCAACAAAAATCTGAAGCATGAGATAATAGATAATCTTAGTAATAAACACACAGAATTTCTACAATCCCGTATATAGAATTTCTTATCTTAAATCTGAGTTATGCTTCCTGGGTATGACGATAAACTGCATCCGCGTTTTGGGTAAGACGATAAACTACGTCCAACAGCAAGGCCTCTGATCAGGAGGTTTTGAGGAGCGTCGAACCACCAATTAATTGCTGGTGTTCCCAGGTCCACCCTGACCCGGGGTGGTAGCACCTGATAGGGTGCCAGCTATGGGCAAATAGTTAACAGCCAAACTTGTGTAAAAATAGGTTTTAATACCAGAAATACTTTGTAATAAAAAAAATTATTACCAGCAATAATTTTTGAAAGAAAAATTATTATCAGCAATGCTTTAAAAAAAATCAGCAATAGAAACAGTTATAGATTCTTTGGAAAAAAAATACGACCAGAAATAGATTTCATCAAGGAAAAATATTCTCAGAAACAGATTTTTGAAGAAAAACATATTACCAGCAATATAAATTTTGTCGGCATTAAATAACCCATTGAGGTTGATATGCCGTAAAACAAAAACCAAACTAAATCTGAGTTATAATGTCTTCAAAAATATTACTTAGCTGTTGTTTTTAGTTACATTTGCTAAGTTTGGTTTAGTACAGAGAAAACACCAAATTGAAAGAAATGAAAGCAAGATTTTCTTTCCATTCGGACTATCGAGGACAATAGTCTGAGGGTAAATGATAACTCCTCACCCCAGAAATTAACATAGAAGATTCTTTTAGTCTCATCTTACAAGTGGGGAGTTTTCGACTGACTTGAAAAAACATCATTCACAGCCCTGGCCTTTTACTTGAATTTTAACATCAACCAATTATGCCAAATGAGGGGAAAACTCATCTCAACTCCGAAGCAAACCATCTGTTGTCTCTTATCGATGTGAATTCATTTTAAGTGCAAGGACAGATAGGCGGAAACCGGGGTAGAAATTTTGTATTACACTAATTAATCTCTCAATTGAATAGGTTTTGCTTGACTAGAAAATCAACCCTTGAATCGTTTTATATATATATTTTTAATGCGGTTATCAATTACCTACATTTTTGTACTGAAGGACTCTGGGAAGGCATGTATTAATGTCTTCTCTCCACATATGTGGGCTAAATAGAAGGGTAAAAAAAATGACTCTCTCGTCTTTGATGGTAGCCAGTGCTACTCTGAATTAAAAGTCGTTGTGTTTTTTGTAGAAGAAAAGGATCATGGATTATTTTGTAACCCAGTATAACCGATCATATGTTGTTTGGAGAGGATATGGACGCCGCCAACTGATTTGTCTTTAATATAAGCTAGGTTGCGTAATTATGCGGTACAGCACTTCGATCTCGTCGGTCATGTGTTACTAAACACCAACCGCTGGCGCTATTGTGAAACGATCATAGTTATATTCGTTTCGTGTGACTTATCTTTTTTTCTTTCTAATTCTTGTTCCTCTTTAAAACATGTCCATCTTGTATCTTGGGGAACTAAGATTGGCTACAGTGAGTAAATATCTCGTTCAGTACGACTGGTGTACAGATTTGCTTGTAAGTTCCTTGACCTTAACGTTAGGCTTGTTCTCTGGAGTCTGACATCGTGTATACCTCGGTCCACAAGAGGCGGTAGTTGGAGCGTATCATGGCCAATTGTCGGAGTTTTTCTTTAAGTTTGCGGGAGACTTGGGAGTTAACATTTAGATACTTGGGAAGACCGTCAATCGGAAACCGTCGGAACCGACTCGGTTACCCGATCTGAAAGTATTTTTAGCTGAGCTTTATCTGAACGGCTATATGACGCTTTTACCAAAACCTGTTATCATATCTTGCACATTTGGCTGTATACACTTATCAGACTGGATGTCATGATGGGTATATTGGGCTTCGTGTATTTGTTCCACAGCGTCTTTTTGTTGGTGTGTTTCTATCATTATTATACCAAGAACAACATCTGGGAATCATTCAAGTGATATTTCTTTCAATTCATTTAAGTTTTACGGGTTAGCATTTGGTATTTCAATATCTTTAATTGTGTATTTCAGTGTTTATCTTTGCTTGCATAGGGAATGACGATGTGGGAGGTTGCAGGGAGGTGGTTGACTAATTCGAACGTTTGGCGCCACCTGATGTTCGTGGTAACTGATCGAAGTCAGGTTGTTGAGTCTATCGGGAAACTAGACGCATCAGAATTGCTCAAATCGGATCTAAAAGGACTTCACCCACCCGTAACCCACACCTGCTGGGAGGATTCGTCTGAATACAGGATTTTTTTGTACATAAGCAGACAGACATTGATTTTTAAGAAAAAATGTTTTATGAGTATCTTTTACTTATTTATTTATTTACGACAAGATATTATTTCGTGGATGAGTCATCAATATATTAAAAAAAATAATGCGTGAAAAACAAATTCTTTCGTTTTTTTTTTTTTACCCAAATCTCAATATGGCGGCAAATAACTTTCACCAATGGTTTCGGTATCAAAAAAAAAAAAAAAAAAAATGGAGATAAAACACAAAGACGGTGAATTTAAATTCAATACAGTTTAATAAGCGATTTAAACAAGTTTTTGACTCGATAAGGTGTGAATCAATGTTTAGTTTTAGCAGCCGAAGCGTATTGTTTTTCTCTTTCTTTCTCATTCATTCACTCACTCACACACACATACACACACATGCGCGCGCGGTGCTTGATCATCACCCCCGAAACATGCTTGGAAGTACCCCCACCCCACCCACAATCAATACTGGAAAGTGTGATAACATCTAATAGACTTGTGAAACGTATTTTCCTGAAAAATTTTTTTAACAGAAAGAGTTTATAAATTTCAACTGATACTAATAGAAGTTGTTCGTTTGAGTGACGAATGTTTCCTTATAAGGAGACTGTTAATATTATCCTATCTTCCTGATTTAAAAGAAATCTTAATATCTTTTGTTAGTGTAGGTCAAATAGTTCTTGGTCTTGCTAATGCCGTTCAGTCTATTCGTCAGTCAGTCGTTCTGTCTTGACCATCTGTTCATCTTTCTAAACTATCAATTCTTTGGTATTTTTGCTCCTACTTGTTATGAATGTTATCGAGTCTTTGCATGCCTGTGTGTGTCGTTGGGGGTGTAGGGATATGTATCTGATTTCAGTCGTTCGTCTGTCCAAACAGATATAATCCATCATTGCTTAATCCTTACCAATATTTTAAATTCTGTCAGTTCTGATTTTTCGCACCAGTAATCGACAGTAATGGTTCAGACAAGTAGATGCCAAGAAACGACCAGACGTCTGTGTAAAAGGCTGTAAAATTCTGGTTTTACCAAAGTGGTCAGGTGTGAAATAAGGTATATAGCACTGTGAAGCATTTGACATGTTCTCCGTGTATATAACGCATATGATGTTTCATTCTGGCTTTCCCTGAGGACGTTTTCCGGCAAATGGAGATATGCAGCTATCAATCATACTAACCAGTAAGACTTCCCCCATGAGCTTTAAAATATGCCGACTGATTTTAAAGCATTTTCAAAACAGTGAAAAGTGAGTATTATATTCCATGAAGTACAGTAATTGATTGAAATGAGCGATAATGTGCACTATTTTCTTAAAAAAGCAAATAACAGGCTTGCTTAAGAAATATTACACAGCGCTTCCTATTCTGAAGGATTATAGTGTAGGCTAGGTTAACATGCTGGAGTGACTGACACTCTGTGTGTGTGTGTGTGCGCACGCGCACTCGCACTCACATTTTACTGAATTTAACATCAATCAGCGAAGTGAAAAATTTTATATTTGCACCAATTCTAATTCTATATGAAGGAAAAATCAAACCGGTGATGGAACCAACGGACAACTTGTCAATATCTAAAACTGTTATCCAGATAAATTCTCTAACAAAAACAATAATATGGTAAAAAAAAAAAAATAGGCCTAAAGGAAACCTACCAACCCAGTAAAGTGCTCGAAGCCTAGATTTCCCAGACAGATCTAAAAACGCTGAACAGCTTTAATTCCTATGAAGGATGGATCTAAAGGTAACCAGTTCAAATCGCCCGAAAAGCGTGAAACTATAGTTTATATATATATATATATATATATATATATATATATATATATATATATATATATATATATATATTGCCTCATTCCTCGTTTTTCATCCATTTAGTCCTCTAAGATATACCCAGAAAATAAACTTGATAAGATCTGGGTCGAAATCGGTCGTTTTAGTTTTTAGTTAAAATGTCATCAAAAAACTTATTCCTTGCTATTATAAAATTCTGTGCCATTAAGAATCTGTACAAATATTTTAAGAGGAGGTACGAAACAGAATTTATTTGTAGTTTAAACAAATTATTACATTTGAAGGCACGCATACGAAGGCTAAAATTGCATTGTGAGTTTCTTAGAGCGTGTTTAAAAAAGCATGTCTGTCCCTCCCATATTTTGTTTCAAATTAAAAATTCGAAATTTCATTCTAGTTTAAATATCGAGAAGATTTTTATAGATGATTCTATAAATTTTTTCTAAAAGAATCCCGTCTTCTCAGTTTAAACTTTAAGAATCTATGGAGGAAGTGTTTTCAACACTTTCTTATTTTGATCGAATTCAGTTTTTTCCGGCTAGATGGCTACATACACGAACTTAATTCTAAAAAACTGTGTGTTTCTAATAAGACTAAATTGGAATTTTTGGTTCGTAAGCATTTTGGATGTAGTGATAGACCTACTGGAGATGGAATTGTTTTCAATTTTTCCTCTTATCAGCCTTCTAAAATTGAGACCCGTATTCTTGTTCATGATTTGGAATTTTGTGTTCTTTTCCCAATGCCAGACGGTGAGAAGATTTTTGCTGAATTTGAGGTTTTATTTGCGCATGCTCATAGACTCAAGCCTTGTTCTGCGGAGTCTCTTAGTGACCTTAAGGCTGAATTTAATTGTTTTGCCCATTTATATGCTGGTTTTTCTGTTGCCTTTTCTGAATCTAAATGGGGTGAACAACATCAGCGTGTAACTAAGGGTTTACGAAATAATCACAACCTAGTTATTACTAAACCTGATAAGGGTACCGGTGTTGTTTCACTGGACCATTCCGATTATATTTCGAAAATGGATAGTATTCTCAATGATACATCCAAGTCTTTAAAATTAGGTCCAGTTGAGATCCATGGTTGTACTTCTTCTATAGAAGTTAAGTTTCAAAAGCAATTGTTAAAGTGGGTTAAAAATGGATTAATTTCTTCTGATATTTCTGGGGTAATTCGCCCCACAGGATGTATTCGTCCCTATTTGTATGGGTTACCTACAATCCATAAACAGGGTATCCCATTATTCTATTTTGTCAATGATTGGGTCTGCCCAGCATAAAGTCGCTAGTTGGTTGTCGATAATGTTGCAACATATGTTGTTACACTTTAGTCCATTCTGTTCCTTTTCTTTTGTTGAATCCATACATAATTATCCCCTCAGTAGTGGTTTCATGTGTTCCTTTGACATTTCTACGCTGTTCACCTGCGTCCCTTTGGTTGAGACAATAGATATCTGCTGTGACATGTTATACCGTTGCTCATTGTCACCCCCCGGATTTTTCTGAGAGGCTGTTTATGGATTTGATGAAGTTCGCCACCTCGTCAGTTGAATATAGTTTCAATAATATCATGTATCGACAAATTGACGGGGTTGCGATGGGATCTCCTTTGGGTCCTTCGCTTGCTAACATTTTTGTTGGTTTTCACGAGGCTCTATTATTTTCTCGTATTAATTGGCCTCCAATGTAGCGTCGCAATGCGCATGATACTTTTTGCCTCTTTAATGATGAGGATGAAGCGCTTTTCTCACCGTACTACATTCTGTTCATCCGTCCTGAAAGTTCAACGTTGAAAAGGAGTCGAATTGTCGTTTGTGGATGTTTTGGTCCATAAGAACAGTGATGGCTTTTCGACTTCATTTTTTAGGAAGGCAATTTTTCAGGTTTATATACACGTTGGGATTCTTTTGTTCCGTACCAACGTAAAATTAATTTAATTAGGACATTGACGTTTAGAGCTCTCAAAATCTACTCAGCGTTGAAATGAATTTTATTAAGATGACACTTTTCAAAAAAATGGATATCCTTTGGGCAGTTTGAATCCATTATAAGTAATGTCATTG
>CAHIKZ030005635.1:1225000-1227500 GCA_903632075.3 Acanthosepion pharaonis | reverse complement strand
TTTTCTCTCTCTCTCTCTCTATTGTCTCTCTTTTTTCTCTCTCTCTCTCTCGTCTCTCTCACTTTCTCTCTTTTCTCTCTCTCTCTTTCTGTCTTTTCCCACTCTCTTTCTCTCTTTTCTCTATCTCTCTCTTTTCTCTCTCTTTGTCTTTCGCAACTCTCTGTCTTTCGCACCCCCTCTCTCTCTCTCTTCGTTATTTTTGTTTTCTTTGTTGACTTCTTGCATTTTCTGTCCTCCAGTCTCCCACACCTATTCTCTCCCTCCTGTGCCCCTCTCTGCGCACTCACTCCTATTCCTCCTCTTTCCTTTCACTACCTCTCTCCCTTCGAGATTTTCAAGCAAAGACGATTGTCGCGAGTCAGCTAACAAAGAAAACCTATAACAGGCTGAAACGCGTGTACCCCGAACGCAACGCAGTCAGTCTTTGCATTTTCAAAATCCTCACCTATAAAAATTAAAAAAGAAGAGCTATCCCTTCTTTTTGTATCCGCCTCCTTCGTTTCCGTTTCAACTCTCTTCCTTATAAGTTTTCCTCTCTCTCTCTTTTCCACCTTTTCATCATAACCTTCCTCCCACCCTATCCTACATCTAATCGCTCCTCCTCCAACTACTGCTCCCACAGCATCACCAATATTAACACAAATTCCAAACAAGGCAACGGAAAAAGCCGATCCTTCAAAAACATTGTCAACAACAACAACAACAATAATAATAATAAACACTTGTATACACGAAGCCATGAACGGATCTTGATGATTATTACGGTACCTTGGAATGAGAACATCGTGAATGCGGAGCAGGTAAAAAACACAGAGGTACCAATACCTGACAAAGCAAATCGTAGAAATGTACCAAGCCGCAGGTGAAGTTGTCTATCTTGTGGTTGGCACACTCGGAACTATTTCCAGGAATAATTTTGCCTCGCAAGACGCTTTTTGAATACCTGACATCATTGGGTGTGCGTAAGTGGCAGTGCTGCTTGGAACAGCTCGTGTACTAGAGAAAGTGGCGTGCCTATATGCTCCGAGAGCTGAATCAAGCCCATTATCACCCAACCGAAACATCTAAGGGTCGATGAGGATCGCTGATAATAATACATTTTCGGCTTTCTGTTGCCGCAAGGAATTTAAATTTTGAAAATCAAAGAGAATTATTTAAAAACTTCTAAACATAATACAATAACAATGGTTTATAAAATAAATCAGGTTGATTTTAAATGTACGCATATTTAACTACTGATAGCAAAAAAATAAAACAATCCTTATGAATGAATGCATTTGATAAAATAAGCTCGAATAATAATAATAGTTTGGGCTCGCAAGGCTTTTGAAGTTAGAGAAGGTCACAAACATACCAGTTGTCATTAGTGAATTTGGTATAGTGACTGACAGAATAAAAACCTATTTTTAAAAATGGCATTTTGTGGAACTGTTACAAAAAGAAAGCCTCTCAGAAACAACAAAAATAATCCAGGAAGTGATAAAGCATTTGAGTCAGAGTAAAATTGCATGTTATCGAAGTTAACCACTGTCGAACTTGGCCAGTACTTAGATGGGTGACTATTTAGGAACTTATGAAATGCTCCATTAATATATTCATTAATTGGTATATCAAAAAATAACAATTACGATGGACGAAGTGATTAAAAAGATTTTTTTTTAAATAATATAATCCAACCCTGAAAGAAAATCCTGCAGACATTATAAATAAATAGCATTCAAGTTAGAAATGGCAATTTTAAAACGACATTTACAGAGAAAAACAAAAGATTAAATTTATCCGAATTTTTTACTACAAAGTTACAACATTATGTCGTTGGAACTCTTTAGGTAAACAGGAAAGTCATTCTTTTTTTTTTTTAAATATGATAATAATGTTGATAAAAAAAATTCGTTGCTGCAATTTTTGTTGAAGAAAAAAATACTGAATCATTGCCGGGAACACAAACAAGTAAGTACTTCACCTCACGCAGAAAAAGAGTGGATAATTTTTTTTTTTTTTTTTTAATAAATTTTCTTCTTTCCCTCTAAAAAGATGTCTCAATCCGATCCCCAACCAGAACCAACTTGGATATTTTTTTTTTTTGGATCGTTAACTGACACTGTTATTTATTTTGGTGATTTTAAATGAAGTGATGAAAGTTTCTGTGGACACCAATGTTGATTTCGATCTCAAGGAAAGAATATTTATGAAAAAAACAAAAAAAAAAAAAAACACTAAAAATAAACAGAAAACCTGCTAAAGTGGTTGAGCAGACGACACTTTTAACACGGTATTATAATCGCTCGTACAAATTCAGAGGTTTTTGTACGCTGCACCTAATTAGCATGTAGCAATGCTACAATCTTTGTATACAAACGTACATAAAATCATATATGTATACAGGTGAGATATTTTAATATGACAAAAATACATGTGGCATATGTTCACGCATTTCAAGCTTTACACACACACATATATATCTATATACATAAACAAACACACACACACACATTTATAT
>CAHIKZ030005635.1:1210000-1220000 GCA_903632075.3 Acanthosepion pharaonis | reverse complement strand
AAAATATTAAGTTTTGAATGATGGCAACTGCCGTTTCTGTCTGCATGAACTGCTGGTCTTCCATCGATATTCGTGACCCCGACACGTGTATTAATAAAACAGATCAATTTTTAAACATTTTTTTTTTCTTTTAATTTTTTTTCTCTAAAAAAAACTGCAAACTAATGAAGAAAAAGGAAGCGACAAAAGGAAATAAAAGTAAATAATAAATTAGAAAACGAGAATAAAATAGAAGTGAGATCGACAGAGAGAAGAATAGAAAAATAGATAGGGAAGGATAGTATAGAAAAGGAAATCTTAAACAGAAAAATAGAACAGGAATATATATATATATATATATATATATATATATATATATATATATATACAATAAATCCAAACTCAGCTTTATTAAGTGAAAAAATTGATATACTATTCAAAACCACTACCCCTGAAGACTGGAAATTTTACTAAGAAACATCGATTGATATTCGAAAAGTTATGTAATCTTTTCATATAATATTTCATACAACTGAATATATATATATATATGTGTGTGTGTGTGTGTGTGCGTGTTTGAATATATAGAAAAACAGGAAAGAACACGTTAGGTCAATAATCCGAAGTTCTTTAGTATTTTTGTTTTTATTTTTAAAAAACAGTGCTCAATACATAAGTAGAGCCTAAATTAAAATTATTTTTTTTAAAAATATGATTCTTTCGCTACATAAGAGTTCTCATGTTTCAAAAATAAAAAAAATAAATAAATAAACAGCTCGATTTCATCCTCAAGCGAATTTTGGAATAACTAATCTTGAACTTTACGGAGCTTTTTAAGCATATACATTCGTAATATTAATTACATGCAAACGGTGAAACCAGTTATTGTAATAAGGGGATGTAAGGGTGAACATATTGTATCCACATATTAGTTACTTTCGGAAAGAGGTTAAGTTTAGGTAGGGTCGGGGTGTCTATTTTCAAGCGAATGATGACATCAGTTTGAATATATATATATAACGGTAGAGAGGGGGACACACAAGAAATAGAAAAGCGGGGAAATGGAGAGAGATGAATAGAAAAAGAAATAGAGAAGTGAAGAGAACTGAAAAGTAGGTAGAAAAAAAGGGACAGATAATGAAATAGGGAGAGTTCAAGACAGACGATAAAAAATAGAGAGAGGTCGAAAGAGAGACGAAGAGAAAAAATTGAGAGAAAAACAGAGGGACAGATAAAAAAGAAAAGGAACAAAAAGAGAAGGACAGAAAAAGAAAGAAAGAAAGAAAGAAAGAAAGAAAGAAAGAAAGAAAGAAAGAAAGAAAGAAAATAAATAAATAGAATGAGAAAGAAAGAGAGGGGGTACAGGGCAGAAAAGAAAACAGGAGGAGAGAAAAAGAAAGATAGAAAATAAACATTCCGAACAGGATTCGAACATAGCGAATGAAAGAAAGAAACGGTACAGAAAGAAAGAAAAAAGAAAGGAAGAGGAAGAGAGACAAAGAGAGAAGAACAGAAAAATAGTAAAGATAGAGAAAGAGAAAGAGAAAGACAGGAAAAGAAAAAGAGTGGTAGAAAGAAAAAAGAGGGGGGAAGGAAATAAGGAGAAAGACGGAGAGAGTTGAGGAGAAAGAAATAGAGATAGATTAAGAGTGTATAGGCTGTAATTGACAGAATGATAAAGGATAAAATAAGGGTGATAAAGAAGGGAATGTGTGTGTGTGTGTGTGTGTGTGTGTGTGTGTGTGTGTGTGTGTGTGTGTGTGTGTGTGTGTGTGTGTGTGTATGCGTCTGTGTGTTTTGAATTTAGCCGAGAGACAACAGGTAACGAAAGAGTGAGAGAGACGAAGAGTTGGCGGATTGCCGAAATATATTGACTTGCGGGAAAAAAAGTTCATGTAAAACAAAGAAACAAGGCAGATGCAGAAATTAGCAAAAAAAAAAGGCTGTAAGAAAAAATAAAGAAAAAACTTTAGACAAATCCCTCAAACATCGAAATTTGTAACAGAAATATAAAATGAAGGATCATGAATAACATCGACAAATAAAGATATGCATATACACATATAAATTACACACACATTAGCATAAAAAAAAATACGTATGTAGTTGCGCCTCTCTCTCTCTCTCTCTCTCTCTCTCTCTCTCTCTCTCTCTCTCTCTCTCTCTCTCTCTCTCTCTCTCTCTAGCTGTGTGTGTGTGGGCGTTGAAAGTTTGTCTCAAAATGTAATAATAAATATAAATAGTTTTTGACAATAAATTTTTTGAGTAAATGTCTTTAGAAGTTGCTATATGGTTTTGTCCAAAATATATACATATATGGATATATATAGATATAGATATATATCGAGTAATATGCATCTCAACAACTTGTTTAGATTTACATACACAGAAAACATATTTTAATATTCACCTATAGACATGTATTAGGTAAAAAATGTTAACTCTTTCTCTACCTGTGGCAAAATACGCAACACATACGAATGAAGACTTTAAGATACAGTGTGTTTTCTTTAGAGGGAGAATGAAATGTCAGCATTAAATGACCCATAAAGAGTTGATATGCCGTTAAAAAACAAAACAAACCAAACCATTTTCATTAGAGCCCCAGGCTTGTTTAGAGATGTGTGATTTTATCAAGCCAGCGTCTTTGGAATGGTTGACATTAAACCCGATTAAACCCAGTCTGTCCTCTTATTTAACCCTTAGATGGAGGGGTAGAAAATCAAGATTCATATCTTCCCATGGGTATTTACGCGTAAGTGAATGTAACGACCTCGACTGGTATTCTAACTCGACTCTTAATCGCAATGCTTCACACCGCCAGCACATCCGCAGGATTAGATAAAATAAACTGAAACACCGACGCCTACGAGGATATATACATATATATATATATATATATATATATATATATATATATATATATATATATATATATATATATGGTATAAAATGACACATTGGAAAAAAATCTTGGATTTTGCCGACGCGTTTCGTCCTCCGACTTTTCAAGGCAAAAAAATGAAATCGAAATGTTTTCTTGTTATTGTTACATTAAAAATCCAAATTTAAAAGATAGACGCTTCTGTCTAAGCCTTTTTCTGGTTAATGTAAATTACCTTTATAGTAATCTTTTTAAATTTGGATTTTTTAATGTAACTATAACAACAAAAAACATTCGATTTCATTTTTGCTTTGAAAAGTCGGAAGACGAAACGCGTCAACAAAGTCTAAGATTTTTCAATTGTCATTTTATACCAATCTGTCTTTGTCCACAGAATTGATCTGGGATTTAACTATATATATATATATATATATATATATATATATATATATATATATATATATATATATATATATATATATATATATATATATAATTGTGTAAATAAAGGGATGCTTAATGATTATGTACGTTTTGTCCTGTTAATGGGTGATTATATATTTGCTTGTACATGTGTGTTTGCGTCTCTGGGCTGTGGGGAATTTTTGTCCCTGCCCGAGTGTACGCGCTCGGGTCCCCACATTAATCCGACCTTGTGTCACATCTCATTCTCGTGGGGGAATGAGTAAACACCATGTGTTTGCGTCTCTGTCTTTGGACAGAGTGCGCTCAGGGACTTCTCTGTCAAAGGACAGAGGGGCAACTGAGGAAAATAATATACCCAGCCCTGGGGAACAGCTGCCCGAGGCCACGCCCTCCCATTGCACTAGAGGGAGGGATCGGTGCTCGCACCGAGGCCAGCGCTACCGACAGTTGCTCGGGCCTCAGGGGAATTTTTGTTCCTGTCCCGGGTGTACGCGCTCGGGTCCCCACCTAAAAATTGACCTTGTGTCACATCTCGTCCTACGTGGTGGGAGGGTTTCACAGAGTAAATACCGTGTGTTTGCGCATGCATGCTTGCCTGTGTGGACTATTTACTTTAAATACATTTCAATCGTGAAGTGCAAGGATCATTTGTGTAATGACATTTTTTAACATATGTCTATGTAAACAGTAAAGACAGGGACATAGGATATAATAAATATATATTACGACATTTGTTTGTTCATCAACATCACCGCTTCACTTGTCCCGATTACTACGCTCTCTTGAAGGAACTACTTTTTCTTTTCCTTTTTTTTTTCTTTTTTAACCTTTCCTTTACTGAAAAGCTATATTCGTATTCGTACTTGTTTCTCTTCTCTGGATTTTCTTTTCACAACTTTCATCAAGAGACTGATCGCGATGACTGAGATTTAACGCGTTTTTTAATAATTAAGTGGTACGAGAAAATGTCTGAGCGAAAGGACTGAGTGACTCAATTGGCAATACACTTCGCCAGTCGTGTTTTTCAAAAATATATAATAAAAAAAAACATTTGTAACAGACAGACACACACACGCATACATATATATCAATATAAACATAAAAACAAAAATATCTTACGTCTTTGTGTGGCATCAATTGTTGATTAATAAAGAATTTGATTAAAACAGCAGACAAGGAATCTTTTAAATGTTCAGACATCAGAACAATAGGTATGTACTATACAATATTAATTTTAAAAAATGGGGTACTTTATAGTATTTAAGCTTTTACCGTAAAATCAAGTAAAATAAATTTCTTGGAACTGGACAATACAATGAACCAAGTAACGAAATTTTTACGCAAGGTAGAAAATGGACTCTTATACTTAACATCAGAAAGAAATAATTGAAATTTCTAGGGCACATAATGAGGAAAGAGGGCTTGGAAAATTTGATACTCACAATAAAGATTGAAAGCAAGAGGTACAGAGGAAAACAACGCATAACCTACCTAGCAAAGTAAATCAATTAGAGAAACAAGGTTTTAGAAGAGATAACAAAAGGACAAAATTTCTAAAGAACTACAAAGGAAAAGAAATTGTGGAGAGCCATGATCCTGAATGGACACGTCACATAGAAGAAGTGGCTGAGGGATACATTTAACTCACTGAATAATTTCGAGTCTGACGTCGTCAAGTGTGTGACATGATAACATATAAACAGCAAGCACTAAGCATTAAAAAACACATAACAAACTGAAAAGTCAAAAAAAGCATCTACAGTTTTTCCTTGATCTTGACAATTTCCCTAAAGTATGATTGAAATACCTCAATCACAAACGCTTGGCCAACCATGAACAAAACTATTTTTTTAATTCCTTGTCTGTCGTTTTATTCATTCATTATATATATATATATATATATATATATATATATATATATATATATATATAGTAAAATTGCTCAATATCAGAGATAGAACATATATAAATATAAATTTGTAAATAAAAAATGCAAATATGTCTACTTTTATATATATATATATATATATATATATATATATATATATATATATATATATATATATATTCAACCCCGAGTAACATAATTCTGAGTCATGCAAAAAGCAATCTTCTGGCGAGGAAAAAAATGTATATTTATTAATATAGAATTTATAGCTCTGTTATATGACATCAAATACTATTTTATTAACACCAGCAGTCAGTATTCTCTCTCTCTCTCTCTCTCTCTCTCTCTCTCTCTCTCTCTCTCTCTCTCTCGCTCGCTCGCTCTCTCTATATATATATATATATATATATATATATATATATATATATATATTAGGGTTATGAATTTTTCTGACCCTATATTTCAATGTCATAAAGCGATACAATTTTGTTCAAAAGTATTGAAAAAGGCGTTAATTTTTTAGTTCTTGAAAAAGGTCACCCCCAAACCGAAAATTCGATATAACCACATATGCAATAATGGTAAAAAAAATCAAAATATTTCAGAAGTTTTATTTTTCCTTTAACTAATGATGTAATTGGATATACTTCTGTATTTTTAAGCACTTTAATAGTTTCTAGTGAAAGCATAACATACAATCTTACAAATAAACACAATTTGGGAAACTTACAGGAGCTTTATTTTTCGAATTGGTAATTGTATAGTACTTTTAACTGCACTTTTAACTGCACTTTTAATTCTTTTCATAGTTTATCTAGAACGTTACACTAGTCTATCTCGAAGATAAATGCGCCATCATGATGAAGACCAAAACACTGTAGAAACAACAAAAATTATAAAAACAGAATGCGAAAGACAGACAAAATTGATAAAATAATAACCCTAGTGAATGTCTTCCCAGGTCCTAACCGGTCTGAAATTTGGTTGGAATCAACCCGGACTGAGTGGCGAGGGTTTGAACCTCTTGGGCATGGGATACACACAGTGACAGACACTCTTTTCTAATTTTTTTTATAAAAGACTCTGGCCTCCCGAAAACGGGCAGAACTGTTGCGGCAATAGAGAAGTCAAGAGCCCTAATGTTCGACAATTCCAAGATTTCAGATTATATTGTGTAACAGCAGGTTTAGCAGAGAGACCCGTCACACACATGAAGAAAATAATAGCTGACCGACCTGTTGATTCTCTCTCTCTCTCTCTCTCTCTCTCTCACACACACACACACACACACACACACACACACACATACACACTCAGGGGCATGGAATCACGCACTGGCTTCCTCCAAGAAAGAGTGCATACTAAATCCTCCGTTAAATAAAACGAGAAAAAGTGAGACCTAAGGAAAAGTGTCTGTTGTTAACTCAATCTATTGATACAGCGTTGAGGTTCCTACTGAAGGATTGCCAACAGATGACTAGAATCCGGAGATGACACGCAACTGAACACAACGCAACAAATGCTTGATATCAAACAAATGCCCCCATAGCGCAGTGTTTCTAATTTTTTTTTAAAGAACATCACACCTAGAAGCAAATGAAAAACATCACCGCACACTTAGCAAAATTTTCAAGATGTATACATTTAAATGATAGGAAATAGAACTTTAGATGTTTTTTTAAAAATACACACACACAAATATGAACTTTCTTTATTAAATAAAGTATAAATATCAATTAATAATTCAATATAACTTTGTGAAAATTTTGAGTTAAACAAAGAATGTTGTATAAAATTATATGACAAAGAGGTTAATATTCATTTATTCAAATAAAGAAAAAATTTTAAAAGTTAAATTAAAAAATAAAATTACTTTTCAAAAAAATAAATATTAAAACAAAGTATTTAAAACAACATAATCGAAGAATCGTGAAAAGAATTATTTGAAATAAAAAGTTTAATACTTATTCATTTATTCAAATACTAACGCTGGACTACTACTACATTCACACACACACACACACACACATACATACATATACATATATATATATATATATATATATATATATATATGTATGTTTCGCTGCAAACTTAAGAATTGAGAATTATTAAAATGTTAACTTAAACGCTAATCCCCGTATTAATTCTACATTTCAAATCCATTGGATGCAAAGTCGTTTTTACAGATAAACCATTAGTGGCCTAATCTCGTTTTAGCTAAATTTGTTCAGCGTGAACATTCAGTTTTTCTTCACTCCTTGAGCCTCGGACTGTGATCAAAGTGTAGTATCTGTCCCCTCATCTCTAACGATAATTATATTAGCCATTTCCTTATTATGAAACATTCAGCATCCATTGACCGAGCCGCCAGTGCTAATCTAATTACGTTTCCTTCACTCCTTGAGCATTGCACTGGGATCAAAGTGTAGTATCTGTTCGTCTGTTCAGTTTTATAAAAATGCTGTGCCATTACTACTTCCACGCACTCACAGGCACACATATGTATGCAGTGACAATATTTCGAGGTGCAATCAAGAGGATCACGCGGCACACAAGTGTGCTGCAACACGGCGGTTCAAAATCACTGGCATAGCGATTCGTTCCAACTTAATAAATAAGTGTTACAAATACACGACTCCCCTCAAGTTGCCCTTTTTTTCTCGACACCTGGGAAATGAATTTGACAAACTCAGTTTCTTTTCTGAATAACCCAATAAAATCAATTTTATTTGATGACGCTAGAAAAACGTATTTCACTTTCAAAACGAAAATGCCAACGAACGTTAAAGAAAACCGTCACATAAATATGGCCATCAAAGAAACTTTATCGTCAGTGTTTTATTGATCTTTGTAAGCAAGTATCGATTTAATCAAGGACATTCAAGACTTGAATTCATTTGATTTTCCATCAGATTTGTCTATTTTTTGTCTTCATAAATCGATTCGCTGAAAGAAAAATAAAAGTAAAGAAAATCTAGAGTATATATGTGCTTTGACGATTTCTAATATCAAATACTTCAACTATGGGCTGTCAAAAAGAAGTTTTAGTGCTTCTACTATAAGTGTGAAGAAGTTAAGAAAACTACCTGGGTATGCTTAAGTGTATTCTGAAAAAAGTATTGTCAATGGTCAGGAATCAAAGCAACAGTTACTAACAGACTACATTATTCAGGAATAAAATAAGGGAAATAAACAGAAAAAGGTTTAAGCATCAGAAAGCGAAATCCACTTATATCTGTTTAATCCCTTATCAAGGAAATTAATCGAGAAGGAGTTTTGTAATTTAATGTTATTATAATACATTTAATCCAAAAGGCTAGATTAACCGCCTCATCTAAAAAAAATATTTCTTCAAGAATTGATTAACTTAAAACATTCCTTTGTAAATAATGGGATCTCTAACTATATTGTTGACGAGAAATTACGCTGTCTTTACACAATAATAATTGTACATAATAAAAGTATATATATGCAAATAATAAAAGTATATATATATATATATATATATATATATATATATATATATATATATATATATATATATATATTCTGAGGTCAACAGACTATCAGTGTCCTCTCTTATAGTTAGACACGCTCTAATCTTGAATAGATCACTTTTACACATGAATATAGCTTACGTTATAACTATATTTCTATCAGAGAGAGAGAGAGACACACACACATGTGTGTAATTGTGTGTGTGTGTTTGTGTGTGTGTGTGTGTGTGAAAGAGAATGCATAATATTCGATGCATTGGATTAATGTAAAAGCAAATCGCTAATGGAGTGACTTAGATCCTCACTGGATGAAAGACTATTCTGTCACACTGAGCTACTATAAATAATGATAAAAATTCGTAATGTTCACAGATAAAGTATATATATATATATATATATATATATATATATATATATATATATATATATATATATATATATATATATATATAGGTGATAATCCGTTGGTATAAAATCCAAGTGAATCCTACTAATATAAAAATATTAAAACTGATCCAGGAAAAGAACTCAATGTATTTATTATAACAGAGCATATAAATTACATAGAATAGAAATCCTAATTTACTTCATTCTAATATCTATAAAAAGTAACGTACAAACAGAATATATATATATATATATATATATATATATATATATATATATATTCTTATATGTATGGATAGAGACACGTGAGAGAGATTTTATTTTTAGTCACACTGTTTATATCTACAGACACTCTATCTCTGATATTGAGCACATTTGTCCAAAATGTAGCAAATTTTAATTATGCATGCATATATTTATTTATCTATACGTATATATATATATATATATGTATGTGTGTGTGTGCGTGTGTGTGTGCGTGTTCGTGTGTGTATATATGTATATATGTGAGGGAGAATCAACAACTTGAAAGGCGGACACATCATTTGTGTAGAATGTTGGATTTATGTGAGATATAAAGCAATTCATAGGTATAGATACTTCCATTCTCATTAAGTGCCAATCCACCCTGACGCACTAGGTGTATTAAAAATTTATTTAAAAATCGTCATTTTATCTGACAGCAATATATATATATATATATATATATATATGTGTGTGTGTGTGTGTGTGTGTGTGTGTGTGTGTGTGTGTGTGTGTGTGTGTGTGTGTGTGTGTGTAATGGGGTTCCATAATTTAAAAGGTTTTATTTAACAACCTGGTCAAATGAATTGTTTGATGTCGTCAATTGTATGTGTCCTACAAATCATGTATATATATATATATATATATATATATATATATATATATATATATATATATATATGAGAGAGAGAG
>CAHIKZ030005635.1:1200000-1205000 GCA_903632075.3 Acanthosepion pharaonis | reverse complement strand
ACCTGCGTGTGATTATTCTATTCAGTAACCTTCTCTAGGTTACAACAATAGCCTAATTCTTAATTCTATAGAAATCGAAGTTCTAAAATTATATTGAACAAAATTATATAATGAATAGAAAATATATATATAAAGTCCATCATATTAATATAAAACTTATTAAAATTGTGACTGTATTTCAAATTCTCTATTTATGCCTCATGATGATAGCCAATGAACCACTTGAAGTAACCAGATCAAAGAATCTATTTAATGGATTCTATAGTATTTATCTTCATGCCACTATTGCGAAAATAAACGTAGCCTTTCTCACAATGCCTCCAGCGGATGATAACATTGATATTATAGGTATTAGCTTTGTTGAAGATATTTTGAAAACATACACTTAAAACATCGGAGAATATAATATAAATGTAACAGAACTGAACTTTTTCTGAGATTGGATTTAAAACACCCCAGCAATGAACTTCTTGTGATGAAAGAGCAGCCGTTATCAGTGAGGGTTTATATCAAGGATTTTCAAATTTATTTTAGCTGTCGCCGCTGAAGTGAAAACCTATTTTTAACTTTACGATATTGAGTCACCCCACCACGAGGGTGTCATGTGGCACAAGGCCTTTTTAACGTGGACATTCCGAGCCCGTGGGCTCGGCCAAAAATATGCCCATTGAACCCGTATAAACGGATTCAAGGCCGGTTTTACCTCCCCGAAGGAGACTCCGCCGTCCGTAGGAAGAGAGTTCAACCGAGCACTCGGTTCAAAAGTGAACGACTGACGCACTATTTTTAACTTTACTTTTCCTATATGTGTTTTTTAAACTGACGAAAAAGAAAAAAAGTTTTTCTTTAATTTGAAACTAATAATTTAGCTGTTTATTACATCATAATAGGTCATGATAATTTAAATATGAATTAACTTGCTTATTTTGTTTTAATTAGAAACACGACGATCACAAAGCCTATATCAAGACTAAGTTGAAGCAGGACGATCACTTAATGGACAAAGGTATCTGAGTACCTCACATGAAAGGCTTGAACAAGAAGGACGGTAATTTAAGAAACGTAGTAGTAAAGGAACTGATTAATTAAACGGCTCATTTTGCTTTGGAACTAATTTTGTCTAAATGCAGATAAATATTTTATTTGTATAGATTATTAAAGTGACTAAGGGAATTAATCACTCAAAAATTTACTAACTTAAGCTGATTTATGTCCCTTCACAAAATAGATGGGGCAGGAAATATATAAATAAATACACACTGATAATTATTATATGGTTTTATTATTATTATTATTATTATTATTATTATTATCTTTTTAAACATTTCACTCCAAGCAATGCAATAGAGCCACTAAGACGCAGATAGCTACTGAGCGTTAGAAAATATGGAAAAAAAACACTATTAAGGAGAGAAAACAATAAAAGAACAGGAAGACAGAAGATAACAATTGACATTGCATTTAAACTTTTCAAGATCAAACTTGACTGCCAAGTAAGAAGTTGGAAGAGAGTTCCACAAGCGAGAAATGCGAGAGAAGAAACTGTTAACATAGAACTTACGGTTCCATTCAGCAATTTCATCTGTAAGGTGATGAGACCATGCTGCCAATCTAGTACTGCGCTTAAATTCATAAAGTCGAGGTATCAAGGAAGAAAATTGATATTTATTTGCATAATAATACAAAATGTGGCACAAGGCCAAAAAGGGGAATGGAGGAAAAGGACAGTTTTCTTCTGTCTTAACATTAAACTTAACTGGCCACAAACACTGACTCAAACATACAACAATATTTCCTTACACCAAAACAACGCATTCTTACTTACCTTACTTACTACACCCACCATAATACCTCATTGTCTCTATGAAAGTCCTAACTAGTCCCCATATGTACAATTCATTGCCTGTGGAAGGCGGGGAATAAAATAACAATTAAAAAAAACTAAACCTCAATCAAGGAGGAAAGTTCACCCGAACAATTACCAAGAAATTATTTATAGAAAAGTCACAGGGAGGCTACGTTACGGCGGCGGGAAAGGGACTGAAATTATTATTATTATTATTATTGTTATTATTATTGTTATTATTATAATTATTACTTTGTCGAATACACTTTATTATTATTATTATTATTATTATTATTTATATACGCTGTTTCGAATACTATGTTGTTATTTGGGGGAAGGTGAGGGTTAATCTGTTTGTCATGACGTGTAAAATATTTTGAACGAAGTTCCTTCTTATTTTTTTCGCTTTATGAATTTCTTTTAAAGAATTTACGATAAAATACGATGTTCGGAACTATAAGAACGCCCTATTGCTTAATACAAAAACTCACAGACACATTTGACTAGTAAAAGTCTCCAGCCGGAATTACCAGAATTGGGCCTTGGCTAATAATAAGTCAACAACCGATTGGTGATGATCAAAAGCACATTGAAAGAAAAGAGTCTGTCATATTAATTTTTTTTTCTCTTTTCTTTCCTTTTTCTTTTCGTTTCTGTTATTTTTTCTTTTTCCTTTTCTTTTATTTTCTTTCCTTTTGCCATTTATTTTATTCCTTTTTCTTTTCATTTCTTTTTCTTTTCTTTTTTCTTTTTCCTTTCTTTTCTTTTCTATTGTTTTTTATTCGCTTCTGGGAGTTTTAACCAAGTTATGTTTTTTATTTTATTTTGTGTTCTTTCTTTTTGTTTTTATACTAAATTCTGAAAAAAAATACACAATTTTTATTTGTTTTTTATTATTTTATTATTTTTGTTCAAATTTCCAAATTCTTCTGTTTTTTATTAAAATTATCGAATTTAAATTTAATTTAATTTTAATATTACACTGAATTTTAACTGAATTTAAATGTAATTTTAAAGTGAATTTTAAATTGAATTCTAAACTGAATCTAAAATCTCAGAAAAAGCAAACACGTTACTTTTCGTCCCATTTGTGACGATTTACTTTTACAGTTGTAGTAAATCTTTCTTTCTTTCTTTTTCACCCTCTCTCTTCTTCCTTGTCTCCCCTTCCTCTATCGCTCTTATTCTATCTCTATCTTTCTCTCCATTTATACTTACCTCTTCCTCTTTTCGTATCTCTTCTTCTCTCATTCACTCCATCTCTCACGTTCTCTCTCACTCTCTCTCTCTCTCTCTCTCTCTCTCTCTCTCTCTATCTATCAATCTATCTATCTATCTGTCTGTCTGTCTGTCTGTAACCACTTTCTCTCTTAATGCCTATTTACTGCCATCTTACTTAGTTTTTTTTTAGAAATTCCGGCCTCGCGAGCAACATATTTGACACCGTCGGTTCGACAACATTTAGGCGGGAAACTTTTTTTTTTCACGTCGTATAACGCGCAACATAGAATCAGATTTAGCGTGTAGATATATGTTCCTATATTTTATTTTGGGCAGCTCTTGTTTTCGGCATGTTACCATAACAACAGAACCCCTCCAAATAGATTTGATACTTCAGGTACAAACGGGATCTTCACGTATCTGTGTCAGTGGGTGAAGACATTGTGAGACGCCATAAGAGACTGATGGTAATTTACACTGGGGATGATTAAACGGTTTTACAGTTATCCGAACATGAAGAAAGTAGTTCTCGGAAGTCGAACATTCCAATGTATTATGTTTCATGAAAACACTTTGTGCTGTGTGATATAAATTCTGTTACTCCCTCAACAGGGGGAGGGACAGAATTATATCGCACAGCACCTGCTACATTTTAAGAAGAAAGTGAATATCTATGAAGACCGAGTGTAGCGAAGCTGAATTTTATGACGGACTATTACCTTATGGTGTCGAAGGGAGACTATGGATGTGAAGTAAGTTGGCGTTTGACTTCGGTTTATCGACTGTGTTAGGCAACCCTAACTCTTTTTTAATCATTTAACCCCAGGTATGGCTGTAACGCCACTAAGACACAAGGGGTTACTGGAAAAAGGAAAAGACTTTATAAGGAACCGGAAACCCAATCCTAAACCGGAAACCCAATCCTAAACCGGAAACAATGGATAAACCTCTACCCGGAAGGGGTTTCAACAGTAGTCACGTTTCATTTGAAACTTGAAGATTCCATTCGTGGGGGAAAAGTAAAAACAATTTGCCCAAGTAGTTGGATTTTCCTACAGACGCCATTGTTGTCTTTGTCATTTAAATTTTATATTTGTCTTGTTTTGTCCATTTAAACGTTTCAAACATTTCGTTTCATTTTTTTTTTTTTTTTTTTCATTTTACATCTCTTTTTTTGTGGAATTTAAATTAGGGTATACATTATATGATCTGAAAGGATAATACTAATTTCAAACACACACACACATCTGCTTAGGGGTAAAAATACCCAATAAAGGGGTTACATTCGCTTGGGTGCTTATAGACTCAAATATAAACCTCAGTAATATTTATAGATGGACTTATAATTAAAAAAAAAACGAAAAAATTCGATATTAAATAATCATAAAATGTTGACATGTCAAAGAAATCCACCAACCCAAGCCAACTAATCTTTCTTTTGTCAATGCACTTGATGGATCTATCTATCTATATATATATATATATATATATATATATATATATATATATATATATATATATATATATATATATATATATATATATATTATTGAATTCAACTTACGAGAGTGTTGTGCAAGTGCCCCACACTCTCTCTAGGTTGACTTATCATTGTAAAATTTACTGCAATTCGCGTACATATAGTTCAACATATTACAAATAGACTATATATATATATATATATATATATATATATATATGTATGTATGTATGTATGTATATACTTAAATTTACATTACATGAATCATTCATACATAAAACAGATATATGTAATGTAAATTGAACTGCACCACATACTTGATATATACTTAAATTGTATATCGTGCACTATTTTATTAGTCCCAACTATTAATGTGTTATATTTTATATGCATATATATATATATATATATATATATATAGAGAGAGAGAGAGAGAGAGAGGGAGGAACAGTG
>CAHIKZ030005635.1:1017500-1192500 GCA_903632075.3 Acanthosepion pharaonis | reverse complement strand
TGCTCTACCTTGACAAGGGCCAGATCAAAAAACTGTACACTGCTGCCATATTTCTGCTTTGTCCCAATCTAATCTGTGAAATTGTTTATAAAGGGCATCACTATAAACAATTGTAGCAATTATAACAATATTTACACTATTCGGACTATTGTCCTCATCTTTGTCGCCATATTTATTACAACGTTTCGGCCTTTCAGTATCTGTCTATACTTCTGAGATGAGGTATTATGTACACTATTTATATATATTGTCCTCATCTTTGTCGCGTTTCGGCCCTTCAGTATCTGTCTATATTTCTAAATAGTGTACATAATACCTCATCTCAGACTATTGTCCTGATATTTGTCGCCATATTTATTACAACGTTTCGGCCGGTGGTTGGAATGTCGAACTGAACCAATACTTATTTCGCTCTCTAGTTTCACGTGCGATGTTTTTAATGGATGTCAGTTATCAGTTATCCTGTTAATTTTCCTTATGAATGTTCTCCACTGCCTTAACCAGGTATTGAACTCACAGTCTTTGGGTCCTGTCACTGGATGTAACTAACGCCTTTATCCACTGTGCCATATGTACTTTAGGACATCTGTGTATCAATTTCTGGGTATTATAATGTCTTCAGCAAAATTTTTTACCAGTGCTCATATTGCAATTTCTGTTGTTATTAACGCTTTTCTCTGGCACTCCTTATTACTGGTTCCCATATTGTATTCATTTCTATGCTTGGCCGGCTTATGGCACGTGGAACTAGAACAGTCTACCCCAGTGAGTGAAATAAAGGGTTCAGTTCGGCATTCCAACCACCTGAAGAAGGCCGGAGCGTATAACAGCCGAAACGTTGTAATAAATATGGCGACAAAGATGAGGACAATAGTCCGAACAATGTAAATAATGTACATAAAACCTCATCTCAGAAATATGGACAGATACCAATTATGACAAATGTAATTCAAGCAAAACAAATGGTAATATGCAAAAAACCAGCACTGTCTATATGTGTCGACCGCGGTGGCCAAAGGGTTCATCTGCCACTAACAATTCATTTATTCAGAAAGACGTCATTTAAATTCCACAAATTTACTAAAACCTCACAGATATTACAGGATTGATTCCAGATCGCCACAATAATGCGATCGGAAAAAAAAAACAACAAAAGACTTTTAAATACTCAAATCAACATTCTTCTACCTAGACGTGCAGGAGACACATATTTATGTAATATTCTCCGTAAATAAATTATTATTAGATTAGTATTTTTGTCTTGAAGAGATCTTCCGCCTAGCTTTGTGTTATAGCATACCTACGGACGATAATGGGTATGTCCCCATTCACATAAATACAGTAGTAAATACTGTATGTTGGTCTGCAGTCGTAGATTCGTCTCCAGCTGTGATGGTCAAACTCTCTGCCTCCGGGCAGAGAGGATCCCCAGACGAGGCTATGTCGAATGGCAGAGTCTCGTCTCAGGAAACAGCTACCCGACCTCGTTTTGTACGAGGTCTACGGAGAATTTTTGGCCTAGCCTACGTGCTCGGATACCCCACATTACATTCGGCCTTGTGCAACATCTGACCGCGTGGGCAGTTTGTAAATATCCTGCTGTTGGTGATACGTCTCCAGCTGTGATGGTCAAACTCTCTGCATCTGGGCATAGAGAATCCCCAGACGAGGCTATGTCAAAGGACATTTGTACGGGGTCTACGAGGAAATTTTGGCGGAGCCTACGGACCCGGATAACCCACATTAAATTAGTGCCACATTTGACCGCGTATGGCGTTGGTAGATATCCTGCAGTTGAAGATTCATTATGGAATTCACTCGATTCACTTCTAGCAGTTGACTACTTCTACGCGCCGCTGGCGAATCTTATATGTGTTGTTCTTGTCCTAAGTATTGTAGTTCATTACGAACCTTCGTGAGATTATTCTATTCAGTAATTTTCGCTAGCTTACAACACTTTGACGTTGAGGGCAAGCTTTAAGATCCTGTGAGAAAGAAGTTACTTCTTTTCCCAGATGAAGTTAGTAACACCTCCGTGTCCTAGAGAGCACAACGAATCATTGGTGATCGCCGTCGGGAAACGGATTTATTTCAGAGTGCGTGAGACGCACTGACAAAGACATGTACCCATATTTGGCCCGCCAGGCACACTGGACGAAAAAAACGACACACCTGGCAGCCAGAGTGTTTTTGGTCGGTGTCTGTTTACGTTCGATTTTGATGTCCGGTAGCGACTTGGTCAATTGATTCAGTGAGCAGGCTTCGATTTCGCTTCTCAGGTCGTTTAAATTCCGAGCTCCGTCTATGGAATTCCAATGTACTCCATACTGTATTCTATTATGCATTAATTGCAAAAAAATATAACGTGCATACATTTTTAAAAAAAAACAAACTTTATGGTGATATTTAAATTCGGGCGAGAGAGCCCAGCCATTCATGAATCTATTATGCCAACCATCACAATCTTGCATCAAAATCGGAAGGTCATTAGGATGGCATTCTTCGTCATAACATAACCGGTCAATGTAGGCCGTTGCTGGGTAACCAACGTGTCTTGCTCCATAGCTAGGTGCCCGGAACAGTAAGTCACTCGCAAGTGATATATATATATATATATATCATGTCTTCAATCTCCATCCACATTTTTTTAGTCCTGTTGCACAACTATTTCCTTCCTCGATGAAGTTCGGACGCAAGCAAAATGAAAACCGAATAGCTTTTTGCAATTTTTTCTTCTTCTTTCTTAATATAAGTTACGATGAGTAAACTGTCGCACTGAGTCAAGAGGGTGGCTACTGGAAGACCTTATGTCTGGCAACAGGACTCTGCACCATGCCACACTAGCAAGAGAACCTAATCATAACAGTTAGGCAATTTCGGCGACCACATCACCCTTTACATCGGGCCACAAGACTGCAAGCCCATTGATTATTATGTGTGGGGCGAGAGACCAACAAAACTCCTTGTAACTCTAAAAACGAACTGAAGGTAAGTATTATGGTAGCATTCACCAACTTAAACAAGGAGACTGTCCAAAAGACTTTCAGGAAATTCCGAATTCGTCTAGAGGCCGAGATTGAAATCAATGGCGATTTTATTGAATAAATTTATCTTCGCTATTTCAAGATATTTTTGTGTAATTTTGGTAAATATATCTGTTAAAATGAGATGTCAGCGTTATTTTCATTTTTGCGTCATTTAGATGACAATTTATCCATCGCACCCTGTCATCTTTAAAATGAGACAATTTATCCATAATTTAGACGACAATTTATCCATTGCACCTTTGTAGATCTGTTAAAATGAGATGTCAGTGTTATTCTCATTTTTGCATAATTTAGACGACAATTTATCCATTGCACCTTTGTAGATCTGTTAAAATGAGATGTCAGCGTTATTTTCATTTTTGCGTCATTTAGACGACAGTTTATCCATCGCACCCTGTATATCTGTTAAAATGAGATGTCAGTGTTATTCTCATTTTTGCCTCATTTACACGACAATTTATCCATCTCACTCTGTATATATCTCCTTTTTATAAATTATCATTTATAGTGATAATCTTTTTCGCCTGACTATTTTCTTTCTTAATAAATGTGTCTGTTTCTATAACATTACATGAAAACTATATTTGAAAAAAAAATGTATTTTCTCGTTTTTAAATTGTTTGGCGTGCATCTTCGTACAGAGATATCCTGCCTTTTTAGGGTTAAATATAACATTATCTAAAGCAAACAAATCAATATCAGTATTAATACAACCAGTACAAACACTGGCCTTTTTTAAAAAAAAAAATCTATCCATACGCCCTAAGGCTAAGTTACAGCGATCTATTTCAGTATAAGTACAATAGTACATCTGTTAAAATCGATATGAATAAAACGCGATAAGTCTACTGTATTGTGAAGTCAATATCAGCACAAAGAATACAAGAATATGAAAGACTAAATCACTCAAAATAGGCCATATTGGTAATATTTGTCAAAATCGCGGAAAATACCAGTAGGCATTGAAAACATAAAAGATCTCTGCCGTTGCTAAGCGAAACCAGTTACTATCAACATAATTACAGCCCAAAGATACGCCCAATTTAAAACATAAATATAGGCTATTTTTAATATACGCCAGTCAACATTACCACAAATAAAACCGATACAATATATATATATATATATATATATATATATGTGTGTGTGTGTGTGTGTGTGTGTGTGATATTTATTTAAAAATTGTATAGCATAAGGATAAAAAAATATCTAAAACTAAGCATAAGTATAAAATATAAATATATATATATTTAAAAATAAAAATAGCTAAACATATTAAAAAATAAACATATTTCAAAATAAACGCAATTATAAAATATAACATTAGTATAAAAATATTTAAAATTATAGCATAAGTATGTTATAGTATAATTTTTATATAAATATTATTAGCTCTACTTTGTATTGAGTACGATTTTTAAAAATAATGTTTTTGGTTATTGGAATTTTATTCCATCTTGTATTCGTATATATATATATATATATGAAAGAAAAATACAGAAAAAACAAAATTCTGAATATGCATTATTAATGTTAAAATAAAGTCGACGTCGGACGTTTCGGTCTATTTAAGACCATCTTCATGGACATTTTCATTTAAACATAATTAACATTATAACTTATAACAATTTAACACAAAAGACGATGGACATAAGAGCCCAACTAATTCAAACAGATAACTGAAATTTTATACAGATCAGCGTTCTGTTTAAATATGATCACGTAGTCGTCTCGTGGGCGATGTTGTTAAGACGTATTCGAAGATGATTTCCAAAAATTAAAATATCAAAAAGTCGATTGAAAAATTTTTATAAAAAGTTAAAGAAATCTCTTCCGTTGATGTTGGAATACGTAGTGAAACAATTGGTTCTTATATCTTCAACAAGCTTGAAAGTCCTTCCCGTTACAATGCTACGTGATCATATTTAAACAGAACGCTGATCTGTATAAAATTTCAGTTATCTGTTTGAATTAGTTGGGCTCTTATGTCCATCGTCTTTTGTGTTAAATTGTTATAAGTTATAATGTTAATTATGTTTAAATGAAAATGTCCATGAAGATGGTCTTAAATAGACCGAAACGTCCGACGTCGACTTTATTTTAACATTAATAATGCATATTCAGAATTTTGTTTTTTCTGTATTTTTCTTTCATACTGTCGGATTTATATCCATATATTTGCTTACATATATATATATATATATATATATATATATATATATATATTCCTTTTTGCCCTTTTCTTCTCAGTGATGTTGAAGTATGCATTCGCAGACACAGAGAGCGGCGTCAAGTTTCAGTTTCGAACAACTGGTGATCTCTTCAATTATCAGCGCTTCAAAGCCAAGACCCACCTTCGTACGCAAATTATTCGTGATTTCTTGTTTGCTGATAATGCTGCTCCTATGGCATTCTTTGAGGAGGCCCAACATCTAATGCATCGTTTCTCTGCTGCATGTATAAAGCCTTTGGTCTTACACTTAGCATAAAGAAAACTGAAGTAGTGCACCAACCTTGCCCTACTCCGAAGCAATTCTCTGGTGAGAAACAAAAAAACACCAGTCTATAAATTTCCAGAGAGACAATTGAAAGTAGAAGACAAATCCCTGAACTATGTAAAGTCTTTCACCTATCTTGGTAGTAAAGTCAACTGCAGTGGAAACTTAGATGATGAAATCATGCATCAGATTGAACCAGTGCTTTCGACAAACTTGAGCGAGGTATTCGACTGGGTACGAAAATTCGGGTTGACAGAGCTGTTGTCCTTGCCATCCTTTTTTACGTGGACTCCATACGGATACCATATACGCCAGCTGGATGTTTTCCATAAAAGCTGTCTTCGTGCCATCTGTGAAGTTAACCTTCAAGAGAGGACATCTAACGTAGACCTGTTTAACAGGTGCAATATTGGAGGAATCGAGACATTTCTCATACAGTCTCAGTTACGACGCACTGGTCATGTCTTTATAATATCTGATGACAGGATCCCTAAGATACTAATGTACAGCCAATTAGATCAGGGCTAAGATACAAAGACAAGTTGAAAAGCAACTTGTCAGCTGTCAATAGACCACATAACACCCTTGAGCGCTTAGCCTTGGAGCGGGTAGAATGGAGATCAACGTGTTTTAGTGGACTCAGCAGTTTTTAATCTGCTTGTCTAAATCATCTTCAAGTAGCGAGAGCAAGATCTAAACAATCAACCAATCTAACAGTCATCACATCCCACATTCTCACTCTTGCTCCATATCAGGCCTAGCGGGTCTTAAGTGCCACTTGAGATGATCGCACAAAAGTTCATAACTGAATCAATTAAGCTGTCAGATCCTCATACGTCGAAACCAACGGGAGAATCCATTATATATATGCCGTGTGTAACAGCAAAATTGTACAAAATGTGTCCATTTGATAGATTAAGCTTCGAACTGTTGTATCTTAGAAATGAAAAAAAATATCTTACTGGAATTCTCCGAGGTTTTTATAATACTACTGAACACTACTTAGATCGATAAGAATGTATAATTACCCTCCAAGCTTAACAGAAGAATTGTGATCAAATCGATCATAAACGAAAATGACAGGTTCATCACTAATTAATCATAGCTAAGGATCGGAAATTCATTAAGAATTATGCTGTTACACGATTTGGACAAGTTTGCTGTTGCACCCGGTGTATATATATATATAGTCTTAAGGTCTGCTATATTTATGGGATAAAGTGCTCGATATCAAAGATAAAGCGTGTGTAAATATAAAAGTGAACATAGAAGTCAACAGTTAGAGGCGACAGTCTGTTTCATGCTATATGAAATAGCATCAAACAGACTGTCGCTTCTAAGTGTTGACTTCTATGTTCACTTTTATATATATATATATATATATATATATATATATATATATATATATAATAACGTAGTCCGAGAATTGAAACTTGACAACCTAACTGTCAGGGTTTCAATTCTCGGTAGTGGATGCACACTGCTGACGAGTACCAAATATAGGACGAAACGGCCGTCCAGTGCTTTCTGCATTCTGTTGAGGTTTCAGACTCGATGAATTATATATATATATATATATATATATATATATATATATATATATATATTGTCCTCTAACCGTGTTTCCAGCTCACCCGTCTGCTAGGGCGACCAGCAAGTGCCTATTACAAACTGTAATTCATGCTATAACTACTCGTATACTGAGCAGACCTGTTGCAATTTCTAGGAGAGAGTGCATAATCTGGCGTGATCAATTTTGGGGACAAGTCCACCACGCTAAAATCTCGGTCACAGTGACTTGTGACTACGTGCTAGTACAACCATCGACGGCTTCCAAACTGTTCAGTCTGCCCAATTTCACTCACAAGGCTTGAGTTATCCCGTAGTTTTTTTTCTTCTTTTTGCGGCACTTTCCAAAGGAGCCAAGCACTAGGATCATACTCTCGGGCCGATATAATCAAGGTGAATACCCAGTGGTCTATATTAGTGACCGTTAGCGAATTGGTCAATCGATTCAGTGAGCAGGCTTCGAGTTCGCTTATAAGGTTGTTTAAATTTCGCCCACCGTCCAGGGAATTCCAATTTACTTCAGTCACCCACATATATATTCATACGTCTATATAAATAAACATATATATCCAAATATACTCGCCTTCACACTAAAAACACACACATATACACACAGATATATATGCACGCACTCACACGCACATATGCATATGAGATAATTATGTTTAACCATTAAATTAAAAAGATGTATGTAGTGAAACAAAGCGAAGCGTAAAAAATCCCATATACACCCTTGTGCAAATTAATTGAAGCAACAGCTTCAATTTCATTTAATTTCACCATACGGTCAATTTTATACCCACTGGAGTGACAGGGTGTAATCAATTTTTATTTTTCCTCATATTAGGCCATTTGCAGTAGTGTGCTGCAATATGAATTTATTTTCTGGGTCTATGATGAAATTTGTTTGGCCTTGAAAAATATTGCGTCATCCGCGATTGCATCAGATTTTTATCACGTCCTAACACTATTGTCTCGACTGTCGATTAGTTGTCCTACGGCCATTGTCTGCGGTGGACGTTACTCCAAGGAAGCGTACGAAAATTGTAACGCTGTACGAACACACTGACAAGCCTTACCAGTGAGCAAATCAAAGTACTATAAAACTGGCCCGGAAACTCTCCTGATTTAAATCCAGTCGAGAATCTGTGGTCAATCTGCAACGAACGACTTCGTGGAATAGACATACGAAGAACTAACATGCGCACTAGCTCGTTTCAATGGAAAAATACGAAAAAGTAAATAATAACGGAATTCAGTTAGGCCATATGATCCTCCAATTGATTGATAAACTTTTTCCTAAAAGTAACCCTCTTAGTCAAATATTTAACATAAACACATTAAAACAAAGTTATCGCTGCACTAATAATCTTGAGAAGATTATAAAGTTACACAATAATAAAATTTTAAACCAATTTAATAATCTGGATCATAATACACGTTTCAAGGAAAATATTAATGATACTGGCCAATGTAATTGTAGGAATTCTGATCAAGCCCCATTGCTAAACAACTGCTTAACTAAATCTCTTGTTTATCTTAGTACTATCTCTACAATAGTGAATGCGACAGTTGAAAAATTTTATATTAGTAGTACAAAGTATTCTTTCAAGACTAGATGATATCAACATACTCTGTCCTTCACCAGTAATACTTACAGAAATAATACATCACTTTCTAAATATTTTAGGGGTTTAAAAGATAAGACTCTTAAGGTGAAATGGAAAATTTTAAAAACAACAAGGAAATGTAGATCTTTATATGAACCCCATTTCCCGTGTTTACATGAAAAATTGGAAAATTACATTTAATAAAAATGCCTTATTAAATCAAAGAAATGAATTAATAGTAAATTGTAAACATAGTTTATCTTTTACCTTACAATTTAGTTAAAATTTTGAATTTGATTATGCTTTTTCTTATATTTTAGTTGTACTGCGTTGCACAATAGATGGCTTATCTTTCTATTTGTAAGATTAATTTGGATTTAATATGATTCTTTAATCTCTTGGTAGTATTAGTAACATCTTGTACGGATGTATTTGTATTTATTTGGTATTTTTGGCATTTTACCTTGATTGGTTAGTGTTATTAACATCTTATATGAAGAATCTCTATTCAATAGTTGATTATTAATTTACCAAATAATTCAATAGGTTTAAATTATTTTCTAGTTCCTTAAAGAAGCTATTTATTTATTAAATATAAAAATGAATATGCAGAAAATTCACATAGCACATAACTTGTTTAGCATTTTGTTAAATTACCTCTCGATCCCATTTTTATTTCTTAGGAAACGATATTGTGTAGTTTGTATAATTTATGTAACCATTTACATCCGCTCTAGTTTATGTCTGGCTGCCGTTAGCTGCCAATCTATGGATCATGATCCATTTATAGAAAATATTTTTTTAAATTTTTTTCTTCGCTTAGTTTAAACTTAACGTAGGTCATATTTGATTGGTTGATCAGAATAAAGCCTACAAACCTTATAAACCCGCCTTTTGTTTTCTTTTTTCGTAAATAGATGTTGTATTTTGCTTTTAAATCTAAATAAATCGTTCACTCGCCAATAATTTACAATCGCCTGATGAGATGCATTGATACGCATCGAAACAAGACTGCAATTGTGTAGCGATTTTGACGGTGTAATATCCTAATATATATATATATAAAAAGATCAACTGAAAGAGTGCTATATATATATATATATATATATATATATATATATATATATATATATATATATATAAAATAAAATTTTAAAGTATACTATATTTATAGGTTAAAGTGCTCAATATCAGGGATAGAGCGTAGGTAAATATAAAAGTAGACATTGATGTCAACACTTAGAGGCGACTGTCTGTTTCATTCTAAACTCAATCGTCAGACCATATATATATATATATATATATATAAACGTTTCTTTCATATAGCGAGGACGGTCAATGTGTTATGTCATTATTTTCTCTTCAAATTCCATGTGTTGTTCATTTTAGTTGCTATTGCTGTTGTAAAACCTCAGTTGATATGATGTTACTTCTGTTATTTTGCAGTTATTTGTTTGTGATTCTGTAGCGCCAGTCCGAAGAAAGATTGTCCTCACACAGGCTTCATTCGCGAGGCGCCATTTTGAATCATCAATCTGAGAAAGTGGTTGCATACAGCTGACAGTTTCGATATTTCTGAACGGTTTTGGTGCCATGAATGACATCAATATGAAGGTCCCAATTTGACTAGGCTATTTAAGAATAGGACTCGAGTTATCCGGTTAATGTTTTGGTTTTGTAGCAATTAGAGGTGTTGGGCGAGACTATCCTTAACACCGCCTATTTTATATATTTCAACGACCAGATTGAAGATCACTTGATTTCTTTAAGAGATCAACTTAAAGATGAAGTATAGTAGCAAGACACAATACAATTGTACAATTACAGACTGATGGAATAAAAAGTTAGCGTTGAGTTTTGTCAGATACAATGCTGCATGAATCGTTTTCATAAAGTAATAAAAAAAGCAATGATAAACATTGTGCAGATTGATAAAAATGGAATATGCCTGGATCTTGCGAAAAATTTGAAATGACAATGTGGACTGTGAAAGTGCCAGCTGTGCCCATAATTATTTGAGCACTTGAAACCGTCCCTATAATCCTTACAGTCATAACATGATCGTCCTGGTACTCATCCTGGTTGTTGCCACGCTTGTCAGTACTCCCGCTGGTCAAATGATGGTTATCTGCTTTCCCCTTCGTTCCATTATCTGTTTGAGCAGGGAATGATCACAGATCAGTGAAGATCGAATTTTCAGACCTTGGCAGAAGCGTACCACAAAAAGCCAAAGAACGCTTCCGCTGGCGAAATTAAAAATAACATAAAAAAAAATAACGAAGACAGTCGCCGGGTTAATTTTCAGTTGGTTTAATTACTTTTTTATACAACAGAATTAACCCCTTCCCATTAAACTCTCTATCGTGACACTTTGCCTTTTTCTTCTAAAAATTGAGGTGGACTCAATCAACAAAGAAAGAGGTCGGTCGGAAATTCGCTCGGCAGCAGGTCACGTGGGGTTCAGTAACTCTTTTGTCCGCTGCTGTCGCGTCACGTCTGCGTCTCTTGGCGTCTCTCGACCCAACTGCTGGATCGCTTAAGCGCTCAGTTTATATATATTTCGCCCGATTCCCACCGCACCACAAGACTAATAAATATTCATATCAATTAATTATTTTCTCCAATTTTTGGAGAAACGTCACTGTCCTTCAAACAAAGCGGTCAGTTATTCAGAACAATACATTCTTCGACGACAAACTTTGTTTATGATTCCTTTCTATATCCTGACGACAATCAGTCCGCGATTGGCCAGTTATTCAAAACAATTATTTTTCCGATAACAAACTTTGTGTTATAGATTATTTGTATATCCTTGACGTCAAAAAATATTCTTTGTTGTCGACTTTTAAATATGACCAATTAAAATCTTTGCTCAATTTTACATGTTTGCAAAGCATATTTCAGATGTTTTTACATTACATTTGCGAATCATAACAATTCTATTTGACTTTCAGCTGACAAGAAGCGATAGTTTAAATTCCTCAAATCCATTCTGCGTTCTGGTTGTCAAAACGAAAACAAATCTTTCTTTTTTTTCCTTGCTTTATATTTCAATTCATTAGCGTTTCTGGCGTTTTCAACCCTTCCAATTTTCTAATTCCTATGCGGGGTTTTCATATGAAACATTTTAATCATAATTTCATACTACCAGTGTGATAATAGTGTCACTCGGAGAGCTTACAAGAAATGGAAATCCGTGGTTATTTCGAAACTATAAAAATTAGATCATTATGAATATTACCCAAAATACTGAGCTGAGGGATGATGAATTTAGGGAATGTATTTCTTACTTTATCGCCATTGAAAACTTGAAAAAATTAAAAACGCTACGAATAATAATAATAATAATAATAATAATAATAAGAAGAAGAAGAAGAAGAAGAAGAAGAAGCTCTTGATTAAGCTCATGCGAGATGCAACCATCTTGACTAACAAGCGCTTGGAGAGTAATCACCCTGCAAATGGGCCCATTACGGTAACTTGAGATATGAATATCGTGAAAGCAGAACAGGCGAAAATAGAAAGTTACCTGAGAGGGAAAATCAGAAAAATATACTAAGCAGCAAATCAAGTTGTCCTTCTGTGGGTAATTGGTGCACTCGGGACTGTTTCAAGGAAACTTTCTTTGGAAAGACATGGATATATAAAAAACCATTTAGACGATAGTATTACTAAAACCAGAAAAATACTACGAAGCGTATTGTAGTGGTAGTAGTAATGACACTTGCTGGCAGTTCATCTCCAGTGAAAATCGCGAATTCTCAAACTGGTGTGGAAATACAGATGTGCTGACAGGGGGGGGGGGCAAATCATAGAAATATACCAAGCAACAGCTCAAGTTGTCCCTTTTCTCGTTGGTACACTCTGGATAATTCTAGGAATCTTTCTGCCCCACAGAATGTCTTGGGAATACCTGGCATCATTGGGACTGCTTAGGTGGCAGCACTGCTTGAAATAGCCCATTTGTTGAGGTAAATGTTGTGCCTCTCAGCTGTGGGTAGGAGCTGAGATATGATCCTCATTACTCTGACAAAATACAGCGTGTCCATAAAGTTCGTGTGCACTTTAAAAAATTCATAACTTTATTTGTATTTGCGATAGAAATAATCTGTAAAAATGTTATAAAGTTTAATGTACCTAGTCTTAAGTATAGATAAAATAACTAATGTGATTTCAGGCATTACTGTAAATCAGTTGACAAATGTTTTCCGTGAACTGCAAAATCGTATTACCCTTTGTATTTCTAATGATGGAGGACATGTGGAAACTTTTATAAAATTTCAATAAAACCTTAAAAAATATAGATTTACTTCTTTCTAATCCTTTTGACAAATTATTTCTATCGCAAATACAAATAAAGTTATAATTTTTTTAAAGTGCACACTAGCCTTATGGACACCCTGTATTTAAGATCGGAGCAGAATAAATCAAATAATAATAATAATAGAATAATTAATAACTTTGTCAATCAAACATTGCTTCTTAGTAATTAAATATTCCGTTCCGTTCTATGCGAATAAGTGAAAAATGTCGTAAAACGTTATATCTCATTAGTAAGTAGATAAAATCTGGCATATAATACACTTTTTAATGTCTTTTGCTTTGTGTTAACGTTCTTTGGATATACTTATACATGTAATGTTTTAAAAAGCAGAAATTATTCTTATATTTTTAATCGAGTTCACCTCATTCAAGGCAATAAAGCCATTAAGACACGCGGGGTTAAGGGGTGTGGGATAATTAGAAACAAAAACATTACTAATGAGCGAGAACAAAACGAGTAATCAGGAGAAAAGTAGATAGCGATTGACATTGCATTTAAATTTTTGAAGATTAAAGCCAGGTGGAAAGCATAGAACCGGATGAGAGTTCCACAAGCGCGAAGTGTGAGAAAAGAATTTTTCCTATTTGTTCTTTATCTTATCACACACACACACACACACACACACACACACACATATATATATATATATATATATATATATATATATATATATATATATATATATAACGAAGAGCTCATCCAAACAAGTGAAATTATTCATAGAAAAGTCACAGGGGCAAATTTACGGCAGTGGAAAAGAGACGCCAGGTCACGATCTATAATATTGCTGATTCTTCTTTGGATTTTATCAAAGAGCTCCAGATAAATAACAGGAGCACTGGACCTTATGCGGCAGCAATATTCTAATTCTGGACGAATGGTAGATTTATAGATATGCATGATAGATTCTGTAGAGAAACATTATCTCGCAGTTCAGAGTAAACTAACTTTCTTCGCAGCTGACCTAGCAATGGACTCAATATAGTCTTTCTACCTCATGTCATCCGACAACTTTAGACTGAGAAGACGAAAGAAGTCATTGTCCTGGGTGTATTTTGACAAGAAATTTAATTGCATAGATAGAAACTTCTACATTGCACATTATAGTAAAATATAACGAAATGGCCGTCATTCTTGGAGGTTGATGACTTGTCAGTGTTCTATGAATTTTTTTATTTGTAATGATTTATCAAGCGGAATTTTTCCATGCTATTTAACAATGAAGTTAATTGAATATCAAAAAAGTCCTTGATAAGTGATGCTGAAACAATTGTAAAATTTCTTACATATTGCCATCTTTCTCTGGACTTTTTTCTTTTAAATGATTTTAAAGGCAGACTTCTTTCATACATTCAACAATAGAACTAATTATATTGATAAAAAATCCTACATTATTCATGTAGAATATGCCATCAAAAAAATTGAAAATTACTTAAACATGGCCGTTATTTTTAACGGTAGTTGTAAAGTTAAATTTCTTCTAAAATTTTACTTTTAATGATTTGTATGTGAAAACGATATATAATTTTTTATATATCTGATCAATTTTAAGAAAATCTATGGCAGTGGAAGAAATTTTTCGTGTGATGCGTTTCATTCTTTAGTATCTTCCACATGATATCAACTTTCTCTTTTTAACATGAGATCTTCTAACGGGCGTGTTTCTTGTCTGAAGGTGTCTTGTAATGCGTCATTGGTGATGTGGTCTTCATAGAAGATGCCTAGGATGGTTCTGTAGCATTTAATTTCTAATGCTTGGATTCTTCACTGGAATTCTACTGTTAATGTCTATGATTCGCAGATGCACAGAAAGTCCAATGCCAATGAGAGCATGATCTTTGATTTCAGGCAAATTTTATTCTTTTCATATGCTTCTTAGCATTGTGACAGCTGCAACTGTTTACGCTGCACAAAAAATTATTTCCATTCTGTGACTTTCTTCACTAATAATGAGCCAAAATATTTGAATTAGCCGAATATTTTAAGTGACCATCGACTTTTATTTTGGTTTAAAGACCTTTTTCACTGTTTATAATGAGATTGGTTTTCCAACATTCATCTTCAGGCTACATCTGGAGCAGGCTTCATTCTAATTCTTATTTAAACTGACGATTTTCTCTTCTTTGATAATGGCACCATTTATGTCATCTGCAAAATGAAGTAATAGGTGTCGTGGTAACTGTGCTTTTAATGATTTAAAATGCATTTTTTTCTTGCATTCAGCGAAAAACTTAATTGTATATATAAAATAAAATACTTGGTTACTCATGCAGAAAGCAACAGTGAAATTACTTAATCATGGCCGCCATTTTTTGACAGTCGGTGTCATGTTCTTTGAAAATCTTCTTTTACTGGTTTAAAAAGCTTTCATATATGCAACAACAGAGTTAATTTTACAGATAAAAGATCCTCAATTACCCAAGCAGAATATATAACCAAAAAAATTGTAAAATTACTTTCTTTGAATATATTTGCTTCTGCTGAATTTTTTTCTGCATTCGACGATAGAGTTCATTGTTTTGATAAAAAAATAAAAATGTCGGTTGTTCATGTAGAAAGTAATTGTAAAATGACTTAAATATGGACGTCAATTTTGACAGTATTTGTCGCGTAAGGATTCTTTGAAACTTTCTCTTTTAATGTTTGAAAAAGCATAATTATTTCTTGTATGAAATAATAGGGTTAATAGTATAGATTAAAAAAAACTTCTAACTTAGTCATAGGGAATATGTAACCCAAATATTGCAAAATTTACTTAATTATGGACGTCATTTTTACATTAAATGTTGTATTAGCTTTTGTTGGATATTTTTACTTTTACTGATTTAAAAAGCAGATTTTTTTTACATTTGACAATAATGTTAGAATATAGACGATTCAACAATAGAGTATAGATAAAATATCTCTGGTTGTTTATGGAGGAAGTAACTATAAATTTACTTAAATATGGCCAACAATATTCACAATAGTAGCCATGTTAGGATTTCTTGAAAATTTTTACTTTTATTGATTTAAAAAAACAGGGTACTTTCTTCTATATAACAATAGTTAAGTGTATAGATTAAAGTTCCTAGATTTGTCACATCTCCTCTGGTGTTTCTGCTATATATTTGGAGATTCTAGATAAAATACAGAGAAGAATCTGCAATGTTGTTGATCCTGACCTGGCATCTCAGATTCATTCATTTTCCCACCGCCGTAACGTAGCTTTCTTGTGACTTTTCTATAAATACTTTCATGTTAATTGTTCTGATTAAATTTCCTCTATGGTACCTAGGCTTTATGAATTCAAACACTGTACTAGATTGTTAGCAATGTCTCATCATGTTACAATTGAAATGTGTAGATGTGACCGCAAGTTCTATGCTAACAGTGTCTTCTATCGCACTTCTCTCTTTTGGAACTCTCTTCTTGTTTTTGCTTCTCAGCTTCTTGAGCGCTTATTAGAAAGCTTTTTGAGGCTATAATCAACTGTTTTGAGTTAGGGGAGAGGTTGTTACTAATTTTTAGCTGTTTCAAAAGTCAATATCAATCGTTATCTTCTTAATTTCTGTTCTTTTGTTGTCCTCTCTCCTTAATAATATTTTTCTTATATTCTTTTACACCCAATAATCCTTCGCGTCTTAGTGGCTTTATTGCCTTGCTTAGAGTAAACTGATTAAAAAAAATGACTAAAGCAGAATATATAGCCCAACAATCTACAAAATACTTAAATATGGCCGTCAATTTTTACACTACCGATAAAATAATAATGAATATAATATTAAACAAAGAAAGAATATTTGTCTCTTGATGCCGCTGTTTCAAAAGACCATATAAAGAATGTAAAATCTAGACAATGTCTAAATGGCAGAAGAAGAGTGGAATGAATTATGAAAGCTGACGGTAACAGCTATAATCATAATTATTAATGATCTTTAAGAGCCTTGCAAAGAGTCCGGGAGTTTTAGAAAGATATATGTATATCGAAAACCATCCAGACGACACTACAGAATATCAGCTTGGAATTATCCCCGATCTTAGCGAAATTATTTAACCGCTACTTAAAGGAGAAACCCTTCCCAAGTTTGTGGAAAGTTTCAAGTGCGTCCCCGGTTTTCCAAAAGGTGGTGAGCCCCCATCCCCGTCTCAGTATAGACCCATCAGTCTTCTCATTGTCATTAGCAAGCTTTTTGAGGCTATAATCAACAAGAAGTTTGTTGATCACCTAAATAGGAACAACCTGTTGAGCGACAAACAATATGGGTTTAGATCAACCCGATCCACTGCTGATATTGTAACTGCCATTGGACAACAAATGCATGTCAAGGACTATCACACTAGATGTTTCAAAGGTCTTTGCCCAGGTGTGGCATAAAGGATTACAGCACAAGCTCTCTACCTGTGGGATTGTTGGAAGAGTCTTCTCAATTATAAAGTCCTTCCTAACTGAAGGTAGTTAGTAACGACCGGTCCTACGAAGCCCTAGCAATCCAGAACGCGTGTGAGCGCTCATCACCATCTCAGTATAGACCCATCAGTCTCCTAGTTGCCATTAGAAAACTTTTTGAGGCTGTGAAATTGCTGGAAGAGTCTTCTCAATTATAAAGTCCTTCCTAACAGTAAGGTAACTGAAGATAGTTGTTAACGACCAATCCTATGAGGCCCTAGCAATCAACACAGGAGTCGCCCAGGAGTCGCTTCTCGTACAATCCTATTTCTACTTTATATAAATGATCTGCCGATCATTTGTGCATATCTATGCTGGTGATACAAGGGTATGTGTGTGCATCTCCAAAACTCTAGATGAGCACACCCTTACAAATGATCTCTCTTCTGACCTAGCACTAACATCTCAATGTGGGAAAAAACTATCGCTAATCACGATGAACAGATGTTCTCTCAGGGAGACCCCATGACTTGAGCGCTTATTGAGCCATAAACTCAACACAGACCTAAAACGTCATTCGTAAATACGATCCATCGCTAAAGATGCTGGAAAAATGATTGGTTTCCAGTATGGAACCCCGTTTCAGAATTGTAATAAAAGGCTCTAGATTTAAGTAGCGTCAGTGAAAATAATTTTTTATTGTACGCTGACCGGCTCCAAATATTGAAATTTTTGTATTCATATATGCCAATCAGCCACGTCGTATGAAACGCGCGATATTCTTTGAAATAGTAAGCGATAAAAAATTCCTAAAATTAAATTTTGGAGGCTCACTTCAAAATATTATCAACAATAATTTCACTACTTAAAAGGGATATTTAAAAATTGGGAAAATATCTCTTAACCTATAAACTTGAGATTAATAAATCTAATTTTGGGTGAATTCTGGAGCCGATATTTTATATAATTTTAGTTCACTCTAGTTTTTCAGTGAACCTTTGACCAGGGTGTGTGTTCGTTCGCTTATTATACAAACAAAACTGAAATTATTACATTTAATTAATTACTCACATTTTTCGCATATTTATTCAAGTATATAATATGACAAAAATGCTTAGCAATATTGACACATAAAAGAAAAACATACAGGCTTGTTTACGAACGTCAACATCTTTCCCTGCCTATTTCATGTGGCTGACTGCTGTAGTTTATACACACAGATAAAACAACGTAAATCCGTGTCACATCCTGACACATGTAGACACATTTTCTGTTTATCCTATACTAACGCAATTCATTTGGTTGTACTGTAAAAATGATACACAAAATATTTTGTGCGAATTTGTTCGCAAAGGATCTTTGTCATTTAGTTCTTTCAATTTGAAAGAAAAATAATACTCAAAAAATTATTGGAATTTGTAGAGCTGTGTTTGAAGATTCGTTTATTTCTTCTTTATACGCGTCCTTGTGGGTGACAGATTATTTGCTACCCTATAACCCGTTTCTCACAGACGAAACATCGCAAGCCTCTCGCTGCTCTGTTCAGACGAACTACATTCCTTAGTCCCACCAGTTCTAACGTTAACGGCGAAGACCCGCCATGCCACGCCCCTTGTAGCGAACCACCCTCATTCCTTTCGTATTCCATTAGTGAGATGTCAGTTCCATTTAAGAGGTTTCTTTCCACGAACAGCTGCTTTGTGGAACCGACTCCTAAGAGGATTCTTCCTCGATCGCTACAATCTTAACCTATTCAAGTCTAGAGTTAATTATTATTTTCCCTATATATCCCCATAATCTGTGCCTCTTATTTTTATATACCTCTATCTTGAGTGGCTCTCATGCCTTATACAGAGTGTACATCATTGTAAAAAAGGCAAACATGAAAAATACTGCGGATAGTATTGTAGTATTAATGAAACTTGTTGCCAGTTCATATCTGGTGAAAATAATGAATTATCAAAATGGTGTTAAAGTCACTGCGTAGAAATAAAACCGAAAACACTGAAAACTGAAAGTTTATGAAAATAATTTTGATTATTTTTAATTCTTGAGGCACAAATCTATATCGATTTGTTTTCTGTTTTTTCTGAGATTTTCATTAATCAATGATAAACTTGATACTGTTCATTGCTATAGGTAAGAACGCTATGACGATATGCCATAATTGTTACTAATTTTAATTATTATTTCAATGGAAATATTCAACCTGCCACTATTCTCCTCTGGCCATGAGAGCAAGTAAGCTATCGGGCGGTTGTCGTCGCCTGAAAAAAAATGAAAAATTGAAAGAACGAAAAATATTGTTCTGAGATTAAATGACTGGTTTTCACAATTTGCATTTTTGCTTTAAATTCAAACAGATTGATAAGAAATTTGCCTTCGGTTGAAAAATATTCCGGCGGGAAGAAAACTCCGGAATGTTTTTAAATTTGCCATTTTCATTAATTTACTAGCAAAGTACCCATCAAAATATGACGGTGTTATTTATGTATGAATCGACACTTCTAGTCAGTGTGTTATGGTCCGGTTCCCTGTACCACGGTGATAGTCCAAGGTAGAACCAATAAAGAAGAACTTGAACACGTATATGAAATAACACAGATATATTACAAACAGGAATATATACAGAGAAGTAGAAATTGTTAGTACGAACAATCAGGTTTAGTAGTAATTGTCTGAACGCGACTCTGTTTCGGACTGCCTCTGACTCGACTGACTGACTCGCTCGCTCTGACTGACTGACAGACTCCTGACGGACTTCACTCCAGACTTCAGACTGAACTCGCTGCTTCCTCTTGAGGCGCAGTATTTATTATGTATGGAATAGTCTATTATGTTATTATGGGTTAGGTCCCATAACACAGTGTCATGGAGTAAAATGAGGCCTCTTTGCCAAAGGGAAGGCACCTACATGTGAAAATTATATGAATTCATTTTAGTGAGTAAAATCTTACTCGCTTTAGTGAAGCTAAAAGGTTGCGTGTTTGTGTGTTTTTGATAGTAGGGGTTGTGTTTTCACATGTTACAATTAGAGAAGACACGTACAAAATTTCGGGTTTCTAACACCCCCCCCTTTTATTCGTTTTTTTTATAATAGGGTAGTGAAACAAAGTTCTCAATGTCTCTTGGGAACGTCCGTTTTCTTTTTGGTCCACAAGTTACGGTTTAGTAAGTATAAGCATTATCATAATTGTCGAACTCAAGTCAGCATTGCGCAGAGTTGGAACGACTAAAGAAAAATATTGTCTTAATCCATAGGTGGAGGTTTTGGAAACCATGCTTTTCGTTGGAAAATGGAAAAGAGTGAGTAACTCGTCAGTGGACAGAGGAAACTAACTATAGCATTATTTAAGATTAAGAAGTTCTCGCCGTAATTTTTCTACTCATCTCTGTGTTAGATCAGGATTCAATTTTATGTAAAAACATAAAATTGAATCCTGATCTGAATCGAACGACTAACCCAGAGATGAATAGAAAAATTTTGACGAGAACTTCTTAATCTTAAATAATGCTATAGGATTTACTTACACTCATGTTTTATAGCTCATGAGTTTTCTAGATAATTGCAGAGGTGTGGCACTTTGATCCCGGGGAGAATGCACAGATACCAGCCCTGTTTTGAGTTAGGGGAGAGGTTGTTAACTCAGTAAGTGAATGTGGATCAATAAGATAAAATCAAGAAATGAAATCATAATGAATAATAAAAAAGAGTAAAAGAAGCTGGAATATGATTTCCCCACTTGGTTTTGTGAAATGATGTTAGTCGGTGCTGGTTAATTCTATAAAAAGACAAACACTTTCTATTTCATCCACTCATCCTTCTTCTTTTTGCTTCAAGATGTGGCAGTACGTAGAAAAACGGAGGATCCCTTTAGTTTCCTCGGTCTACTGACGGCTTACTCTCTCTTTTCAATTTTCCAACGAAAAGCGTGGCTTCACAAACCTCCATCTATGGAGTAAGACAATATTTTTCTTTGGTCGTTCCAACTCAGCGTAAGGCTGACATGAGTATAACCATTATAGAGATGCCTAGATTTACCTACCTTATCTTTTGAACCATGTAAAAGGAAAGGGCATACCATAACCATGTTTAAACATTCCAACGATAACTTATTTTTGCTTGGGATGAAACGATTAAATATATATATATGTGTGTGTGTGTGTGTGTGTGTGTGTGTGTGTGTGTGAGTGTAAGAGAGGAGGTTAATGTAGACGTGAGCATCGGCTATAATTATGTACCTACGGTAAAGGTCATTGGAGAAAATTTTAAGTTATTTTGGCTTTTCTTTTTACTTTGCTTTTTATTTTCATGATTTCGCCAGGTAAGTTGGATGTTTGTTTTTATCTTCTTTCATTCCCCACGTCTCTCTATCTTTCTCTTACTCTTTCTTTCTCTTACTCTTTCTTTCTCTTACTCTTTATTTCCCTCCCCCCACAAAACAGTTTCACTCTCATTCATTCGACCATTCTCTCTCTCTCTCTCTCTCTCGCCAATTCTTCTGACTCGTCTCTAGATCTATTTCTTTTTATTTACACCTCTACAGTTATCACTCTCTCTCTCTCTCTCTCTCTCTATCTTTCTCTTTCTCTTCTCTTCCTTTTCCCAATTTCTGTCTTTCACTCCCTTTCTACGACACCCTTTCTCACTCTTTTCATATTTCTAATTCTCCCTTGCTCTTCTCTTTCTATTTTCCAATTTCATTCTCTGACTCTCTTTCTACCTCTCCCTATCTCACTCTTTCTATATTTTTCTTTCTCTTTTCTTTCTTTTTCCCAATTTCATTTATAACATTAAGTGGGTACAAAGTGAAGGATCACTGTATATTTCTCTCATTCTTTCCTCTTTAGATTTTCATCTGTCTTCTGTTATTTAGCATTATAAATAGGTAAATCCCTCTTGTAAATATTTTTCATTCAAACTTATGGAGAGAGCATACCATGCAACCGAGTCGACCCAAATAATTCAGATTTCATTGAAAACATTTATTGTGTACATGCTTTCCACTTTAGATTTTTATTTATCTTTTTTTAATTTAGCATTATGAACAGGTAAATCCCTCCTCTAAAACCTGGGAAATTTTTTTTTTTTTTTGAAGTTATGGAGTGAGCTTAGCATGCAACGGAGTCGACCCAAATAACTCAGACCTCACTGATAAAATTGTAGCATTATGATCAGGTAAATCCCTCTCCTCTAACAAATTGGTGAATTTTTTTTTTCATTTGCTCATATTCATTGAGCATAACACGCAGCCGATTCAGCCCATACAATTGGGATTTCCTTGTAAGAATTTTGTGTGGATAAAGTGGGGGGGGTCAGTGCATATTTCTCTTTTGCTTTGTCTTTTAGATTTCTATTTAACATCTTTCATTTACCATTATGATGATGCAAAAGTCTCCTCTAATAATTGGTGAAAATTTTTTTTCATTTGTTCTTATGGAATGAGCATAACCCGCAGCTGAGTCGGCCCATACAATTGGGATTTCATTGAAAGAATTTTGTGGGGATATTTCTCGTTTGCTTTGTTTTTTAGATTTCTTTTTAACTTATTTTAATCAGCATTATGATGGGGCAAATGCCTCCTCTAAATCCTGATGAAAATTCATTTTCATTCGGACTTATGAAGTGAGCGTAGCATGCAAGTGTGTCAACACATATAATTAGTATTTCCTTGATAGTTGTTTGTGGGCGCAAATTGTGTATCACTCTATATTTCCCTTATGCTTTGTCTTTTTGATTTCTTTTTAACTTTTTTTCATTCAGCATTATGATCAGGTAAATCCCTCCTCCAAATCCTGGTGGAAAATCTTTTTCATCCGGACTTATGGAGTGAGCGTAACATGCAACCGAATCGACCCATGTAATTGGGATTTCTTTGAAAGATTTTTGTGGGCGCAAAGTGGCGGATCACTGTATATTTCTCTTATGCTTTGTCCTTTAGATTTCTATTTAACTTACTTCATTCAGCATTATGATCATTTAAATACCTCCTCTAAAACATGGTGGAAATTTTTTTTTCATTCAGACAAATGAAGTGAACGTAGCATGCCTTTGTTTCGACCCATATAATTGGGATGTTTTTAAATTTTTCTTTCGGATACAAAGTTTGTGATCTATATATATTTCTCTTGTGTTTTGTCCTTTAGATTTCTATTTAACTTATTTCATTTAGCATTAGGATCATGCAATTCTCTAGTCTAAATCCTGGTGTAAAGTTTTTTTTTCATTCGGACTTATGGATTGAGCATAATGTGCAACCGTGTCAACCTATGCAATTGGGATATCTTTGATAGCTTTTTCACGGACATAAAATGGCGGATCAGTGTATATTCACTTACATTTTGTCTTTTAGATTTTTGTTTAATATCCTCAATTTGACATTAGAACCATGCAAATCCCTACTGTTGGCCCTGGATAAAGATTTTTCATTCGGACCTATGGGGGTGATCGTATCATGCAACCGTATCAACCTATGCAATTTGGATATCTTTGATAGCTTTTTCCCTGACATAAAGTGGCGCATCAGTGTATATTCACTTACGCTTTTTTTTTTAGATTTTTGTTTAATAATCTCAATTTTACATTAGAACCATGGAAATCCCTACTGTTGGCCCTGGATAAAGATTTTTCATTCGGACCTATGGGGGTGATCGTATCATGCAACCGTGTCTACCTATACAATTTGGATATCCTTGAAATATTTTGTGTAGAGACAAAATGGGGGATCAATTTATATTTCTGTTGTTTTGGCTTTTTTTTTTCTATTTAATTCGTTTTTTACCTTAGGACCATGAAAATATCCACTCTTAACCCTCGTGAAATTTTTGTTTCTTTCATATTTATTGATTGTTGTTTCTCTTGTTGCTTTTGCGTTTGCTTACACATTCGTAAAGTAAAAAAATGTATGGGTTGATTTAGGCCGTCAATACCGCGACAGTACTGTTGTTAGTTTATAATTTTGACAACTGCTCACGGCCTAACATGTGTAAATAACCATTATTTTCACTATGTTTAAAGGAAAAAGTATTACTTTTACAAAATTCTTATAAATTACGAAATTTGATGAGTGATCATACCAATGTTAAAAATATCTAAAAACTAATTTAAATTATTTTTTACGAAAATAAAACCAAAATCTAACTTAAAAGAAAAATTTAGATTATTAAAAATGCGTTCTGTGTATGTGATACCAATCTATATAAAATTTGCATGTCCCCAAAATATTAATCTATAGGTCATCCCGCCAAGGGAAACAACTCTTTCATTTCTAATATGAGTTGTTTCCCTTTGATTATTTTCATTTTTATTTTTAAGAAAAGGAAGAACAGAAATGAGTGACGCCTGTTGGCAAATAAAAATTTAAATCTTTTATTTATATTCAATATTTATTAGCTTTTATACTTTGGATGCTGAAACGTTTAAAAACTGTGAATTAGAATAATAATGATTAAATATGTAAATTTTGTAACAGATGGTAAAAAAATATTAACTATTCTTTACCTGTTAAGTTAATAAACGTAAATTTAGTGAATTACCGCTTACAAGACACCCGTTTTTTCCAAGACAAATGCAAGGCAACGCCTAGGCTCAAGCTTGGTCGGTCATCTGATTGACTTCACTGATAGGGATATACAGTAGTGGCCATTATATAAGGAACGGAAACAACAAAGACATAAATATGTGTATTACTTAAAAAGTAATGCATGATTAGCAATGAAATTTTTACCGAATAAAGATTAGGGTGTAATGCATAAATCGGTGTAACACGGATATAAGAGAAACCCGGATATAAGAGAGATTTTCTCTGGTCCCAAATTAGAGCCTGTGTTAATGTATATAAAATAGACCAAACCCGGATATAAGAGAAACCCGGATATAAGCGACTTCTTCTCCGGTCCCGACAACTCTCTTATATCCGGGTTACACTGTACAAAGTTACAAAAATTTACATAATAGTTTGTTTTGTTTTTTGTTTTTTTTAATAAAGATTAAATGGAACAAAGGAAATAAGCTACCGGACAAAAGTTAAGGAACGATCTTGTTAATATTTGATTGTGAACAAAATATCTACAAAATTTAATATTTGGTAAACATCCCTTATTTTCAATGACTTCTCTGCATTGTCGACCACATGATCTAATTAATTTCACCTGTTCTACGGCGTACGTAAGTTTTGCCCTCAGAACCAAATATAGTAAACTTGGACTCGTCACTGAAATGAACTGTATCCCATTGTGCGTCAGTCCAAACATGTTCTCTCGCATACTCCAGGCGTGCCCTTTATTTTCGCTTTGAAATTAGGCTTCGAAGCTGGAATACGAGCATGCAATCCTGCATTTTTTAACCTGCGAGCAACCGTTTTCCTTGAAATCTTATTATCTGTCTCTTCATTAAATTTACGGGCAATTGCTGTAGCAGTTTCAAAACGGTTTTTTGTAGATATTCTAACAATTCTTCGATCTTCTCTTTGCGATGTTTTTGGAGGTCTGCCGGTTTTTGGTTTTGCATCTAACGTTTTATCGGTTTTATACCTGCTAATTACACGATGAACGATACTTTTGGACCTATGAACAATATCAGAAATTTCTGAAATTGACTTTTTTCTTGATAGCGATAATGAGTTTTTTTTTCTTCAAAAGAGTGCGTTTTGCGTGTAGAATTTGCCATATTCCTTAAAAATAAAGTCCTAATGATAAATGAACTTTTACTAATTGTTGAAAAGCTCCATCGAGTTTTTTAACAATATAAATTAAAAGTTTATGCAAATTATTAACATTGTTCCTTAACTTTTGTCCAGTAGCTTTTTTCCTTTGTTCCATTTAATTTAAAAAAAAAAAACAATTATGTAAATTTTTGTAACTTTGGATAATATTTATGCATTACACCCTAATCTTTATTCGGTAAAAATTTCATTGCTAATCATGCATTACTTTTTAAGTAATACACATATTTATGTCTTTGTTGTTTCCGTTCTTTATATTATGGCCGCTAGATTTCTATATTGATTCATTACACTATGATGTTAGCTATCTATCTAATTCAGCTTTTTATGTAGTATCCTCAGTATTTAGCTGTTACAAGTATTTCCAAGACTATAGACCTTCCTGGAGCCGAGACATAATCTTAAACATGCTCTGTTTATGAGCAGTGTGGGAGCCTTTCTGCTTTTGTCTAGTATGCAATTGCTATACAAAGAAAAATGGGACGAGTGATTAAGGTAAACAATATGTGGCGCTAGTATATGAGGGACTCATGGCGAATGTGTTGTATGAGAATGACTTTTTCTTTTTAGAAATTTCTTTCCAATATTAGGGTGGGTCTTGTAAGACGGAGAATACGGTACTATTTATTTAAATAATTTGCTCATCCTATGACTGGGAGTTTCATTACGATTTCTTTGTAATTTTTTTTTTATCTTTTAACAGTGATTGCTTATAAGAGCAGAAAATCTCTTCCCTGAATCTCCCAGGACTGTGCGTTTTTGTCTGTTGATAGCTGCTTCATGACGCATGGAATCACATCACACCTAAAAACGAGATAAATCCACATATTTTAAATAACATGACTATTATTACTCACTAAAGATGTTTAATGATTAAACTATTAATACAATGAACAGAAGTAAGCATAAAATGTTGCTTTTTATAAACAAAGCAAGGAATCTGGTCATAATATTTTTATTTATTGTACCTGAGATCAGGATTTTTTTTTAAAATTTGATTACAATTGGAGAATTCTAATTCTACAACATTACAAATAGCTAAAAATTACTTGTTCAATTTTTGTGCAAAAAGTAGATCACAGCTAAGTTTCCTTAATTCTGTCATTGAACAATGTCCTGATTGGACAATGAATATTAAAATTAGTTCTCAATCAGCATAACTAAACATATCTGGTTTCAGGCTGAGTTTTTGCAAAGATGCTTTCTGATTGTACATTATTTACATTATTCGGACTATTGTGCTCATCTTTGTCGCCATATTTATTACAACGTTTCGGACGTTGTACGCTCCGGCCTTCTTCACGTGGTCGGAATGTCAAACTTTATTTCGCTCACTGAGGTAGACTATTTATCTCTTTAGTGTCCTTCAAACCAGAAATTGAGATATTAGAACATCCAGGAATGTAGATTTTTCACTTTTCATAGCATGTGTACTGCTATGAAAACCACAACAAGTGGTTTGAAGAACACAAAAGACATGAATAGATATGGAGAAGCCCAGGAGGAGAAATGAAAACCCAGTCAACTATATAACTATCAATAATTCAGTTTTACACTGCAAATTATAGCCAACTACTGACTTTGGGAGCAACCACCTTCCAGTGATATATAGACTTTGAGTAAAACTACAGAAATTGAAGATGGCAAAGGCAGCATGAAAATTGCAATATGACAGATTCTTGAATAACCCAATTTGAAGGAGAAATATATGAACGATGTTAGAAGCTAATACAATAGACAAAATAAGAATGGAAACTCAAAGTGTGACAGAATCTTTAGTAACATCAACAACTGAGATCATCCCAATGAAAAAATATGCAAAGAATAGATGATAGATGATATTCTTAACATGGTGAAAAAGAGACAAGAAACAATCCCAGCAAACAGCACAGAATATAGGATCATGCACAAAGAAATTAGGAACAAATACAAGCAGGCTAAAGAGGAATGACTCAATGAAATATGTGCAGAAATAGAAAGAATGAGTATTGCAGATATGCATAAAAATAAGTAACAGGACAAAAGACATGATCATCAACAAGATGCATAAAATTCAAGGATGGAATACTGATATTAGAGAAAGAAAAAATACTTCAGAGATGAAATGAATACATTGGAGATCTCTTCCATGATGAACGAGGACAACCAGCAATATACAAAAAATATTAAAGTCCTAGAAATATTAAAATCTGAAATGAAATCTACATTGGCCAAATTGAAGAGAAACAAAACAGCAGGACCAGACAGGATGATAATAGTTGATTTTGGAACTGTCGTTATTGCACTCAATTTGAAGGGGTTTGACATGATTAATGACAGAATATATTTTTTGAGGAAATTAGATATATAGTTAAGTTTAGGTTCAAAATTGGATGATTGGAATTTTATTCTTGTGATCAGTGAAAGATTTAAGGTTGTCAAAAAATTCTGTATCCTTATTGAAAACAAATGTGTAAATGTCATTTAATAAATTTTTTCCAATTGCAACATTAACCTCATTCTCAATAAATCAAAGAAAACAAATATAAAATACTCAATTTATAGAGGCAAAATTGATATTAAATATAATGTATTTATATTGCTGTCAGCAATGAAAATTAATTCCTTTTTTCTCATATGGAATATAGGTTTTGTTATTTTTTTCAATGAAAAAAAATTAGACTAATTCTCCCAAAAAACCCACACACACACTATAAAATCTTATTTTAATCAACAGTAATAAAATAATTAGTTTTTGAATCTTGTCCCAGAATTTTTTTTTCAATGAGTATTATCAAAGTTCTGACCATTATAAACATTTGCTGTTATTTTTATTACATTCGATATTGAAATTTCAACCACTGTAGTGTTCATTTGCAACGTAAAATTAATTAGTTATTTTGCATTTTTATACAACAGACTCAATTATTTGAAAAAGAAATTAAACATTTTGTATTTTCAAACTGACATTTCTTTAAAACATTGTGTGAGTTTCTTTCATTAAAATAAACGATTTCCATTTAGGTAAATAATACTGTTTCTTTCCTTCTCTTTTTTTATTCCAAATTCAACTTTGAAATTTTATTCAAATAGGGTAATGTTTCCATTTGACCTTGTTAATTTTATCCTTTTTTCTTTGTTTAATTTATATTCTGATTTTCAAAATTTAAATTAATTAAAAAAATAAACTTACTTCTGGTAAATAATGTGATATTTTCCTTCATCAGATCAGCTAGATCTGTTCTTAAACTTATACACATTTTGAAATTTCAGGTTCCATTGAAGAAAGGGAAAAATTAAAAGCTCAGGGAGAGATAGAGAAAAGAGGATCAAAAGCAGTTTCCATCTTGGAATTATTGACAAAGATCCTGTCAAAAATATCAAAGTGCTGCAGAAGTGCAGAGAGATTAAACAGGAAGATTGAAAGATAGCAACAACAGGATTCTACACACATTGCCTCTACAACTATTTTTTCCACCAATGTCTTCCAGTGAAGAAACAACTGGCTGGTTGTTTTGTTTTACAGCATAGCAACACCACATGGGTAAATTAAAGTTGAGACATGCTTATATTTCATAAAATTTAATTTTTGTTTCAAACATATGGTATCATATTTATTTACTTATTTATTTGTTAATGCAATCTAATGGTTTCAGCTATTTTTCTTTCACAATCCTATGGTAACAACTACTTTGATTGCTTTAGATATCAGTTGTTTTTTTCTATGAACCCATTCTTTGGGGAAGTGATATTTTGTCCATCTTTGCTTTTTCAAAGAGCTCCTTTATGTTGGTCATATTGAAGTACCTTTTCTTAGATGAAGCCAGAGTCAAAACTTGTTTTATAGTGTATGCAATTTGTCATGTTTGTCACATTGGTTGTTCTTCCCCTTTCAGTAAGTATGAGTGTATAATTCTTGTATGGTCAATGCACAAGTGGGCCAATATTACCTATTTTCGGAATTTTCTGTATCCTGGCTTCCATTCTCCAAGTACTAGCTTGATTTGCAGTAATTTATTTGGTGCACTTTTATTCCAATGTTGCTGCCATTTTTGTTTAATAATCATGTTTATTTGGCTCTTCAGGTCTGTAATGGATTTTAAAGTTCAGATCAATTTTCTATATTTTCAACATGTTTAGCAGCTGCATCAGCTTTGTCATCTCCAATTATTCCAATGTGACTTGGGATCCAACACATCACAATATCTATTGACACGGATATTAAATGGAGTTTATTTAAAAACTTGACTATTAATGGGTTGCTAAGTTTTTTGTTTAGTGTTGTTAAAAGTTATAGTGAATCAGAAGAGATTATAATTTTTTTGTTTTTGCTGATTAATGCTGAGCACTAGATCTATAACACTGGCTTTAGCATTGAAGAGGTTTCGTCTGGGAACTGTTGACTGCTTACTTTCTTCTGGATATTTCTGCACATCATGTTAGATTTCTGTGTTTGGACCTATCTGTAAATCTTTACATTTTAGCATCTTTATTTGGCATAAAAAAAACATTATTTTGGAAATTCTTGCAAGGACTTACTCACAAATGAATGAAATTATATTTTAACTTTTTCTTTTTTACAACTCTTATCCCCATTTACTTAATTTTATGAAATTTTGAGAAATTAAAATTTCAGCCTCTTCATATTTAAATCATCAATTTGTTTTTGTCAAACACAATTTGCCAAAAATATGTTCTGAATCATAAAATAAAAAAATGCAATAAAACTATGGCATTATTTAATTAGAAATTCTTTTAATTACTTTTATAAATAAGATATATTGAGGACACTATTGTCTTAAGAAAAACAATTTTTAAGTAATACTGAATTTTTAAAAGAATTGTTTTCTTTTTTATTAAATTTTAGAAAAAATTATTAAGTTTTAAATCTTTTAAAAATTTTTACTAATTTCAACCTTTTAGATGATATTATTAAAAGAAATCTATATTTGCTAATCATAAATGGAAACGCTTAGTACAAATCGTTAGTTCTGTATGGACTAAAAATGTCTACTCTTCGTGGATGCATCGTTGATAGAGTAGCATCAGGGTATATAAGAAACATGTGACTTTATATATATATATATATATATATATATATATATATATATATATATATATATTGTTAAATATATGGGTGAGCCCGGCTACATACTGTGTTTTTAACGTTGTATCCACTTATTTTCATGGAACTCTTAAAACTTTCTAATGTTATCTGCTCTGAACTTTTCTATTCTCTCAATTATAGTGAATCTGGCATGGGTTTTGAAATCATGTTTTTCCAGGCAGAAATGTTGTTCTACAGGTAATAATTTTTCATGGGGAGCCGACTTAATTCGATTGCGATAATTATTAATTCTGTAGTGAAAGGGCCATTCAGGTTTTCCTACATATTGTTTCTGGCATAGTGTGCATTCTAGGAGGTAAATTATGACTTCTACAGTTAGAATCGTGGTAGATTTTGAAAGTAGATTTCGTGATCGAGCTAGTGAATGAATTCGTGTGTCTAATGTGGTTGCAGCATAAACTTCTTTTGTTGTTGCATGGTTGGGAAAATCCTCTTGTTTTTGTTGTTAGTTTATTACGGATTACCTTGTCTCCAGAAATGTGATTTCTTTTAGGTTATTAGGTCTACGATATGCTAGAATGCCGGGTTCCTTAAACAATTTTTTTTAGGTCTGGTGTGAGATGTATTATTTCCCAGCGACTTTTGATTATTTGGGATAGTGGAGGCAGAGTGGGGTTGAAAGTTGTTACTAGAGGAATGCGGCTAGATTTATTTTTAATTTTGTACATTAGGGGGTGTCTTCGCTAGGTGTGGAAATTGTTTGTATTTTTCAATATATTTCTTCGACTACTTCTTCATCTATTAATGTGGGCATCTTCTATTAATCACAGCAGGCTATTCAGTTACATCCTGTAATCCGGCAAAATATTCTGGAAAAGTTCCCATTTCCCTTGTTTACTCTTTCCTCATAATTCTAACGATTTTCTTCGTATTTATTTATTCCATTTCATTATCAATTTCCGATAAATCTGCAGGAAAAAAAAACATTAATGAATGCGTCTCAAATAAATCTGGCAAAATATTCACGAATAATTCATATTTCTCTTGTTTACAAAATACATACCGTAATCAGGAAAAATATTCCAGAATCTTTCAAATACACACGAAGAAAAGCTTTGTAATTATAAGAAGCAAAGAAGAGAAATGTATATGTTATCAGAATATTTCAGCGGATTACAGGATGTAACTTAATATCCTCCTCTGATTAAAAGAAGATGCATACATGAATGTTATTTTCCTACAATTTAATCTAATAGCAATAGATGAAACAATAAACGGAATAAAAGTCATGAAGTAAAGCGTTGCAATTATCAGTAAATAGCAAAGGAGAGAAATGAATAGGTTCTGAGAATATTTTGCCGGATTACGGGATGTAACTTAATATCCGCCTCTAATTAGAAGGAGATGCATACACGAATGTTATTTTCCTACAATTTAATCTAAAATCAATAGATGAAACAATAAATGGAATAAAATACATGAAGTAAAGATTTGCAATTATCAGTAAGTAGCAAAGGAGAGAAATGTATAGGTTTTGAGAATATTTTGCCGGATTACAGGATGTAACTTAATATCCTCTGTTGATTAAAAGAAGACTCATACATGAATGTTATTTTCCTACAATTTAATCTAAAATCAATAGATGAAACATTAAATGGTATAAAATACAAGAAGTAAATCTTTGCAATTATCAGTAAGTAGCAAAGGTGAGAAATGTATATGTTTTGAGAATATTTTTCCGGATTACAGGATGTAACTAAATATCCTCCTCTGATGAAAAGAGGATGCATACATGAAAGATATTTTAATAAAATTTAAAACAAAAGATGAAACAATAAATGGAATAAAATACAAGAAGTAAAGATTTGCAATTATCAGGAAGTAGCAAAGGAGAGAAATTTATAGGTTTTGAGAATATATTACCGGATTACAGGATGTAACTTAATATCCTCTTCTGATTAAAAGAAGATGCATACAAGAATGATATTTTCATACAATTTAATCTAAAAACAATAGATGAAAAAATAAATGGAATAAAATACACGAAGTAAAACTTTGCAAATATCAGTAAGTAGCAAACGAGGGAAATGTATAGTTTTTGAGAATATTTTGCCGGATTACAGGATGTAACATAATATCCTCCTCTGGTTAAAGAAAATGCATACATGAATGTTATTTTCATACAATTTAATCTGAAAACAGTAGATTAAACATTAAATGGAATAAAATACACAAAGTAAAGCTTTGCAATTATCAGTAAGTAGCAAAGGATAGAAATGTATAGGTTTTAAGAATATTTTAACGGATTACAGGATGTAACTTTATATCCTCCTCTGATTAAAAGAAGATGCATACATGAATTATATTTTTAAAACAATTTAAACTGAAAACAATAGATGAAACAATAAATGGAATAAAATACACGAAGTAAATTTTTGCAATTATTAGTAAGTACCAAAGGAGAGAAATGTATAGGTTTTGAGAATATTTTACCAGATTACGGGATGTAACTTAATATCCTCTTCTGATTAAAAGAAGATGTATACATGAATGTTATATTCCTACAACTCAATCTAAAAACAGTTGAGGAACAAATAAATGGACTAAATTACACGAAATAAAGCTTTGCAATTATCAGTAAGTAGCAAAGGGGAGAAATGTATAGGTTTTGAGAATATTTTACCGGATTACAGGATGTAAATTAATATCCTCCTCTGATTAAAAGAAGATACATACATGAATGTTATTTTCCTACAATTTAATCTAACGACAACAAATGAAACAATAAATGGAATAAAAGACACGAAGTAAAGCTTTGCATTTATCAGTAAGTAGCAAAGGTGAGAAATGTATAGGTCTTGAGAATATTTTGCCGGATTACAGTATGTATCTTAATATCCTTTTCTGATTAAACGAAGATGCATACATGAATGATATTTTCATACAATTTAATCTAAAAACAATAGATGAAAGAATAAATGGATTAAAATACACGAAGTAAATCTTTGCAATTATCAGTAAGTAGCAAAGAAGAGAAATGTATAGGTGTTGAAACTTGACTAATGCATGGAATAATAATGCAACACAAAATGTACTTAGAACAAAATGTATTGAAACAAGAATGTGTACACAATATTTACATATAGTCTTTTGTATATTCCTGGTAAGACCGTTTCTGGAGAATGTGTTGACTGAGTCTCAGTCGGGCAGAGTCTCTGTTTGAATCTCTTGATTCCTTCCTCTCTTCCCGGTACTAACTATATTTATATGGTCGATACTCCACTTAGCAAATTAGGTGGATCCTCCCACAACACCCCCTCTCAAGCCTTGGAATCCCTTTTGGATTTCAAACTGGCTTCCTATATGGGTTGATGTTTATGGCTATTTGTTTGTAGATCCATTTGCATACTTCATATGCATATGTCCATCCGCTTAATTTTAATATTTTTTCCGTTTTGGATTCACGTCCAATGGGTCCGTGATCTTTCGTTTCCTACCGGATCTTCTCGGTTCAGGAGTATTCTGCGGATGTTCTACTTGAAACATATCATACCTTACCTCAATGGGTTCTTCCTACTCATCAGGTATACTCTCTTCAAGCGCTATAACGTAACATTTTTTAAGTTTATTCTGGTGCCTTTTATGAGTATTTTTCGGTCCTTTAATTATGTAAATCAGGTCACCGATTCTCTTGTCCACTATGCGTTGCTCCCAGAACTCAACGTTGTTTTTGTAGCACTTGAAAAACACCTTCTCTCCGGAGGTGTATCTTTTTCTCGCTGTATACATAGTATTCTTTACTCTATTTTTTCCTGGCAAAAGCTTGTCAAACACTGACTTAACTTTCCTAGCGAACATTAGTTCAGCTGGTGCCATGTTTGAGTGTGTTCTCTGGTTTGGCGTGATTCTGTATACTTGTAGGAATTGCTGAAGCGCCTTTTCCGTTGGAACTCCTGAGGCTTTCTTCAGGGCGCGCTTTAAAGTATCGACAAATCTTTCTGCGAGTCCATTGGACCTCGGATGATACGGCGGCGTCATTATGTGGTTAATTTGATATAACTCACAAAATTCCTTAAATTCTTCAGAAGTGAATTGTGTACCATTGTCACTCACAATACACTCTGGCACATCGAACCGTGCAAATAGTTCATGCTAGAATGTAGTTGTGGTATTAGACGTAGGCTTTTTGCAGCGTAGTACTTCCGGCCATTTTGTAAAACTATCTACCACTATTAAGTAGTAATAATCTTCTACTGGACCAGCGAAATCAATGTGTAATCTTGTCCACGGATGATCCGTCTTGGGCTATGGTTTGTGTACTATAGGTGGTGCCTTAGCTGCTAACGCACATCCTTTACATCGATGAACCATGTTTGCGATATCCACATCCATTCCTTTCCAATATACAAAGCTTCGCATTAAGCTTTTGTTCTATTAACCCCAGGTGACCCATATGAAAGTCCCGTAGTATTCTTTTCTGCAACTTTTTTGGTACTACTACTCTCTCACTATATAATAAAACTCCTTCACCTATTGAATAAATCTCCTGCACTTTTTGGTCATTTGCTATCATTTTGCTTTTTTATTTCTAAAATGAAATCATCGCTTTCAGCTTCTTTTTAATTTCCTTTAGTGTAACCGGTAGCTCTCTTACAATGTTGTTTACCATGCTTTTCACCTCATAATCTGCTCTGATATTTGCAATAATTGATTCTTCGAATCTTTCTTCTTGACTCGGTACGAGTCTTGATAAACTATCCGCATGAATTATATTTTTTGGATGATAGGTGCTTTATGTGAAAATCATAATTGAGAAGAATGGTTCCCCATCTCAACAGACGATTTGCCGTATAAACGGGTAACCCTTTCTTTGAACCAAAAGTAGTGATCAGTGGTTTATGATCCGTTTCAAGCATAAAATGTCTGCCGTGGATGTATCTGCGAAGTTTTGTTATGGCAAAATGATACTCAACGCCTCTTTTTCGATTTGTGAGTAACTTCTTTCTCCTGGGAGTAAAGTTCTCGAAGCATGTGCAATTAGTTTTCTAGAACCATCTGGCATTATGTGTTGAATACACGCTCTATCCCGTATGAACTGGCGTCACTTGCCACTACAATATCCAGTTTTGGATTGTAATGGGTTAAAAAGAGGTCGGACGTAAGCATTCTCTTTATTTCATCAAAGGCTTTCTGACATTCTACCGTCCATTCCCATGCCTTGTATTTTTTTAGCTGTTCATTCAACGGAGCTCTTAGGTTGTACATTCCTTTAATGAACGCTTGATAATAATTTGCGAGCCCTAGAAAACTCTGTAGCATCGTCACATTAATGGGCGTCGGCATGTCTCTAATCGCAATGGACCTTTCCGGATCTGGAAATCTGCCCTTTTTGTTGATTATGTGACCTAAATACTAAATTTCCTCCAAACCAAATTCGCACTTTGACTCTTTGACTTTAAAACCAAAGTCCTGAATCTTTTTAAATACTTGATTGAGATGCTTTCGATGTTCGTCGACGGTTTCGCTCCTTACTATGATGTCGTCTAAGTAGGCGCACGCAAAGTCTAAATCATTCAACATGACGTCCATAGCTTGTTGAAAAATGGCTGGTGCCACTTTAATACCAAAAGGAAGCCTGTTGTACTTGAATAACCCTCTATGCGTGTTTATCCCTAGTAACTTCGAACATTCCTCTTCGACGGGAATTTGGAGATGGGCATCTGATAAGTCGATTTTGAAAATATAACTCTACCATTTAGCTTGTTAAAATCTCCTCCGGACTCGGTAACGGGTAATGGTAGTCCTTAATTACCGAGTTCAACCCTGTCGAAAAAATCAACGCAGACTCTGACTTGGTTTGATTTCTTTTTTATGCACAAATCGGCGCAGCCCATGAATTAGATTCTACTTTCGAAATAATTCCCATTTTTCCAACCTATCCAGTTCTTCGTTAATTTTCTCTACACTTGCGAAAGGCACGTTACGTTTCTTTTTAAAAATTGGCATAGTATTTTCCTTTAATTCAAATTTAGCTTCAAACTTGTTACATCTTCCAAGACCAGGTGTGAAGGTTTCCGGAAACTTTTCTTTAATTCATCTTTAATGTCCTGTCTTGTTTGCGTATTACTTTCTACTTTTCTGCAGAATGAGTTTAACGGTTTATCCCACAATTCAAATGTTTCAATAAAATCTGTACCCATCAAGTTTTCTCCATTTTCAGAATGAAAACTTTTATTTTTTTAACTATCCCGTTCAATTTCATGGGAAGTACAACCTCGGCTTCGAAGTTAATTTGCTTTCCAGTTACCGTTCGAGCGCATTTCGTTGACTTCATTATTGTAGGCCTTTTTAAAATTTTCCATGTTTTATAGTTCATTATTGTTAAATCTGAACCCGAAGCGAGTTGAAATTTGATATTCTTGTTAAATATTTCAGTCGTCACATATTTCCTCAAATCTCTATCTGATTTTAGATTTGAATTTGTTTGTCTAATTCGGCTATTGACTTTTTCGTTTTACAACACGATCCTTTGTGTCCATTCTTGTGGCACACGAAACATTTCTTATTTCTATATGGGCAATTTACCTCCCAGTGTCTTTCGTTGCAGCATCTACAATTATATGGTGGAACCTTTTTTTTCCTCGTTCTTTTCATTTAATTTTTCTTGTCTATTTTTTAAAATACGCCGAATTTTTTACTCCAATTTTTTGCTGATGGGTAATTTGACTGTTTTTTTAGTTTTTTTAATATAAGCAATGCCAGCTTCTTCGATTTTTTTTACCTCTTTCTTTAAACTTACGGCCCGCTGACACTCCTCTGCTAACTTTTGTAGGGTAAGGTTTTGTTCAGATTCGAGTTTAGCCAAAACTCTACGTCTTATTTCAGCACTCTTACTGTATACCAGTCCTTGAGCAAAAATTAAACACTTGAATTCTTCAACCGTAATCTCTGCCAATCTGAAATTGTCACAATGTCTATTCACTATAGATGCATATGTTAAGTAATCCTGATCGTCGGATTTAGCGACATTCATGCATAACCATCGCTTATGGCAAAGCGACATATTTGCTCCAAACAACTCCTTTAGCAATTTCACTGTTTCCGAGAATTCCAATTCATTCGTTCTTCTCGGTAGAATAAAATCTACAAATTTGCTATGTTCTGCTGTACCTAGCTTTCTTAGTAATAGACTGAGTTTTCTTGAATTCGACCAGTTTTCACAGTCTGTGTAGAAAATATCTTCATATCGTTTAAAGTACGCTTCAAACGTTTTTTCTTCGTCTAGCCCGTAGTTGAAAGTTTCCAGCGAATTAAATATGATGTTATTAGAATATGAAGAATTTCCTTCATTTGCCTGATTGTTGTTTAATTTCTCCAGTGTTAACTTTTGAATTTCTAAAACCTTGATCTGCATTTCTTGATATTTTTGCTGTTTTCCTCTTGCTTTTCTTGATATTTTTGCTGTGCTATCTGTTGTTCCCTTATTAATAAGGCAAACTGTTCACTTTGACGTTTCTGACTCAAATGCTCGGATTTGAATAATTCAGATATGACTTTGGATAATTCATCCATCTTTTGCTGATAGTTTTCATGCAACAAAGAATATACTTTTAATTTGTTTATCCACGGATATAATATAATCTGACCAGAAAAATCGAAACAAATTACGACTTTTTTATTTTATGTCTTGCTATATAAAATATTGTTGAGCAAGCAAAAAAAAATATATTGTTTTTTTTTAAAGTTCGTTACCTTTCAAAGTCGACACGATGTATTTGTGCGCCTTTTAATTCCATGCATGTTTTTGTAGACGGCCCGTTTATTTATTTTTTTTTTTTTTAAATCACCGTTATTCGTTTACGACACCTTTCAATTTTTTCTGAGTGAACGTTCCTTTATGCTTAGTCGTCCATTAACGAGTTCTAAATATCCAGAAATTCAGAATCGTTCGCCGTTCCGTTATATGTTGGACTTTTAATTAATAATTTTTCCTTCAGCCTGGGTTCTTCAATGATTTGTCCCAATTGTTGAAGGCTATCAATTATCAATTCTTTTTTTTCGGATAGTTCTTGCTACCTCGTCGCCATTGTTGAAACTTGACTAATGCATGGAATAATAATGCAACACAAAATGTACTTAGAACAAAATATATTGAAACAAGAAAGTGTAGACAATATTTACATATAGTCTGTTGTATATTTCTGGTAAGACAGTTCCTGGAGAATGTGTTGACTGAGTCGCAGTCGGGCAGAGTCTGTGGTGGAATCTCTTGACTCCTTCTATTCTCGGTACCAAACGTGTTTATATGGTCGGTACACTACTATGCAAATTAGGTGGATCCTACCAGAAGAATAGGTTTTGAGAATATTTTAACGGATTAAAGGATGCAACTTAATATCTTCCGCTGATTAAAAGAAGATGCATACATGAATGATATTTTCATACAATTTAATCTAAAAAAATAGATGAAAAAATGAATGGAATAAAATACAGGAAGTAAAGCTTTACAATTGTCAGTAAGTAGTAAAGGAGAGAAATGTATAGGTTTTGAGAATATTTTGCCGGATTGCAGAATGTACCTTAATATCCTCCTCTGATTGAAAGAAGATGCATACATGAATGATATTTTCCCTACAATTTAATCTAAAAACAATATATGAAACAATAAATGGAATAAAATACACGAAGTAAAGCATTTCAATTATCAGTAAGTAGCAAAGGAGAGAAATGAATAGGTTCTGAGAATATTTTGCCGGATTACAGTATGTACCTTAATATCCTCCTCTGAGTAAGAAGATGCATACATGAATGATATATTTATCCAATTTAATCTAAAAACAATAGATGAAACAATAAATTGAATAAAATACACTGAGTAAAGCTTTGCAATTATCAGTAAGTAGCAAAGGAAACAAATGTATAGGTTTTGAGAATATTTTACCGGATTACAGGATGTAACGTAATATCCTCTTCTGAGTAAAAGAAGATGCATACATGAATGATATTTTATTAAAATTTAATAAAAAAAAAATAGATGAAAAAATGAATGGAAAAAAATACACAAAGTAAAGCATTGCAATTATCAGTAAGTAACAAAGGAGAGAAATGCACAGGTTTTGAGAATATTGTTTCGGATTACAGGATGTACATTAATATCCTCCTCTGATTAAAAGAAGATGCATACAAGAATGATATTTTCATACAATTTAAAGTAAAAACAATAGATGAAACATTAAATGGAATAAAAGAAACGAAGTAAAGCTTAGCAATTATCAGTTAGTAGCAAAGGAGGGAATTGTATAGATTCGAGAATATTTTACCGGATTACAGGATGTAAGATAATATGCAGTTATGATTAAAAGAAGATGCATGCATAAATGTTATTTTCCTACAATTTAATCAAAAACAATAGATGAAACAATAAATGGAATAAAATACACAAAGTAAAGCTTTGCAATTATCATTAAGTAGCAAAGGTGAGAAATGTATAGGTTTTGAGAATATTTTAGCGGATTACAGGATGTAACATAATATCCTCCTCTGATTAAAGGAAGATGCATACATTAATGTTATTTTCATAAAATTTAATCTAAAATCAATAGATGAAACAATAAATGGAATAAGATACACGAAGTAAAGCTTTGCAATTTTCAGTAAGTAGCAAAGGATAGAAATTTATAGGGTTTGAGAATATTTTGCCGGATTACAGGATGTACATTAATATCCACCTCTGAATAAAAGAAGATGCATACATGAATGTTATTTTCCTACAATTTGATCTAAAAACAATAGATGAAACAATAAATGGAATAAAATACACGAAGTAAATTTTTGCAATTATTAGTAAGTACCAAAGGAGAGAAATGTATAGGTTTTGAGAATATTTTACCGGATTACAGGATGTAACTTAATATCCTCCTCTGATTAAAAGAAGATGCATACATGAATGTTATTTTCAGACAATTTAAACTAAAAAAATTGATGAAACAATAATAAAAATAAAACCATTTTAAATTAATATTTCTCTTTATTTTTACCGGATTTAAATTAATATCCTCCTCTGATTAAAAGAAGATGCATTTTCTGAATGCTATTTTCCGATATTTTAAATATGGTAAAATTTTTTTTCAATTTCATTGAAAAAATTATGGAAATTGCAATTATCAGTAAGTAACAAAGTCAATGTAAATTTAGCATTTCAAACCGATTTCATTGAAAAATTGAATAGATGAAAAAATAAATCGAATAAAAGACACAAAAGGTGAGAAATGTTTTGTTGGGATTTCATTGATCAACATTTTTTTATCGAGGTCACGTGATGCAAACTGAGTCAACCCAAATATTTCAGATTTCATTGAAAAAAATTGAGTGAGGGTACAAACTGGGGATCACTTTGTTTTTCATGTTTTCCATTTTAGATTACTATTTCTCTTTATTGATTTAGCATTATGAAAAATGGTGAATCCCTCCTCTCTAAAATATGGTAAAATTTTTTTTTTTTTTTCGAGCTTATGGAGTGAGTGTAGCATGTAACTGAGTCAACCCAAATATTTCAGATTTCATTGAAAAATTGAGTGGGTACAAAGTGGGGGATCACTTTGTATTTCCCTCATGCTTTCCATTTTAGATTACTATTTCTCTTTATTGATTTAGCATTATGAAATGGTGAATCCTCCTCTAAATATGGTAAAATTTTTTTCCTTTGAGCTTATGGAGTGAGTGTAGCATGTAACTGAGTCAACCCAAATATTTCAGATTTCATTGAAAAAAATTGAGTGGGTCCAAAGTGGGGGATCACTTTGTATTTCCCTCATTTTTTAGATTACCATTTTTATTGATTTACTTATTTCTTTCTATTGATTTTTTTCCTTGAGCATTATGAAATGTAACTGAATCCCTCCTCTTGAAAATATGGTAAAAAGTTTTTTCCTTCATGCTTTCCATTTTAGATTACTTTTCTCTTTATGGATTTAGTTATGTAGCATGTAAAATATGGTAAAATTTTTTTTTCCTTCAGTCAACCCAAAAATATTTCAGATTTCATTGAAAAAAATTGAGTGGGTACAAAGTGGGGGATCACTTTGTATTTCCCTCATGCTTTCCATTTTAGATTACTATTTCTCTTTATTGATTTAGCATTATGAAATTGTGAATCCCTCCTCTAAAATATGGTAAAATTTTTTTTTTTATGGAGTGAGTGTAGTATATAACTTCGAATATTTCAGATTTCTTATGGAGTGAGTTTTAGATTACTATTTCTTTTATTGTTTAGCAGCATGTTATGGAAACTGAGTCAACCCAAATATTTCAGATTTCATTGAAAAAATTGAGTGGGTACAAAGTGGGGGATCACTTTGTATTTCCCTCATGCTTTCCATTTTAGATTACTATTTCTCTTTATTGATTTAGCATTATGAAATTGTGAATCCCTCCTCTAAAATATGGTAAAATTTTTTTTTCCTTCGAGCTTATGGAGTGAGTGTAGCATGTAACTGAGTCAACCCAAATATTTCAGATTTCATTGAAAAAATTGAGTGGGTACAAAGTGGGGGATCACTTTGTATTTCCCTCATGCTTTCCATTTTAGATTACTATTTCTCTTTATTGATTTAGCATTAAAATTGTGAAAAATATGGTAAATTTTTTTCCCTTCGAGCTAAAATATGGTAAAAATTTTTTTCCTCATTGAAAAAATTATGGAGTGGGGTATCACTTTGTAACTTTCCATTTTAGTTACAACCCTTTATATTTAGCAGATTTCATTGAAAAATTGAGTGGGTACAAAACTGAGTGGGGGATCAAAAGTTGTATTTCCCCTCATGCTTTCCATTTTAGATTACTATTTCTCTTTTGATTTAGCATTAATCCTCCCTCTAAATATGATTTTTCATTGAAAAAATATGGTAAAATTTTTTTTTCCTTCGATTTAGCTTATGGAAATGGTAAAATTTTTTTTCCTTCGCTTATGAATCAACCCAAATATTTCAGATTTCATTGAAAAATTGAGTGGGTACAAAGTGGGGGATTTTTTTTTCCTCATGCTTTCCATTTGAGATTACTATTTCTCTTTATTGATTTGGCATTATGAAATCCCTCGTCTAAAATATGGTAAAATTTTTTTTTCCTTCGAGCTTATGGAGTGAGTGTAGCATGTAACTGAGTCAACCCAAATATTTCAGATTTCATTGAAAAAATTGAGTGGGTACAAAGTGGGGGATCACTTTGTATTTCCCTCATGCTTTCCATTTTAGATTACTATTTTTCTTTATTGATTTAGCGTTATGAAATTGTGAATCCCTCCTCTAAAATATGGTAAAATTTTTTTCCCTTCGACCTTATGGAGTGAGTGTAGCATATAACAGAGTCAAACCAAATATTTCAGATTTCATTGAAAAAATTGAGTGGGTACAAAGTGGGGGATCACTTTGTATTTCCCTCATGCTTTCCATTTTAGATTACTATTTCTCTTTATTGATTTAGCATTATGAAATTGTGAATCCCTCCTCTAAAATATGGTAAAATTTTTTTCCTTCGAGCTTATGGAGTGAGTGTAGCATGTAACTGAGTCAACGCAAATATTTCAGATTTAATTGAAAAAATTGAGTGGGTACAAAAGTGGGGATCACTTTGTATTTCCCTCATGCTTTCCATTTTAGATTACTATTTCTCTTTATTGATTTAGCATTATAAAATGATGAATCCCTCCTCTAAAATACGGTAAAAATTTTTTTTCCTTCGAGCTTATGGAGTGAGTGTAGCATGTAACTGAGTCAACGCAAATATTTCAGATTTAATTGAAAAAATTGAGTGGGTACAAAGTGGCGGATCACTTTGTATTTCCCTCATGCTTTCCATTTTAGATTACTATTTCTCTTTATTGATTTAGCATTATGAAATTGTGAATCCCTCCTCTAAAATATGGTAAAAATTTTTTTTCTTCGAGCTTATGGAGTGAGTGTAGCATGTAACTGAGTCAACCCAAATATTTCAGATTTCATTGAAAAAATTGAGTGGGTACAAAGTGGGGGATCACTTTGTATTTCCCTCATGCTTTCCATTTTAGATTACTATTTCTCTTTATTGATTTAGCATTTTTTTTTCCTGAAATTGTGAATCCCTCCTCTAAAATATGGTAAAATTTTTTTTTTTCGAGCTTTTATGGAGTGAGTGTAGCATGTAACTGAGTCAACCCAAATATTTCAGATTTCATTGAAAAATTGAGTGGGTACAAAGTGGGGATCACTTTGTATTTCCCTCATGCTTTCCATTTTAGATTACTATTTCTCTTTATTGATTTAGCATTATGAAATTGTGAATCCCTCCTCTAAAATATGGCAAAAATTTTTTTTCCTTCGAGCTTTATGGAGTGAGTGTAGCATGTAACTGAGTCAACCCAAATATTTCAGATTTCATTGAAAAATTGAGTGGGTACAAAGTGGGGGATCACTTTGTCTTTCCCTCATGCATTCCATTTTAGATTACTATTTCTCTTTATTGATTTAGCAATATGAAATTGTGAATCCCTCCTTTAAAATATGGTAAAATTTTTTTTTTCCTTCGAGCTTATGGAGTGAGTGTAGCATGTAACTGAGTCAACCCAATTATTTCAGATTTCATTGAAAAAATTGAGTGGGTACAAAGTGGGGATCACTTTGTATTTCCCATGCTTTCCATTTTAGATTTTTCTCTTTATTGATTTAGCTTATTTCTCCTCTTTAAAATATGGTAAAATTTTTTTCATTATTATGGAAATTAGTGAATCCCTCCTTTCTTTCAAAAAATTGAGTGGGTACAAAGTGGGGATTTTTTTTCCTTTTAGATTACTTTTCTCTTTATTGATTTAGCATTATGAATTGTGAATCCCTCCTCTAAAATATGGTAAAATTTTTTTTTCCTTCGATTATGGAGTAACTGAGTCAACCCAAATATTTCAGATTTCATTGAAAAAATTGAGTGGGTACAAAGTGGGGATCACTTTGTATTTCCCTCATGCTTTCCATTTTAGATTACTATTTCTCTTTATTGATTTAGCATTATGAAATTGTGAATCCCTCCTCTAAAATATGGTAAAATTTTTTTTCCTTCGAGCTTATGGAGTGAGTGTAGCATGTAACTGAGTCAACCCAAATATTTCAGATTTCATTGAAAAATTGAGTGGGTACAAAGGGGGATCACTTTGTATTTCCCTCATGCTTTCCATTTTAGATTACTATTTCTCTTTATTGATTTAGCATTATGAAATTGTGAATCCCTCCTCTAAAATATGGTAAAATTTTTTTTTTCCTTCGAGCTTATGGAGGAGAGTGTAGCATGTAACTGAGTCAACCCAAATATTTCAGATTTCATTGAAAAAATTGAGTGGGTACAAAGTGGGGATCACTTTGTATTTCCTCATGCTTTCCATTTTAGATTACTATTTCTCTTTATTGATTTAGCATTATGAAATTGTGAATCCCTCCTCTAAAATATGGTAAAATTTTTTTTTTCCTTCGGAGTGAGTGTAGCATGCTTAATATGGAAAAATTGAGAGTACAAAGCATGTAACTGAGTTTAGCAACCTCAAAATATTTCCTTCGATTTCATTGAAAAAAATTTTCAGATTTCATTGAAAAAAGTGGGGGTACATCATCTTTGTATTTCCCTCATACTTTCCATTTTAGATTACTATTTCTCTTTATTGATTTAGCATTATGAAATTGTGAATCCCTCCTCTAAAATATGGTAAAATTTTTTTTCCTTCGAGCTTATGGAGTGAGTGTAGCATGTAACTGAGTCAACCCAAATATTTCAGATTTCATTGAAAAAATTGAGTGGGTACAAAGTGGGGGATCACTTTGTATTTCCCTCATGCTTTCCATTTTAGATTACTATTTCTCTTTATTGATTTAGCATTATGAAATTGTGAATCCCTCCTCTAAAATATGGTAAAATTTTTTTTTCCTTCGAGCTTATGGAGTGAGTGTAGCATGTAACTGAGTCAACCCAAATATTTCAGATTTCATTGAAAAAATTGAGTGGGTACAAAGTGGCAGATCACTTTGTATTTCCCTCATGCTTTCCATTTTAGATTACTATTTCTCTTTATTGATTTAGCATTATAAAATGATGAATCCCTCCTCTAAAATATGGTAAATTTTTTTTTCCTTCGAGCTTATGGAGTGAGTGTAGCATGTAACTGAGTCAACCCAAATATTTCAGATTTCATTGAAAAATTGAGTGGGTACAAAGTGGGGATCACTTTGTATTTCCCTCATGCTTTCCATTTTAGATTACTATTTCTCTTTATTGATTTAGCATTATGAAATTTGTGAATCCCTCTCTAAAATATGGTAAAATTTTTTTCCTTCGAGCTTATGGAGTGAGTGTAGCATGTAACTGAGTCAACCCAAATATTTCAGATTTCATTGAAAAAAATTGAGTGGGTACAAAGTGGGGATCACTTTGTATTTCCCTCATGCTTTCCATTTTAGATTACTATTTCTCTTTATTGATTTAGCATTATGAAATTGTGAATCCCTCCTCTAAAATATGGTAAAATTTTTTTTTCCTTCGAGCTTATGGAGTGAGTGTAGCATGTAACTGAGTCAACCCAAATATTTCAGATTTCATTGAAAAAATTGAGTGGGTACAAAGTGGGGATCACTTTGTATTTCCCTCATGCTTTCCATTTTAGATTACTATTTCTCTTTATTGATTTAGCATTATGAAATTTTCAGTGAATCCTCCTCTAAAATATGGTAAAATTTTTTTTTTTTTTTTCCTTCGAGCTTATGGAGTGAGTGTAGCATGTAACTCAGTCAACCCAAATATTTCAGATTTCATTGAAAAAATTGAGTGAGTACAAACTGGGGATTCACTTTGTATTTCCCTCATGCTTTCCATTTTAGATTACTATTTCTCTTTATTGATTTAGCATTATGAAATTGTGAATCCCTCCTCTAAAATATGGTAAAATTTTTTTTTCCTTCGAGCTTATGGAGTGAGTGTAGCATGTAACTGAGTCAACCCAAATATTTCAGATTTCATTGAAAAAATTGAGTGGGTACAAAGTGGGGGATCACTTTGTATTTCCCTCATGCTTTCGATTTTAGATTACTATTTCTCTTTATTGATTTAGCATTATGAAATTGTGAATACCTCCTCTAAAATATGGTAAAATTTTTTTTTCCTTCGAGCTTATGGAGTGAGTGTAGCATGTAACTGAGTCAACCCAAATATTTCAGATTTCATTGAAAAAATTAGTGGGTACAAAGTGGGGATCACTTTGTATTTCCCTCATGCTTTCCATTTTAGATTACTATTTCTCTTTATTGATTTAGCATTATGAAATGTGAATCCTTCCTCTTGGTAAAATTTTTTTTCCTTCTACCCTTTATTTTCTTTATTGCTTATGGAAAATATGGTAAAATTTTTTTCCTTCGTTATGGAGTGTAGCATGTAACTGAGTCAACCCAAATATTTCAGATTTCATTGAAAAAATTGAGTGGGTACAAAGTGGGGGATCACTTATTTCCCTTTTCCCTTTATGATTTCTATTTTATTGATTTACTATTTCTTTTTTTTTTATTGGATTTAGCATTAACTGAAATTGTGAATTTCAGATTTAAAAAATTGATGGTAAAATTTTTTTTTCCCTCCTTTCCATTTTAGATTACTTTTCTCTTTATGGATTTAGTTATAATCCCTCCTCAAAATATGTAACTTATGGAGTCAACCCAAATATTTCAGATTTCATTGAAAAAATTGAGTGGGTACAAAGTGGCGGATCACTTTGTATTTCCCTCATGCTTTCCATTTTAGATTACTATTTCTCTTTATTGATTTAGCATTATAAAATGATGAATCCCTCCTCTAAAATATGGTAAAATTTTTTTTTCCTTCGAGCTTATGGAGTGAGTGTAGCATGTAACTGAGTCAACCCAAATATTTCAGATTTCATTGAAAAAATTGAGTGGGTACAAAGTGGGGATCACTTTGTATTTCCCTCATGCTTTCCATTTTAGATTACTATTTCTCTTTATTGATTTAGCATTATGAAATTGTGAATCCCTCCTCTAAAATATGGTAAAATTTTTTTTTTCCTTCGAGCTTATGGAGTGAGTGTAGCATGTAACTGAGTCAACCCAAATATTTCAGATTTCATTGAAAAAATTGAGTGGGTACAAAGTGGGGGATCACTTTGTATTTCCCTCATGCTTTCCATTTTAGATTACTATTTCTCTTTATTGATTTAGCATTATGAAATTGTGAATCCCTCCTCTAAAAATATGGTAAAATTTTTTTTTCCTTCGAGCTTATGGAGTGAGTGTAGCATGTAACTGAGTCAACCCAAATATTTCAGATTTCATTGAAAAATTGAGTGGGTACAAAGTGGGGATCACTTTGTATTTCCCTCATGCTTTCCATTTTAGATTACTATTTCTCTTTATTGATTTAGCATTATGAAATTGTGAATCCTCCTCTAAAAAATGGTAAAATTTTTTTTTCCTTCGAGCTTATGGAGTTGTAGCATGTAACTGAGTCAACCCAAATATTTCAGATTTCATTGAAAAAAATTGAGGGGGTACAAAGTGGGGGATCACTTTGTATTTCCCTCATGCTTTCCATTTTAGATTACTATTTTCTTTATTGATTTAGCATTATTTTTTATATGGTAAAATTTTTTTTCCTTCGAGCTTTGATTGATTTAGCATTATGAAATGAATCCCTCCTCTAAAATATGGTAAAATTTTTTTTTTTTCTTGAGTGGCTTATGGAGTGAGGATGTAGCATGTAACCTCAACCCAAATATTTCAGATTTCATTTCAAAAAATTTAGAGTTATACAAAGTGGGGGATCACTTTGTATTTCCCTCATTTTTTTTCCTTTTTGATTTAGCATTATGAAATTGTGAATATTTCAGATTTCTTGAAAAAATTTAAAATTTTTTCTTCTTTATTGATTTAACCATTTTAGATTATATTTCTCTTTATTGATTTAGCATTGAAAAATTGAGGGTACAATCCCTCCTCTAAAATATGGTAAAATTTTTTTTTTCCTTCGAGCTTATGGAAATGAGTGTAGCATGTAACTGAGTCAAAATTTTTTATTTCAGATTTCATTGAAAAAAAACTGAGTGGGTACAAAGTTTCAGGATCATTTTGTATTTCCCTCATGTACTTTCCATTTTAGATTACTATTTTTTTATTGATTTAGCATTATGAAATGATGAATCCCTCCTCTAAAAATGGTAAAATTTTTTTTTCCTTCGAGCTTATGGAGTGAGTGTAGCATGTAACTGAGTCAACCCAAATATTTCAGATTTCATTGAAAAAAATTGAGTGGGTACAAAGATTTATCTTCTCTATTTAACATTATGGATAGGCAAGGCCCTCCTCTAAAACCTGCTTAAAATATTTTTTTCATTGGAATTCATGGAAAAGGTGTACTTGCAATGGAGTCAACTCATATATCAGGGATTTCCTTCAAAATTTTGTGGGCGCAAAGTGGGTGATCACTGTGTATTTCCCTTCTGTTTCCCTTTATATTTACATTTATCTTCTCTATTTAACATTATGGATAGGCAAGGCCCTCCTCTAAAACCTGCTTAAAAATATTTTTTGATTGGAATTCATGGAAAAGGCGTACCTTGCAATGGAGTCAACTCATATATCAGGGATTTCCTTCAAAATTTTGTGGGCGCAAAGTGGGTGATCACTGTGTATTTCCCTTCTGTTTCCCTTTATATTTACATTTATCTTCTCTATTTAACATTATGGATAGGCAAGACCCTCCTCAAAAAACCTGCTTAAAAATATTTTTCATTGGAATTCATGGAAAAATGGCGTACCTTGCAATGGAGTCAACTCATATATCATTTAACATTATTTCCTTCAAAATTTTGTGGGCGCAAAGTGGGTGATCACTGTGTATTTCCTTCTGTTTTTCTTTTATATTTACATTTATCTTCTTCTCTATTTAACATTATGGATAGGCAAGGCCCTCCTCTAAAACCTGCTTAAAAATATTTTTCATTGGAATTCATGGAAAAGGCGTACCTTGCAATGGAGTCAACTCATATATCAGGGATTTCCTTCAAAATTTTGTGGGCGCAAAGTGGGTGATCACTGTGTATTTCCCTTCTGTTTCCCTTTATATTTACATTTATCTTCTCTATTTAACATTATGGATAGGCAAGGCCCTCCTCTAAAACCTGCTTAAAAATATTTTTATTGGAATTCATGGAAAAGGCATACCTTGCAATGGATTCATCTCATATAGCAGGGATTTCCTTCCAAATTTTGTTGGCGCAAAGTGGGTGATCACTGTGTATTTCGCTTCTGTTTCCCTTTATATTTACATTTATCTTCTCTATTTAACATTATGGATAGGCAAAGCCCTCCTCTAAAACCTGCTTAAAAATATTTTTCATTGGAATTCATGGAAAAGGCGTACCTTGCAATGGAGTCAACTCATATATCAGGGATTTCCTTCAAAATTTTGTGGGCGCAAAGTGGGTGATCACTGTGTATTTCCTTTCTGTTTCCCTTTATATTTACATTTATCTTCTCTATTTAACATTATGGATAGGCAAAGCCCTCCTCTAAAACCTGCTTAAAAATATTTTTCATTGGAATTCATGGAAAAGGCGTACCTTGCAATGGAGTCAACTCATATATCAGGGATTTCCTTCAAAATTTTGTGGGCGCAAAAAGTGGGTGATCACTGTGTATTTCCCTTCTGTTTCCCTTTATATTTACATTTATCTTCTCTATTTAACATTATGGATAGGCAAGGCCCTCCTCTAAAACCTGCTTAAAAATATTTTTCATTGGAATTCATGGAAAAGGCGTACCTTGCAATGGAGTCAACTCATATATCAGGGATTTCCTTCAAAATTTTGTGGGTCAAAGTGGGTGATCACTGTGTATTTAGCTTCTGTTTCCCTTTATATTTACATTTATCTTCTCTATTTAACATTATGGATAGGCAAGGGCCTCCTCTAAAACCTGCTTAAAAATATTTTTTCATTGGAATTCATGGAAAAGGCGTACCTTGCAATGGAGTCAACTCATATATCAGGGATTTCCTTCAAAATTTTGTGGGCGCAAAGTGGGTGATCACTGTGTATTTCCTTCTGTTTCCTTTATATTTACATTTATCTTCTCTATTTAACATTATGGATAGGCAAGGCCCTCCTCTAAAAAACCTGCTTAAAAATATTTTTTTGGGAATTCATGGAAAAGGCGTACCTTGCAATGGAGTCAACTCATATATCAGGGATTTCCTTCAAAATTTTGTGGGCGCAAAGTGGGTGATCACTGTGTATTTCCTTCTGTTTCCCTTTATATTTACATTTATCTTCTCTATTTAATTATATGGATAGGCAAGGCCCTCCTCTAAAACCTGCTTAAAAAAATTTTTTCATTGGAATTCATGGAAAAGGCGTACCTTGCAATGGAGTCAACTCATATATCAGGGATTTCCTTCAAAATTTTTGTGGGCGCAAAGTGGGTGATCACTGTGTATTTCCTTCTGTTTCCCTTTATATTTACATTTATCTTCTCTATTTAACATTATGGATAGGCAAGGCCCTCCTCTAAAACCTGCTTAAAAATATTTTTTCATTGGAATTCATGGAAAAGGCGTACCTTGCAATGGAGTCAACTCATATATCAGGGATTTCCTTCAAAATTTTGTGGGCGCAAAGTGGGTGATCACTGTGTATTTCCTTTTCCTGTTTCCTTTATATTTACATTTATCTTCTCTATTTAACATTTGGATAGGCAAGGGCCTCTAAAACCTGCTTAAAATATTTTTTCCTCCTCTAAAACCTGCTTAAAAATATTTTTTTTCATTGGAAAATTTTGTGGGCGCAAAGTGGAAAAGGCGTATTTCCCTTGTTTCCTGGATATTTACAACTTCATATATCATGGATAGGATTTAAAACCTTCTTAAAATTTTTTCATTGGAATTCATGGAAAAGCAAAGGGTGATCAACTCATATATCAGGGATTTCCTTCTTTGTTTCCAAAGTTCATATTTTTCCTTCTGTTTCCTTTATTTTTTATCTTCTCTATTTAACATTATGGATAGGCAAGGCCCTCTAAAAAACTGCTTAAAAATATTTTTCATTGGAATTCATGGAAAAGGCGTACCTTGCAATGGAGTCAACTCATATATCAGGGATTTCCTTCAAAATTTTGTGGGCGCAAAGTGGGTGATCACTGTGTATTTCACTTCTGTTTCCCTTTATATTTACATTTATCTTCTCTATTTAACATTATGGATAGGCAAGGCCCTCCTCTAAAAACCTGCTTAAAAATATTTTTCATTGGAATTCATGGAAAAGGCGTACCTTGCAATGGAGTCAACTCATATATCAGGGATTTCCTTCAAAATTTTGTGGGCGCAAAGTGGGTGATCACTGTGTATTTCCCTTCTGTTTTCCTTTATATTTACATTTATCTTCTCTATTTAACATTATGGATAGGCAAGGCCCTCCTCTAAAAGCTGCTTAAAAATATTTTTCATTGGAATTCATGGAAAAGGCGTACCTTGCAATGGAGTCAACTCATATATCAGGGATTTCCTTCAAAATTTTGTGGGCGCAAAGTGGGTGATCACTGTGTATTTCCTTCTGTTTCTTTTTTTTATATTTACATTTATCTTCTCTATTTAACATTATGGATAGGCAAGGCCCTCCTCTAAAACCTGCTTAAAAATATTTTTCATTGGAATTCATGGAAAAGGCGTACCTTGCAATGGAGTCAACTCATATATCAGGGATTTCCTTCAAAATTTTGTGGGCGCAAAATGGGTGATCACTGTGTATTTCCTTCTGTTTCCCTTTATATTTATTTATTTATCTTCTCTATTTAACATTATGGATAGGCAAGGCCCTCCTCTAAAACCTGCTTAAAAATATTTTTTCATTGGAATTCATGGAAAAGGCGTACCTTGCAATGGAGTCAACTCATATATCAGGGATTTCCTTCAAAATTTTTGGGCGCAAAAAGTGGGTGATCACTGTGTATTTCCTTTCTGTTTCCTTTATATTTACATTTATCTTCTCTATTTAACATTATGGATAGGCAAGGCCCTCCTCTAAAACCTGCTTAAAAATATTTTTCATTGGAATTCATGGAAAAGGCGTACCTTGCAATGGAGTCAACTCATATATCAGGGATTTCCTTCAAAATTTTGTGGGCGCAAAGTGGGTGATCACTGTGTATTTCCTTCTGTTTCCCTTTATATTTACATTTATCTTCTCTATTTAACATTATGGATAGGCAAGGCCCTCCTCTAAAACCTGCTTAAAAATATTTTTTTCATGGAATTCATGGAAAAGGCGTACCTTGCAATGGAGTCAACTCATATATCAGGGATTTCCTTCAAAATTTTGTGGGCGCAAAGTGGGTGATCACTGTGTATTTCCTTCTTTTTTTTTTATATTTACATTTATCTTCTCTATTTAACATTATGGATAGGCAAGGCCCTCCTCTAAAACCTGCTTAAAAATATTTTTTTTCTGGAATTCATGGAAAAGGCGTACCTTGCAATGGAGTCAACTCATATATCAGGGATTTCCTTCAAAATTTTGTGGGCGCAAAGTGGGTGATCACTGTGTATTTCCTTCTGTTTCCCTTTATATTTACATTTATCTTCTCTATTTAACATTATGGATAGGCAAGGCCCTCCTCTAAAACCTGCTTAAAAATATTTTTCATTGGAATTCATGGAAAAGGCGTACCTTGCAATGGAGTCAACTCATATATCAGGGATTTCCTTCAAAATTTTGTGGGCGCAAAGTGGGTGATCACTGTGTATTTCCTTTCTGTTTCCCTTTATATTTACATTTATCTTCTCTATTTAACATTATGGATAGGCAAGGCCCTCCTCTAAAAGCTGCTTAAAAATATTTTTCATTGGAATTCATGGAAAAGGCGTACCTTGCAATGGAGTCAACTCATATATCAGGGATTCCTTCAAAAATTTTGTGGGCGCAAAAGTGGGTGATCACTGTGTATTTCCTTCTGTTTCCCTTTATATTTACATTTATCTTCTCTATTTAACATTATGGATAGGGAAGGCCCTCCTCTAAAAGCTGCTTAAAAATATTTTTTATTGGAATTCATGGAAAAGCCATACCTTGCAATTGAGTCAACTCATATATTAGGGATTTCCTTAAAAATTTTGTGGGCGCAAAGTGGGTGATCACTGTGTATTTCCCTTGTGTTTGCCTTTATAATTACAGTTATCTTCTCTATTTAACATTATGGATAGGCAAGGCCCTCCTCTAAAACCTGCTTAAAAATATTTTTCATTGGAATTCATGGAAAAGGCGTACCTTGCAATGGAGTCAACTCATATATCAGGGATTTCCTTCAAAATTTTGTGGGCGCAAAGTGGGTGATCACTGTGTATTTCCTTCTGTTTCCCTTTATATTTACATTTATCTTCTCTATTTAACATTATGGATAGGCAAGGCCCTCCTCTAAAACCTGCTTAAAAATATTTTTCATTGGAATTCATGGAAAAGGCGTACCTTGCAATGGAGTCAACTCATATATCAGGGATTTCCTTCAAAATTTTGTGGGCGCAAAGTGGGTGATCACTGTGTATTTCCCTTCTGTTTCCCTTTATTTTTACATTTATCTTCTCTATTTAACATTATGGATAGGCAAGGCCCTCCTCTAAAACCTGCTTAAAAATATTTTTCATTGGAATTCATGGAAAAGGCGTACCTTGCAATGGAGTCAACTCATATATCAGGGATTTCCTTCAAAATTTTGTGGGCGCAAAGTGGGTGATCACTGTGTATTTCCTTCTGTTTCCCTTATATTTACATTTATCTTCTCTATTTAACATTATGGATAGGCAAGGCCCTCCTCTAAAAACCTGCTTAAAAATATTTTTCATTGGAATTCATGGAAAAGGCGTACCTTGCAATGGAGTCAACTCATATATCAGGGATTTCCTTCAAAATTTTGTGGGCGCAAAGTGGGTGATCACTGTGTATTTTTCCTTCTGTTTCCCTTTATATTTACATTTATCTTCTCTATTTAACATTATGGATAGGCAAGGCCCTCCTCTAAAACCTGCTTAAAAATATTTTTCATTGGAATTCATGGAAAAGGCGTACCTTGCAATGGAGTCAACTCATATATCAGGGATTTCCTTCAAAATTTTGTGGGCGCAAAAGGGTGATCACTGTGTATTACCCTTCTGTTTCCCTTTATATTTACATTTATCTTCTCTATTTAACATTATGGATAGGCAAGACCCTCCTCTAAAACCTGCTTAAAAATATTTTTTATTGCAATTCATGGAAAAGGCGTACCTTTGCAATGGAGTCAACTCATATATCAGGGATTTCCTTCAAAATTTGTGGGCGCAAAGTGGGTGATCACTGTGTATTTCCTTCTGTTTCCCTTTATATTTACATTTATCTTCTCTATTTAACATTATGGATAGGCAAGGCCCTCCTCTAAAACCTGCTTAAAAATATTTTTTTTTTGGAATTCATGGAAAAGGCGTACCTTGCAATGGAGTCAACTCATATATCAGGGATTTCCTTCAAAATTTTTTGTGGGCGCAAAGTGGGTGATCACTGTGTATTTTTCCTTCTGTTTCCCTTTATATTTACATTTATCTTCTCTATTTAACATTATGGATAGGCAAGGCCCTCCTCTAAAAACCTGCTTAAAAATATTTTTTTCATGGAATTCATGGAAAAGGCGTACCTTGCAATGGAGTCAACTCATATATCAGGGATTTCCTTCAAAATTTTGTGGGCGCAAAGTGGGTGATCACTGTGTATTTCCTTCTCTTCTGTTTCCCTTTATATATTTACATTTATCTTCTCTATTTAACATTATGGATAGGCAAGGCCCTCCTCTAAACTGCTTAAAATATTTTTTTCATTGGAATTCATGGAAAAGGCGTACCTTGCAATGGAGTCAACTCATATATCAGGGATTTCCTTCAAAAATTTTGGGGGCAAAAAGTGGGTGATCACTGTGTATTTCCTTCCTATTTCCTTTATATTTACATTTATCTTCTCTATTTAACATTATGGATAGGCAAGGCCCTCCTCTAAAACCTGCTTAAAAATATTTTTCATTGGAATTCATGGAAAAGGCGTACCTTGCAATGGAGTCAACTCATATATCAGGGATTTCCTTCAAAATTTTGTGGGCGCAAAGTGGGTGATCACTGTGTATTTCCCTTCTGTTTCCCTTTAAATTTACAGTTATCTTCTCTATTTAACATTATGGATAGGCAAAGCCCTCCTCTAAAAGCTGCTTAAAAATATTTTTCATTGGAATTCATGGAAAAGGCGTACCTTGCAATGGAGTCAACTCATATATCAGGGATTTCCTTCAAAATTTTGTGGGCGCAAAGTGGGTGATCACTGTGTATTTAGCTTCTGTTTCCCTTTATATTTACATTTATCTTCTCTATTTAACATTATGGATAGGCAAGGCCCTCCTCTAAAACCTGCTTAAAAATATTTTTCATTGGAATTCATGGAAAAGGCGTACCTTGCAATGGAGTCAACTCATATATCAGGGATTTCCTTCAAAATTTTTCTGGGCGCAAAGTGGGTGATCACTGTGTATTTCCCTTCTGTTTCCCTTTATATTTACATTTATCTTCTCTATTTAACATTATGGATAGGCAAGGCCCTCCTCTAAAAGCTGCTTAAAAATATTTTTCATTGGAATTCATGGAAAAGGCGTACCTTGCAATGGAGTCAACTCATATATGAGGGATTTCCTTCAAAATTTTGTGGGCGCAAAGTGGGTGATCACTGTGTATTTCCCTTCTGTTTCCCTTTATATTTACATTTATCTTCTCTATTTAACATTATGGATAGGCAAGGCCCTCCTCTAAAAGCTGCTTAAAAATATTTTTCATTGGAATTTATGGAAAAGGCGAACCTTGCAATGGAGTCAACACATATATATGCGGGATTTCCTTCAAAATTTTGTGGGCGCAAAGTGGGTGATCACTGTATATTTCCCTTCTGTTTCCCTTTATATTTACATTTATCTTCTCTATTTAACATTATGGATAGGCAAGGCCCTCCTCTAAAACCTGCTTAAAAATATTTTTCATTGGAATTCATGGAAAAGGCGTACCTTGCAATGGAGTCAACTCATATATCAGGGATTTCCTTGAAAAATATTGTGGTCCAAAGTGGGTGATCACCATTTATTTCCTCTCTGCTTGCACTTTGTATTTACAGTTAACTTCTCTATTTAACATTATGGATAGGTAAGGCCCTCCTCTAAAATCTGCCTAAAAATATTTTTTATTGGGATTCATGGAAGAGGCGTAGCATGCAATGGAGTCAACTCATATATCAGGGATTTCCTTCAAAATTTTGGGCGCAAAGTGGGTGATCACTGTGTATTTCCTTCTGTTTTTCCCTTTATATTTACAGTTAACTTCCATAATGAACATTATGGATAGTCAAGGCCCTCCTCTAAAACCTGCTGAAAAATACTTTTTTTCATTGGAATTCATGGAAAAGGCGTACCTTGCAATGGAGTCAACTCATATATCAGGGATTTCCTTCAAAATTTTGTGGGCGCAAAGTGGGTGATCACTGTGTATTTTCCTTCTGTTTCCCTTTATATTTACATTTATCTTCTCTATTTAACATTATGGATAGGCAAGGCCCTCCTCTAAAACCTGCTTAAAAATATTTTTTCATTGGAATTCATGGAAAAGGCGTACCTTGCAATGGAGTCAACTCATATCAGGGGATTTCCTTCAAAAATTTTGTGGGCGCAAAGTGGGTGATCACTGTGTATTTCCTTCTGTTTCCCTTTATATTTACATTTATCTTCTCTATTTAACATTATGGATAGGCAAGAAGGCCCTCCTCTAAAAAACTGCTTAAAAATTTTTCATTGGAATTCATGGAAAAGGCGTACCTTGCAATGGAGTCAACTCATATATCAGGGATTTCCTTCAAAATTTGGGGCGCAAAGGGTGATCACTGTGTATTTCCCTTGTTTTTCCCTTTATATTTACATTTATCTTCTCTATTTAACATTATAGATAGGCAAGGGCCTCCTCTAAAACCTGCTTAAAAATATTTTTCATTGGAATTCATGGAAAAGGCGTACCTTGCAATGGAGTCAACTCATATATCAGGGATTTCCTTCAAAATTTTGTGGGCGCAAAGTGGGTGATCACTGTGTATTTCCCTTCTGTTTCCCTTTATATTTACATTTATCTTCTCTATTTAACATTATGGATAGGCAAGGCCCTCCTCTAAAACCTGCTTAAAAATATTTTTTTCATTGGAATTCATGGAAAAGGCGTACCTTGCAATGGAGTCAACTCATATATCAGGGATTTCCTTCAAAATTTTGTGGGCGCAAAGTGGGTGATCACTGTGTATTTCCCTTCTGTTTCCCTTTATATTTACATTTATCTTCTCTATTTAACATTATGGATAGGCAAGGCCCTCCTCTAAAAAAACTGCTTAAAAAATTTTTTCATTGGAATTCATGGAAAAGGCGTACCTTGCAATGGAGTCAACTCATATATCAGGGATTTCCTTCAAAATTTTGTGGGGCGCAAAGTGGGTGATCACTGTGTGTTATTTTTCCTTCTGTTTTTTCCTTTTATATTTACATTTATCTTCTCTATTTAACATTATGGATAGGCAAGGCCCTCCTCTAAAACCTGCTTAAAAATATTTTTCATTGGAATTCATGGAAAAGGCGTACCTTGCAATGGAGTCAACTCATATATCAGGGATTTCCTTCAAAATTTTGTGGGCGCAAAGTGGGTGATCACTGTGTATTTCTTTTCTGTTTCCCTTTATATTTACATTTATCTTCTCTATTTAACATTATGGATAGGCAAGGCCCTCCTCTAAAACCTGCTTAAAAATATTTTTCATTGGAATTCATGGAAAAGGCGTACCTTGCAATGGAGTCAACTCATATATCAGGGATTTCCTTCAAAATTTTTTTGGGCGGAAAGTGGGTGATCACTATGTATTTCCATTCTGTTTCCCTTTATATTTACATTTATCTTCTCTATTTAACATTATGGATAGGCAAGGCCCTCCTCTAAAACCTGCTTAAAAATATTTTTATTGGAATTCATGGAAAAGGCGTACCTTGCAATGGAGTCAACTCATATATCAGGGATTTCCTTCAAAATTTTGTGGGCGCAAAGTGGGTGATCACTGTGTATTTCCCTTCTGTTTCCTTTTATATTTACATTTATCTTCTCTATTTAACATTATGGATAGGCAAGGCCCTCCTCTAAAAGCTGCTTAAAAATATTTTTCATTGGAATTCATGGAAAAGGCGTACCTTGCAATGGAGTCAACTCATATATCAGGGATTTCCTTCAAAATTTTTGGGCGCAAAGTGGGTGATCACTGTGTATTTCTTTCTGTTTCCTTTATATTTACATTTATCTTCTCTATTTAACATTATGGATAGGCAAGTGCCTCCTCTAAAACCTGCTTAAAAATATTTTTCATTGGAATTCATGGAAAAGGCGTACCTTGGGAGTCAACTCATATATCAGGGATTTCCTTCAAAATTTTGGCAAGGGTGATCACTGTGTATTTCCTTCTGTTTCCTTTATTTTACATTTATCTTCTCTATTTAAAAAAAAACCTATTTTTTTTCATTGGAATTCATGGAAAAGGCGTACCTTGCAATGGAGTCAACTCATATATCAACTGATTTCCTTCAAAAATTTTGTGGGCGCAAAAAGTGGGTGATCACTGTGTATTTTCCTTCTGTTTCCCTTTATATTTACATTTATCTTCTCTATTTAACATTATGGATAGGCAAGGCCCTCCTCTAAAACCTGCTTAAAAATATTTTTTTTTGATGGAATTCATGGAAAAGGCGTACCTTGCAATGGAGTCAACTCATATATCAGGGATTTCCTTCAAAATTTTTGTGGGCGCAAAGTGGGTGATCACTGTGTATTTCCTTCTGTTTCCCTTTATATTTACATTTATCTTCTCTATTTAACATTATGGATAGGCAAGGCCCTCCTCTAAAAACCTGCTTAAAAATATTTTTTTTCATTGGAATTCATGGAAAAGGCGTACCTTGCAATGGAGTCAACTCATATATCAGGGATTTCCTTCAAAATTTTTGTGGGCGCAAAGTGGGTGATCACTGTGTATTTTTCTTTCTGTTTCCCTTTATATTTACATTTATCTTCTCTATTTAACATTATGGATAGGCAAGGCCCTCCTCTAAAAACTGCTTAAAAATATTTTTTTCATTGGAATTCATGGAAAAGGCGTACCTTGCAATGGAGTCAACTCATATCATCAGAATTTCCTTCAAAAAATTTTGTGGGCGCAAAGTGGGTGATCACTGTGTATTTCCTTCTGTTTCCCTTTATATTTACATTTATCTTCTCTATTTAACATTATGGATAGGCAAGGCCCTCCTCTAAAACCTGCTTAAAAATATTTTTCATTGGAATTCATGGAAAAGGCGTACCTTGCAATGGAGTCAACTCATATATCAGGGATTTCCTTCAAAATTTTGTGGGCGCAAAGTGGGTGATCACTGTGTATTTTTCTTCTGTTTCCCTTTATATTTACATTTATCTTCTCTATTTAACATTATGGATAGGCAAGGCCCTCCTCTAAAAACCTGCTTAAAAATATTTTTTTCATTGGAATTCATGGAAAAGGCGTACCTTGCAATGGAGTCAACTCATATATCAGGGATTTCCTTCAAAATTTTGTGGGCGCAAAGTGGGTGATCACTGTGTATTTCCTTCTGTTTCCCTTTATATCTACATTTATCTTCTCTATTTAACATTATGGATAGGCAAGGCCCTCCACTAAAACCTGCTTAAAAATATTTTTTCATTGGAATTCATGGAAAAGGCGTACCTTGCAATGGAGTCAACTCATATATCAGGGATTTCCTTCAAAATTTTGTGGGCGCAAAGTGGGTGATCACTGTGTATTTCCCTTCTGTTTCCCTTTATATTTACATTTATCTTCTCTATTTAACATTATGGATAGGCAAGGCCCTCCTTTTCTTCAAAAAACCTGCTTAAAAAAATTTTTTTCATTGGAATTCATGGAAAAGGCATACCTTGCAATGGAGTCAACTCATATATCATGGAAAAGGATCCTTCAAAAATTTTTTGTTTTGGGGCGCAAAGTGGGTGATCACTGTGTATTTTTCTTCTGTTTCCCTTTATATTTACATTTATCTTCTCTATTTAACATTATGGATAGGCAAGGCCCTCCTCTAAAAAACCTGCTTAAAAATATTTTTTTCATTGGAATTCATGGAAAAGGCGTACCTTGCAATGGAGTCAACTCATATATCAGGGATTTCCTTCAAAATTTTGTGGGCGCAAAGTGGGTGATCACTGTGTATTTCCTTCTGTTTCCCTTTATATTTACTTTTATCTTCTCTATTTAACATTATGGATAGGCAAGGCCCTCCTCTAAAACCTGCTTAAAAATATTTTTCATTGGAATTCATGGAAAAGGCGTACCTTGCAATGGAGTCAACTCATATATCAGGGATTTCCTTCAAAATTTTGTGGGCGCAAAGTGGGTGATCACTGTGTATTTCGCTTCTGTTTCCCTTTATATTTACATTTATCTTCTCTATTTAACATTATGGATAGGCAAGGCCCTCCTCTAAAACCTGCTTAAAAATATTTTTTATTGGAATTCATGGAAAAGGCGTACCTTGCAATGGAGTCAACTCATATATCAGGGATTTCCTTCAAAAATTTTGTGGGCGCAAAGTGGGTGATCACTGTGTATTTTTCTTCTGTTTCCCTTTTTTATATTTACATTTATCTTCTCTATTTAACATTATGGATAGGCAAGGCCCCTCCTCTAAAACCTGCTTAAAAATATTTTTCATTGGAATTCATGGAAAAGGCGTACCTTGCAATGGAGTCAACTCATATATCAGGGATTTCCTTCAAAAAAATTTTGTGGGCGCAAAGTGGGTGATCACTGTGTATTTTTCCTTCTGTTTCCCTTTATATTTACATTTATCTTCTCTATTTAACATTATGGATAGGCAAGGCCCTCCTCTAAAAAACTGCTTAAAAATATTTTTATTGGAATTCATGGAAAAGGCATACCTTGCAATTGAGTCAACTCATATATCAAAATTTGTGGTTTAATTGGGTGGATTTCCTTCAAAATTTTTTTTCATTGTGGGCGCAAAGTGGGTGATCACTGTGTCATTTCCTTCTTCTGTTTCCTTTTATATTTACTTTTATCTTCTCTATTTAACATTATGGATAGGCAAATAGGCCCCTCCTCTAAAACCTGCTTAAAAATATTTTTTTTCATTGGAATTCATGGAAAAGGCGTACCTTGCAATGGAGTCAACTCATATATCATAACTGATTTCCTTCAAAAATTTTGTGGGCGCAAAGTGGGTGATCACTGTGTATTTTTCCTTCTGTTTCCCTTTATATTTACATTTCTTTCTCTATTTAACATTATGGATAGGCAAGGCCCTCCTCTAAAACCTGCTTAAAAATATTTTTTCATTGGAATTCATGGAAAAGGCGTACCTTGCAATGGAGTCAACTCATATATCAGGGATTTCCTTCAAAACTTTTGTGGGCGCAAAGTGGGTGATCACTGTGTATTTCCCTTCTGTTCCCTTTATATTTACATTTATCTTCTCTATTTAACATTATGGATAGGCAAGGCCCTCCTCTAAAACCTGCTTAAAAATATTTTTCATTGGAATTCATGGAAAAGGCGTACCTTGCAATGGAGTCAACTCATATATCAGGGATTTCCTTCAAAATTTTGTGGGCGCAAAGTGGGTGATCACTGGGTATTTCCCTTTATATTTATCTTCTCTATTTGACATTATGGATAGGGAAGGCCCTCCTCTAAAACCTGCTTAAAAATATTTTTCATTGGAATTCATGGAAAAGGCGTACCTTGCAATGGAGTCAACTCATATATCAGGGATTTCCTTCAAAATTTTTGGGCGCAAAGTGGGTGATCACTGTGTATTTCCTTCTGTTTCCCTTTATTTTTACATTTATCTTCTCTATTTAACATTATGGATAGGCAAGGCCCTCCTCTAAAAACCTGCTTAAAAATATTTTTTCATTGGAATTCATGGAAAAGGCGTACCTTGCAATGGAGTCAACTCATATATCAGGGATGTCATTCAAAAAAAATTTGTGGGCGCAAAGTGGGTGATCACTGTGTATTTCCCTTCTGTTTCCCTTTATATTTACATTTATCTTCTCTATTTAACATTATGGATAGGCAAGGCCCTCCTCTAAAACCTGCTTAAAAATATTTTTTCATTGGAATTCATGGAAAAGGCGTACCTTGCAATGGAGTCAACTCATATATCAGGGATTTCCTTCAAAAATTTTGTGGGCGCAAAGTGGGTGATCACTGTGTATTTTTCCTTCTTCTGTTTCCCTTTATATTTACATTTATCTTCTCTATTTAACATTATGGATAGGCAAGGCCCTCATCTGAAAGCTGCTTAAAAATATTTTTTCATTGGAATTCATGGAAAAGGCGTAGCTTGCAATGGAGTCAACTCATATATCACTGGATTTCATTGAAAAAATTTGTGGGCGCAAAAGTGGGTGATCACTGTGTATTTTTCTTCTGTTTCCTTTATATTTACATTTATCTTCTCTATTTAACATTATGGATAGGCAAGGCCCTCCTCTAAAAAACCTACTTAAAAATATTTTTCATTGGAATTCATGGAAAAGGCATAGCTTGCAATGGAGTCAACTCATATATCAGGGATTTCCTTCAAAAAATTTTGTGGGCGCAAAGTGGGTGATCACTGTGTATTTTTCCTTCTGTTTCCCTTTATATTTTATTTTATCTTCTCTATTTAACATTATGGATAGGCAAGGCCCTCCTCTAAAAAACCTGCTTAAAAATATTTTTTCATTGGAATTTCATGGAAAAGGCGTACCTTGCAATGGAGTCAACTCATATATCAGGGATTTCAAAAATTTTGTGGGCGCAAAGTGGGTGATCACTGTGTAAAACCCTTAAATATGTTTTTCCTTTATATTTACATTTATCTTCTCTATTTAACATTATGGATAGGCAAAAGGCCCTCCTCTAAAACCTGCTTAAAAATATTTTTCATTGGAATTCATGGAAAAGGCGTATAGCAAACCTGCAAAAATGGATTGAACTCATATATCAATGGAGTCAAATTTTTTCTTAAATTTTGTGGGCGCAAAGTGGGTGATCACTGTGTATTTCCTTCTGTTTCCTTTTATATTTACATTTATCTTCTCTATTTAACATTATGGATAGGCAAGGCCCTCCTCTAAAAAACCTGCTTAAAAATATTTTTCATTGGAATTCATGGAAAAGGCGTAGCATGCAATCGAGTCAACTCATATATCAGAATTTCCTTCAAAAATTTTGTGGGCGCAAAGTGGGTGATCACTGTGTATTTTTTCCTCTGTTTCCCTTTATATTTACATTTATTTCTCTATTTAACATTATGGATAGATAGGCAGGCCCTCCTCTAAAACCTGCTTAAAAATATTTTTTTCATTTGGTATTCATGGAAAAGGCGTAGCTTGCAATGGAGTCAACTCATATATCACTGAATTTCATTGAAAATTTTGTGGGGCAAAAAGTGGGTGATCACTGTGTATTTTTCCTCTGTTTCCTTTTATATTTACTAGTTATCTTCTCTATTTAACATTATGGATAGGCAAGGCCCTCCTCTAAAAGCTGCTTAAAAATATTTTTCATTGGTATTCATGGAAAAGGCATAGCTTGCAATGGAGTCAACTCATATATCAGAATTTCCTTCAAAAATTTTGTGGGCGCAAAGTGGGTGATCACTGTCTATTTTTCCTTCTGTTTCCCTTTATTTTAGTTATCTTCTCTATTTAACATTATGGATAGGCAAGGCCCTCCTATAAAACATGCTTAAAAATATTTTTCATTGGAATTCATGGAAAAGGCGTAGGCAATGGAGTCAACTCATATATCAGGGATTTCCTTCAAAATTTTGTGGGCGCAAAGTGGGTATCACTGTGTATTTCCCTTCTGTTTCCTTTATTTTACAAAAATTTATGGATAGGCAAGGCCTCCTCTAAAAATCTGCTTAAAATATTTTTTCATTGGAATTCATGGAAAAGGCTGTAAATATTTTTTCAATGGAAGTCAACTCATATCAGGGATTTCCTTCAAAATTTTGGTGGGCGCAAAGTGGGTCTCACTGTGTATTTTCTTCTGTTTCCCTTTATATTTACATTTATCTTCTATTTAACATTATGGATAGGCAAGGCCCTCCTCTAAAACCTGCTTAAAAATATTTTTTTCATTGGAATTCATGGAAAAGGCTATAGCTTGCAATGGAGTCAAATCATATATAACTGAATTTCATTGAAAAATTTGTGTGGGCGCAAAGTGGGTGATCACTGTGTATTTCCTTCTGTTTCCCTTTTATATTTACATTTATCTTCTCTATTTAACATTATGGATAGGCAAGGCCCTCCTCTAAAACCTGCTTAAAAATATTTTTCATTGGTATTCATGGAAAAGGTGCATATATGCAATGGAGTCAACTCAATGATATCAACTTTTTATATTTCTAGGGGATTTCTTAAAAATTTTTTCATTGTGGGCGCAAAGTGGGTGATCACTGTTTGTATTTCCTTCTGTTTTTCCTTTATTTATTTACATTTATCTTCTCTATTTAACATTATGGATAGGCAAGGCCCTCCTCTAAAACCTGCTTAAAAATATTTTTTTCATTGGAATTTCATGGAAAAGGCATAGCTTGCAATGGAGTCAACTCATATATCAGGGATTTCCTTGAAAATTTTGTGGGCGCAAAGTGGGATCACTGTGTATTTTTCCTTCTGTTTCCTTTTATATTTACTAGTTATCTTCTCTATTTAAAATTATGGATAGGCAAGGCCCTCCTCTAAAAACTGCTTAAAAATATTTTTCATTGGATTCATGGAAAAGGCATAGCATGCAATGGAGTGACGAATGATATAACAGGGATTTCATTGAAAAATTTTGTGGGCGCAAAGTGGGTGATCACTGTGTATTTTTTCCTTCTGTTTCCCTTTATATTTACTTTATCTTCTCTATTTAACATTATGGATAGGCAAGGCCCTCCTCTAAAAACCCTGCTTAAAAATATTTTTTCATTGGTATTCATGGAAAAGGCGTAGCTTGCAATGGAGTCAAATCATATAACAGAATTTCCTTCAAAATTTTGTGGGCGCAAAAGTGGGTGATCACTGTGTATTTCCTTCTGTTTCCCTTTATATTTACTATTTATCTTCTCTATTTAACATTATGGATAGGCAAGGCCCTCCTCTAAAAACCTGCTTAAAAATATTTTTCATTGGTATTCATGGAAAAGGCATAGCTTGCAATGGAGTCAAATCATATATCAGGGATTTCATTGAAAAATTTGTGGGCGCAAAGTGGGTGATCACTGTCTATTTTTTCCTTCTGTTTCCCTTTATATTTCTAGCTATCTTCTCTATTTAACATTATGGATAGGCAAGGCCCCTCCTCTAAAACCTGCTTAAAAATATTTTTCATTGGAATTCATGGAAAGGCGTAGGATAGGCAAGGCCCTCCTCTAAAACCTGCAATCGAGTCAACTGATATAACAGAATTTCATTGAAAAAATTTGTGGGCGCAAAGTGGGTGATCACTGTGTATTTTTCTTCTGTTTCCTTTATATTTCTAGCTATCTTCTCTATTTAACATTATGGATAGGCAAGGCCCCTCCTCTAAAACCTGCTTAAAAATATTTTTTTCATTGGTATTCATGGAAAAGGCATAGCTTGCAATGGAGTCAACTGATATAACAGAATTTCATTGAAAATTTTGTGGGCGCAAAGTGGGTGATCACTGTGTATTTTCCTCTGTTTCCTTTTATATTTACAGCTATCTTCTCTATTTAACATTATGGATAGGCAAGGCCCTTCTTCAAACCTGCTTAAAAATATTTTTCATTGGTGTTCATAGAAGAGGCGTAGCATGCAATCGAGTGACGAATGATATAACAGAATTTCATTGAAAAATTTGTGGGCGCAAAGTGGGTGATCACTGTATTTCCTTTTTTTCCTCTTTAACCTTTATTTACTTATCTTCTCTATTTAACATTATGGATAGGCAAGGCCCTCCTCTAAAAACCTGCTTAAAATATTTTTTCATTGGAAAGAGCGTACCTTGCAATGTAATCAACTCATATATCAAGGATTTCTTTCAAAAATTTGTGGGCGCAAAATGGGGGACCATGTGTATTTTTTTTCTCTGTTTCCTTTATATTTAAGCTATCTTCTCTATTTAACATTATGGATAGGCAAGCCCTCCCTCTAAAACCTGCTTAAAATATTTTTTGGTATTGGAATTCATGGAAAAAGGCATATACCTTGCAATGGAGTCAAATCATATATCAGAATTTCATTGAAAAAATTTTGTGGGCGCAAAGTGGGTGATCACTGTGTATTTTCCTCTGTTTCCTTTTATATTTAGCATTTATCTTCTCTATTTTTACATTATGGATAGATAGGCAAGGCCCCTCTAAAACCTGCTTAAAAATATTTTTCATTGGTATTCATGGAAAGGCATAGCATTGCAATCGTGTCAAATGATATAACTGAATTTCATTGAAAAATTTGTGGGCGCAAAGTGGGATCACTGTGTATTTTTCCTCTCTTTTTCCTTTATATTTACTAGCTATCTTCTCTATTTAACATTATGGATAGGTAAGGCCCTCCTCTAAAATCTGCCTAAAAATATTTTTTATTGGGATTCATGGAAGAGGCGTAGCATGCAATGGAGTTGAATGATATAACTGAATTTCTTTGAAAAATTTTGTGGGTGGAAGAGTGATCACTGTATATTTCTCTTGTTTCCCTTTATATTTACAGTTAACTTCCATAATGAACATTATGGATAGTCAAGGCCCTCCTCTAAAACCTGCTGAAAAATATTTTTCATTGGTATTCATGGAAAGGCATAATAGCTGTAATCGAGTCAACGAATGATATATATGAATTTCATTCAAAAAATTTGGTGGGCGCAAAGTGGGTGATCACTGTCTATTTTTTCCTTCTGTTTCCTTTATATTTACATTTATCTTCTCTATTTAACATTATGGATAGGCAAGGCCCTCCTCTAAAACCTGCTTAAAAATATTTTTCATTGGTATTCATGAAAAGGCATAGCATGTAATCGTGTCAAATGATATATCTGAATTTCATTGAAAAATTTGGTGGGCGCAAAAAGTGGGTGATCACTGTGTATTTTTCCTCTGCTTCACTTTATATTCCTAGTTATCTTCTATATTTAACAATATGGATAGGCAAGGCCCTTCTTCAAACCTGCTTAAAAATATTTTTCATTGGTGTTCATAGAAGAGGCGTAGCATGCAATTGTGACGAATTATATAACAGAATGTAATGGAAAACATATGTGGGCGAAAAGTGAGTGATCACTGTATATTTTCCTTTCTGCTTCCCTTTATATTTGTAGTTACCTTTTATATTTAATAATATTGATAGGCAAGGCCCTTTTTCACACCTGCTTAAAAATATTTTTCATTGGTATTCATAGAAGAGGCGTAGCAAGCAATCGTGACGAATGATATAACTGAATTTCATTCAAAAATTTGTGGGCGCAAAGTGGGTGATCACTGTCTATTTTTCCTTCTTCTGTTTCCTTTATATTTCTAGCTATCTTCTCTATTTAACATTATGGATAGGCAAGGCCCTCCTCTAAAACCTGCTTAAAAATATTTTTCATTGGTATTCATGGAAGAGGCATAGCAATGCAATTTCATTGGATCAAATGATATATTTTTCAGAATTTCATTTCTAATTTTGGGCGCAAAGTGGGTGATCACTGTGTATTTTCCTTTTCTGTTTCCTTTTATATTTACATTATCTTCTTCTATTTAACATTATGGATAGGCAAGGCCCCTCTAAAACCTGCTTAAAAATATTTTTCATTGGTATTCATGGAAGAGGCATAGCATGTAATGGTGTCAAATGATATAACTGAATTTCATTGAAAAATTTGGTGGTCGCGGCGCAAAGTGGGTGATCACTGTGTATTTTTCTTCTGTTTCCCTTTATATTTACTATTTATCTTCTCTATTTAACATTATGGATAGGCAAGGCCCTCCTCTAAAAACCTGCTTAAAATATTTTTTTTGGTATTCATGGAAGAGGCATAGCATGCAATCGTGTCAATGATATAACTGAATTTCATTGAAAAATTTTGTGGGCGCAAAGTGGGTGATCACTGTCTATTTTTTTTTCTCTGTTTCCCTTTATATTTACAGCTATCTTCTCTATTTAACATTATGGATAGGCAAGGCCCTCCTCTAAAACCTGCTTAAAATATTTTTTCATTGGTATTCATGGAAGAGGCATAGCATGTAATGGTGTCAATGATATAACTGAATTTCATTGAAAAATTTGGTGGGCGCAAAGTGGGTGATCACTGTCTATTTTTCTTCTGTTTCCTTTATATTTCTTTATCTATCTTCTATTTTTAACATTATGGATAGGCAAGGCCCTCTCTAAAAACCTGCTTAAAATATTTTTCATTGGTATTCATGGAAGAGGCATAGCATGTAATGAGTCAATGATATAACTGAATTTCATTGAAAATTTTTTGGTGGTCGCAAAGTGGGTGATCACTGTCTATTTTTCCTCTGTTTCCCTTTATATTTCTTTATCTTCTCTTTTTATTATGGATAGGCAAGGCCCTCCTCTAAAACCTGCTTAAAAATATTTTTTCATTGGTATTCATGGAAAAGGCATAGCATGCAATGGTGTTTGGTGGTTGAATGATATAACTGAATTTTCATTGAAAAAATTTTTTGTGGGGCGCAAAGTGGGTGATCACTGTCTATTTTTCCTTCTGTTTCCCTTTATATTTCTAGTTATCTTCTCTATTTAACATTATGGATAGGCAAGGCCCTCCTCTAAAACCTGCTTAAAATATTTTTCATTGGTATTCATGGAAGAGGCATAGCATGCAATCGTGTCAAATGATATATCACTGAATTTCATTGAAAAATTTGGTGGTCGCAAAGTGGGTGATCACTGTCTATTTTTCCTTCTGTTTCCCTTTATATTTCTAGCTATCTTCTCTATTTAACATTATGGATAGGCAAGGCCCTCCTCTAAAAAAACTGCTTAAAAATATTTTTCATTGGTATTCATGGAAGAGGCATAGCATGCAATCGTGTCAATGATATAACAGAATTTCATTGAAAAATTTGGTGGGCGCAAAGTGGGTGATCACTGTCTATTTTTCCTCTGTTTCCTTTTTATATTTTCTAGCTATCTTCTCTATTTAACATTATGGATAGGCAAGGCCCTCCTCTAAAACCTGCTTAAAATATTTTTTTTCATTGGTATTCATGGAAGAGGCATAGCATTGCAATCGTGTCAAATGATATAACTGAATTTCATTGAAAAAAATTTGGTGGTCGCAAAGTGGGTGATCACTGTCTATTTTTCTTTATGTTTCCTTTTATATTTCTAGCTATCTTCTCTATTTTTAACATTATGGATAGGCAAGGCCCTCCTCTAAAAACCTGCTTAAAAATTTTTCATTGGTATTCATGGAAGAGGCATAGCATGCAATCGTGGACGAATGATATAACATAATTTCATTTCATTGAAAATTTGGTGGTCGCAAAAGTGGGTGATCACTGTCTATTTTTCCTTCTGTTTCCCTTTATATTTCTAGCTATCTTCTCTATTTTTATTATGGATAGGCAAGGCCCTCCTCTAAAACCTGCTTAAAATATTTTTTTTGGAAGATTGGTATTCATGGAAGAGGCATAGCATGCAATCGAGTCAATGATATAACTGAATTTCATTGAAAAATTTGGTGGTCGCAAAGTGGGTGATCACTGTCTATTTTCCTCTGTTGTTTTTATATTTTATATTTCTAGCTTATCTTCTCTATTTAACATTATGGATAGGCAAGGCCCTCCTCTAAAACCTGCTTAAAATATTTTTCATTGGTATTCATGGAAGAGGCATAGCATGTAATCGTGTCAAATGATATAACTGAATTTCATTGAAAAATTTGGTGGTCGCAAAGTGGGTGATCACTGTCTATTTTTCCTTCTGTTTCCCTTTATATTCCTAGGTTATCTTCTCTATTTAACATTATGGATAGGCAAGGCCCTTCTTAAAACCTGCTTAAAATATTTTTCATTGGTGTTAATAGAAGACGCATAGCATGCAATCGTGTCGAATGATATAACTGAATTTCAGTCAAAAAATTTGTGGGCGCAAAGTGGGTGATCACTCTACATTTCTCTTCTGCTTCCCTTTATATTTCTAGCTATCTTCTATATTTAACATTATGGATAGGCAAGGCCGTCCTCTAAATCCTGTTTAAAAATATGTTTTATTGGTATTTATGGAACAGGTATAGCATGCAATCGTGACGAATAATATAACTGAATTTCACTGAAAAATTTGGTGGTCGCAAAGTGGGAATCACTGTCTATTTTTCCTCTGCTAACCTTTATATTTCAAATTTGACATTATGGATAGATCCTCTAAAACCTGCTTAAAAATATTTTTCATTGGTATTCATGGAAGAGGCATAGCATTTCCCCGAATTATAACTTTTCATTGAAAAATTTGGTGGTCGCAAAGTTCTTTTTTCCTCTTCTTTATATTTCTAGCTATCTTCTCTATTTGACATTTGGATACATTATTGGATTCATGGAGGCAAGGCCCTCCTCTAAAACCTTGAAAAATAAAAAGTATATTTTTTCATTGGTATTCATGGAAGAGGCATAAAACCTGCTTAAATATGCCGAATTCATGGAATAACTGTAATCGTTTCATTATAATTTCATTGAAAAATTTTGTGGGCGCAAAAGTGGGTGATCACTGTCTATTTTTCCTCTGTTTCCTTTTATATTTCTAGCTTATCTTCTCTATTTTTAACATTATGGATAGGCAAGGCCCTCCTCTAAAACCTGCTTAAAAATATTTTTCATTGGTATTCATGGAAGAGGCGTAGCATGCAATCGTGTCGAATGATATAACTGAATTTCATTGAAAAATTTTGTGGGCGCAAAGTGGGGTGATCACTGTCTATTTTTCCTCTGTTTCCTTTTATATTTCTAGCTATCTTCTCTATTTAACATTATGGATAGGCAAGGCCCTCCTCTAAAACCTGCTTAAAAAATATTTTTCATTGGTATTCATGGAAGAGGCATAGCATGGGAGATCACTGTGATTTTTCCTCTGAATGATATAAAAGAATTTCATTGAAAAATTTTGTGGTCGCAAAGTGGGTGATCACTGTCTATTTTTCCTCTGTTTCCCTTTATATTTCTAGCTATCTTCTCTATTTAACATTATGGATAGGCAAGGCCCTCCTCTAAAACCTGCTTAAAAATATTTTTTTTCATTGGTATTCATGGAAGAGGCATAGCATGTAATCGTGTCAATGATATAACTGAATTTCATTGAAAAAAAATTTGTGGGCGCAAAGTGGGAGATCACTGTCTATTTTTCCTCTGTTTCCCTTTATATTTCTAGCTATCTTCTCTATTTAACATTATGGATAGGCAAGGCCCTCCTCTAAAACCTGCTTAAAAATATTTTTCATTGGTATTCATGGAAGAGGCATAGCATGTAATCGTGCCGAATGATATAACTGAATTTCATTGAAAAATTTGGTGGTCGCAAAGTGGGATCTGTCTATTTTTCACTTTATATTTTTATTTTCTCTATTTGACATTATGGATAGGCTCCTCTAAAACCTGCTTTTATATTTTTCATTGGTATTCATGGAAGGCAGGCTTTATATTTTTCATTGAAAATTTGCTATCTTCTATTTTTTCCTCTTTTATATTTCTAGCTATCTTCTCTATTTGACATTATGGATAGGCAAGGCCCTCCTCTAAAACCTGCTTAAAATATTTTTTTCATTGGTATTCATGGAAGAGGCATAGCATGTAATCGTGCCGAATGATATAACTGAATTTCATTGAAAAATTTTGTGGTCGCGCAAAGTGGGTGATCACTGTCTATTTTTTTCTTTCTCTGCTTCCTTTATATTTCTAGCTATCTTCTCTATTTAACATTATGGATAGGCAAGGCCCTCCTCTAAAAAACTGCTTAAAAATATTTTTCATTGGTATTCATGGAAGAGGCATAGCATGTAATCGTGTCAAATGATATAACTGAATTTCATTGAAAAATTTGGTGGTCGCAAAGTGGGTGATCACTGTCTATTTTTCCTCTGCTAACCTTTTATATTTCTAGCTATCTTCTCTATTTAACATTATGGATAGGCAAGGCCCTCCTCTAAAACCTGCTTAAAAATATTTTTCATTGGTATTCATGGAAGAGGCATAGCATGTAATCGTGCCGAATGATATAACTGAATTTCATTGAAAAATTTGGTGGTCGCAAAAAGTGGGTGATCACTGTCTATTTTTCCTCTGTTTCCTTTATATTTCTAGCTTTATCTTCTCTATTTTTTCATTATGGATAGATAAGGCCCTCCTCTAAAACCTGCTTAAAATATTTTTTCATTGGTATTCATGGAAGAGGCATAGCATGTAATCGTGCCAAATGATATAACTGAATTTCATTGAAAAATTTGGTGGTGGGGCGCAAAGTGGGTGATCACTGTCTATTTTTCCTCTGCTTCCCTTTTATATTTCTAGCTATCTTCTCTATTTAACATTATGGATAGGCAAGGCCCTCCTCTAAAACCTGCTTAAAATATATTTTTCATTGGTATTCATGGAAGAGGCATAGCATGTAATCGTGCCGAATGATATAACTGAATTTCATTGAAAAATTTGGTGGTCGCAAAGTGGGTGATCACTGTCTATTTTTCCTCTGTTTCCCTTTATATTTCTAGCTATCTTCTCTATTTAACATTATGGATAGGCAAGGCCCTCCTCTAAAAAACCTGCTTAAAAATATTTTTCATTGGTATTCATGGAAGAGGCATAGCATGTAATCGTGCCGAATGATATAAACTGAATTTCATTGAAAAAATTTTTGTGGTCGCAAAGTGGGAGATCACTGTCAAAGTGGGTGAAATTGTCTATTTTTCTATTTAACTTATGGATCCCTTTTATTTCTAGCTATCTTCTCTATTTGACATTATGGATAGGAAAGGCCCTCCTCCTCTCTAAAACCTGCTTAAATATATTTTCATTTAATTTATGGATAGGCAAGGCCCTAGCTGCTTAAATATATTTTTTCAATTCATGGAAGAGGCATGCTGAATAAAATGATATAACTTTTCATTGAAAATTTTGTGGTCGCAAAGTGGGAGATCACTGTCTATTTTTCCTCTGCTAACCTTTATATTTCTAGCTATCTTCTCTATTTGACATTATGGATAGGCAAGGCCCTCCTCTAAAACCTGCTTAAATATATTTTTTCATTGGTATTCATGGAAAGAGGCATAGCATGTGTAATCGTGCCGAATGATATAACTGAATTTCATTGAAAAAAATTGGTGGTCGCAAAGTGGGTGATCACTGTCTATTTTTCCTCTGCTAACCTTTATATTTCTAGCTATCTTCTCTATTTGACATTATGGATAGGCAAGGCCCTCCTCTAAAACCTGCTTAAATATATTTTTTCATTGGTATTCATGGAAGAGGCATAGCATGTAATCGTGCCGAATGATATAACTGAATTTCATTGAAAAATTTTGTGGTCGCAAAGTGGGTGATCACTGTCTATTTTTTCCTCTGCTAACCTTTATATTTTTCTAGCTATCTTCTCTTTTGACATTATGGATAGGCAAGGCCCTCCTCTAAAAAACCTGCTTAAATATATTTTTTCATTGGTATTCATGGAAGAGGCATAATGATATAACTTTTCATTGAAAAATTTGGTGGTCGCAAAGTGGGTGATCACTGTCTATTTTCCTCTGTTAACCTTTATATTTCTAGCTATCTTCTCTATTTGACATTTATGGATAGGCAAGGCCCTCCTCTAAAACCTGCTTAAATAAATATTTTTTCATTGGTATTCATGGAAGAGGCATAGCATGTAATCGTGCCGAATGATATAACTGAATTTCATTGAAAAATTTGGTGGTCGCAAAGTGGGTGATCACTGTCTATTTTTCTCTGCTAACCTTTTTATATTTCTAGCTATCTTCTCTATTTAACATTATGGATAGGCAAGGCCCTCCTCTAAAACCTGCTTAAATATATTTTTCATTGGTATTCATGGAAGAGGCATAGGATGTAATCGTGCCGAATGATATAACTGAATTGCATTGAAAAATTTGGTGGTCGCAAAGTGGGTGATCACTGTCTATTTTTCTTCTGCTAACCTTTATATTTCTAGCTATCTTCTCTATTTGACATTATGGATAGGCAAGGCCCTCCTCTAAAACCTGCTTAAATATATTTTTTTCATTGGTATTCATGGAAGAGGCATAGCATGTAATCGTGAATGAATGATATATACTGGAATTTCATTGAAAAATTTGGTGGTCGCAAAGTGGGTGATCACTGTCTATTTTTCTTCTGCTAACCTTTTATATTTCTAGCTATCTTCTCTATTTAACATTATGGATAGGCAAGGCCCTCCTCTAAAACCTGCTTAAATATATTTTTTTTCATTGGTATTCATGGAAGAGGCATAGCATGTAATCGTGCCAAATGATATAACTGAATTTCATTTTCATTGAAAAATTTGGTGGTCGCAAAAAGTGGGAGATCACTGTCTATTTTTCCTCTGCTAACCTTTATATTTCTAGCTATCTTCTCTATTTGACATTATGGATAGGCAAGGCCCTCCTCTAAAACCTGCTTAAATATATTTTTCATTGGTATTCATGGAAGAGGCATAGCATGTAATCGTGCCGAATGATATAACTGAATTTCATTGAAAAATTTGGTGGTCGCAAAGTGGGAGATCACTGTCTATTTTTCCTCTGCTAACCTTTATATTTCTAGCTATCTTCTCTATTTGACATTGGATAGGCAAGGCCCTCCTCTAAAACCTGCTTAAAAATTTTTTCATTGGTATTCATGGAAGAGGCATAGCATGTAATCGTGCCGAATGATATAACTGAATTTCATTCAAAAAAAATGGTGGTCGCAAAAAGTGGGAGATCACTGTCTATTTTTTCTCTGCTAACCTTTATATTTCTAGCTATCTTCTCTATTTAACATTATGGATAGGCAAGGCCCTCCTCTAAAACCTGCTTAAATATATTTTTTGGTATTCATTGGTATTCATGGAAGAGGCATAGCATGTAATCGTGCTAAATGATATAACTGAATTTCATTGAAAAATTTGGTGGTCGCAAAAAATGGGTGATCCACTGTCTATTTTTCCTCTGCTAACCTTTATATTTCTAGCTATCTTCTCTATTTGACATTATGGATAGGCAAGGCCCTCCTCTAAAACCTGCTTAAATATATTTTTCATTGGTATTCATGGAAGAGGCATAGCATGTAATCGTGCCGAATGATATAACTGAATTTCATTGAAAAATTTGGTGGTCGCAAAGTGGGTGATCACTGTCTATTTTTCCTCTGCTAACCTTTATATTTCTAGCTATCTTCTCTATTTGACATTATGGATAGGCAAGGCCCTCCTCTAAAACCTGCTTAAATATATTTTTCATTGGTATTCATGGAAGAGGCATAGCATGTAATCGTGCCGAATGATATAACTGAATTTCATTGAAAAAAAATTGGTGGTCGTCAAAAAGTGGGAGATCACTGTCTATTTTTCCTCTGCTAACCTTTATATTTCTAGCTATCTTCTCTATTTGACATTATGGATAGGCAAGGCCCTCCTCTAAAACCTGCTTAAATATATTTTTTCATTGGTATTCATGGAAGAGGCATAGCATGTAATCGTGCCGAATGATATAACTGAATTTCATTGAAAAATTTGGTGGTCGCAAAGTGGGAGATCACTGTCTATTTTTCCTCTGCTAACCTTTATATTTTTCTAGCTATCTTCTCTATTTTTAACATTATGGATAGGCAAGGCCCTCCTCTAAAAAAATTTGGTGGTCGCAAAAGTGGGAGATCACCTGCTTAAATATATTTTTTTCATTGGTATTCATGGAAGAGGCATAGCATGTAATCGTGCCGAATGATATAACTGAATTTCATTGAAAAATTTGGTGGTCGCAAAGTGGGTGATCACTGTCTATTTTTCCTCTGCTAACCTTTATATTTCTAGCTATCTTCTCTATTTGACATTATGGATAGGCAAGGCCCTCCTCTAAAACCTGCTTAAATATATTTTTTTCATTGGTATTCATGGAAGAGGCATAGGTAATTCATGGAAACTGAATTTCATTGAAAAATTTGCAAAGTAGATCATGTAATTTTTCCTCTGCTAACCTTTATATTTCTAGCTATCTTCTCTATTTGATTATGGAAAAGGCCCTCCTCTAAAACCTGCTTAAATATATTTTTCATTGGTAAAAATAGCATTTCGTGGAATGATATAACTGAATTTCAAAAAATTTGGTGGTCGCAAAGTGGGAGATCACTGTCTATTTTTCCTCTGCTAACCTTTATATTTCTAGCTATCTTCTCTATTTGACATTATGGATAGGCAAGGCCCTCCTCTAAAAAAACTGCTTAAATATATTTTTTTCATTGGTATTCATGGAAGAGGCATAGCATGTAATCGTGCCGAATGATATAACTGAATTTCATTGAAAAATTTGGTGGTCGCAAAGTGGGAGATCACTGTCTATTTTTCCTCTGCTAACCTTTATATTTCTAGCTATCTTCTCTATTTGACATTATGGATAGGGAAGGCCCTCCTCTAAAACCTGCTTAAATATATATTTTTTCATTGGTATTCATGGAAGAGGCATATAACATGTAATCGTGCCGAATGATATAACTGAATTTCATTGAAAAATTTGGTGGTCGCAAAGTGGGTGATCACTGTCTGTTTTTTCCTCTGCTAACCTTTATATTTCTAGCTATCTTCTCTATTTGACATTATGGATAGGCAAGGCCCTCCTCTAAAACCTGCTTAAATATATTTTTCATTGGTATTCATGGAAGAGGCATAGCATGTAATCGTGCCGAATGATATAACTGAATTTCATTGAAAAATTTGGTGGTCGCAAAGTGGGAGATCACTGTCTATTTTTCCTCTGCTAACCTTTTATATTTCTAGCTATCTTCTCTATTTGACATTATGGATAGGCAAGGCCCTCCTCTAAAACCTGCTTAAATATATTTTTCATTGGTATTCATGGAAGAGGCATAGCATGTAATCGTGCCGAATGATATAACTGAATTTCATTGAAAAATTTGGTGGTCGCAAAAAGGGAGATCACTGTCTATTTTTCCTCTGCTAACCTTTATATTACTAGCTATCTTCTCTATTTAACATTATAGATAGGCAAGGGCCTCCTCTAAAACCTGCTTAAATATATTTTTCATTGGTATTCATGGAAGAGGCATATTTTGTAATCGTGCCGAATGATTTTCATTGAAAAAATTTGATATAACTGAATTTCATTGAAAATTTTGTGGTCGCAAAGTGGGAGATCACTGTTATTTTTCCTCTGCTAACCTTTATATTTCTAGCTATCTTCTCTATTTGACATTATGGATAGGCAAGGCCCTCCTCTAAAACCTGCTTAAAATATTTTTTTTGGTATTCATGGAAGAGGCATAGCATTTAATCGGATGCCGAATGATATAATTGAATTTCATTGAAAAATTTGGTGGATATAACAAATTTGGGAAAAATTTGGTCACTGTCTCATTTTTTTTTCCTCTGCTAACCTTTATATTTCTAGCTATCTTCTCTATTTGACATTATGGATAGGCAAGGCCCTCCTCTAAAACCTGCTTAAATATATTTTTTTTCATTGGTATTCATGGAAGAGGCATAGCATGTAATCGTGCCGAATGATATAACTGAATTTCATTGAAAAATTTGGTGGTCGCAAAGTGGGAGATCACTGTCTATTTTTCCTCTGCTAACCTTTATATTTCTAGCTATCTTCTCTATTTGACATTATGGATAGGCAAGGCCCTCCTCTAAAACCTGCTTAAATATATTTTTTTTTGGTTGGTATTGGTATTCATGGAAGAGGCATAGCATGTAATCGTGCCGAATGATATAACTGAATTTTCATTGAAAAATTTGGTGGTATATTTTTCATTGGTATTCAAAGGGAGATCACTGTCTATTTTTCTCTTTGGTGGTGCTAACCTTTATATTTCTAGCTATTTATTCTAGCTATTTCTCTATTTGACATTATGGATAGGCAAGGCCCTCCTCTAAAACCTGCTTAAATATATTTTTTCATGGTATTCATGGAAGAGGCATAGCATGTAATCGTGCCGAATGATATAACTGAATTTCATTGAAAAATTTGGTGGTCGCAAAGTGGGAGATCACTGTCTATTTTTCCTCTGCTAACCTTTATATTTCTAGCTATCTTCTCTATTTGACATTATGGATAGGCAAGGCCCTCCTCTAAAACCTGCTTAAATATATTTTTCATTGGTATTCATGGAAGAGGCATAGCATGTATTCGTGCCGAATGATATAACTAATTTCATTGAAAAATTTGGTGGTCGCAAAAAGTGGGTGATCACTGTCTATTTTTCCTCTGCTAACCTTTATATTTTCTAGCTATCTTCTCTATTTGACATTATGGATAGGCAAGGCCCTCCTCTAAAACCTGCTTAAATATATTTTTTGGTATTCATTGGTATTCATGGAAGAGGCATAGCATGTAATCGTGGATAGGCCGAATGATATAACTGAATTTCATTGAAAAATTTTTCATGGTGGTCGCAAAGTGGGAGATCACTGTCTATTTTTCCTCTGCTAACCTTTATATTTCTAGCTATCTTCTCTATTTGACATTATGGATAGGCAAGGCCCTCCTCTAAAACCTGCTTAAATATATTTTTTTCATGGTATTCATGGAAGAGGCATAGCATGTAATCGTGCCGAATGATATAACTGAATTTCATTGAAAAATTTGGTGGTCGCAAAAGTGGGAGATCACTGTCTATTTTTCCTCTGCTAACCTTTATATTTCTAGCTATCTTCTCTATTTGACATTATGGATAGGCAAGGCCCTCCTCTAAAACCTGCTTAAATATATTTTTTTCATTGGTATTCATGGAAGAGGCATAGCATGTAATCGTGCCGAATGATATAACTGAATTTCATTGAAAAATTTTGGTGGTCGCAAAGTGGGAGATCACTGTCTATTTTTCCTCTGCTAACCTTTATATTTCTAGCTATCTTCTCTATTTGACATTATGGATAGGCAAGGCCCTCCTCTAAAACCTGCTTAAATATATTTTTTCATTGGTATTCATGGAAGAGGCATAGCATGTAATCGTGCCGAATGATATAACTGAATTTCATTGAAAAATTTGGTGGTCGCAAAGTGGGATCACTGTCTATTTTCTATTTTTATTTCCTATCTTCTCTATTTGACATTATGGATAGGCACCTTTATATTTTTTTTCATTGCTATCTTCTCTATTTGACATTATGGATAGGCAAGGCCCTCCTCTAAAACCTGCTTAAATATATTTTTTTTGACATTGGTATTCATGGAAGAGGCAAATATATTTTCATTGGTATTCATGGAAGAGGCATAGCAATGTAATCGTGCGAATGATATAACTGAATTTCATTGAAAAATTTGGTGGTCTAAAGTGGGAGATCACTGTCTATTTTTCCTCTGCTAACCTTTATATTTCTAGCTATCTTCTCTATTTGACATTATGGATAGGCAAGCAAGGCCCTCCTCTAAAAACCTGCTTAAATATATTTTTCATTGGTATTCATGGAAGAGGCATAGCATGTAATCGTGCCGAATGATATAACTAACTGAATTTCATTGAAAAATTTGGTGGTCGCAAAAGTGGGAGACCACTGTCTATTTTTCCTCTGCTAACCTTTATATTTCTAGCTATCTTCTCTATTTGACATTATGGATAGGCAAGGCCCTCCTCTAAAACCTGCTTAAATATATTTTTCATTGGTATTCATGGAAGAGGCATAGCATGTAATCGTGCCGAATGATATATAACTGAATTTCATTGAAAAAATTTTGGTGGTCGCAAAGTGGGAGATCACTGTCTATTTTTTTCCTCTGCTAACCTTTATATTTCTAGCTATCTTCTCTATTTGACATTATGGATAGGCAAGGCCCTCCTCTAAAACCTGCTTAAATATATTTTTTCATTGGTATTCATGGAAGAGGCATAGCATGTAATCGTGCCGAATGATATATAACTGAATTTCATTGAAAAATTTGGTGGTCGCAAAGTGGGAGATCACTGTCTATTTTTCCTCTGCTAACCTTTTTATATTTCTAGCTATCTTCTCTATTTGACATTATGGATAGGCAAGGCCCTCCTCTAAAACCTGCTTAAATATATTTTTTCATTGGTATTCATGGAAGAGGCATAGCATGTAATCGTGCCGAATGATATAACTGAATTTCATTGAAAAATTTGGTGGTCGCAAAGTGGGAGATCACTGTCTATTTTTCCTCTGCTAACCTTTTTATTTCTAGCTATCTTCTCTATTTGATTTGATTATGGATAGGCAAGGCCCTCCTCTAAAACCTGCTTAAATATATTTTTCATTGGTATTCATGGAAGAGGCATAGCATGTAATCGTGCCGAATGATATAACTGAATTTCATTGAAAAATTTGGTGGTCGCAAAGTGGGAGATCACTGTCTATTTTTCCTCTGCTAACCTTTATATTTCTAGCTATCTTCTCTATTTGACATTATGGATAGGCAAGGCCCTCCTCTAAAACCTGCTTAAATATATTTTTCATTGGTATTCATGGAAGAGGCATAGCATGTAATCGTGCCGAATGATATAACTGAATTTCATTGAAAAATTTGGTGGTCGCAAAGTGGGAGATCACTGTCTATTTTTCCTCTGCTAACCTTTATATTTCTAGCTATCTTCTCTATTTGACATTATGGATAGGCAAGGCCCTCCTCTAAAACCTGCTTAAATATATTTTTTTTGGTTGGTATTCATGGAAGAGGCATAGCATGCAATCGTGCCGAATGATATAACTGAATTTCATTGAAAAATTTGGTGGTCGCAAAGTGGGAGACCACTGTCTATTTTTTCTCTGCTAACCTTTATATTTCTAGCTATCTTCTCTATTTGACATTATGGATAGGCAAGGCCTTCCTGTAAAACCTGCTTAAATATATTTTTCATTGGTATTCATGGAAGAGGCATAGCATGTAATCGTGCCGAATGATATAACTGAATTTCATTGAAAAATTTGGTGGTCGCAAAGTGGGAGATCACTGTCTATTTTTCCTCTGCGAACCTTTATATTTTTAGCTATCTTCTCTATTTGACATTATGGATAGGCAAGGCCCTCCTGTAAAACCTGCTTAAATATATTTTTCATTGGTATTCATGGAAGAGGCATAGCATGTAATCGTGCCGAATGATATAACTGAATTTCATTGAAAAATTTGGTGGTCGCAAAAGTGGGAGATCACTGTCTATTTTCCTCTGCTAACCTTTATATTTCTAGCTATCTTCTCTATTTGACATTATGGATAGGCAAGGCCCTCCTCTAAAACCTGCTTAAATATTTTTTTTGGGTATTCATGGAAGAGGCATAGCATGTAATCGTGCCGAATGAGATAACTGAATTTCATTGAAAAATTTGGTGGTCGCAAAGTGGGAGATCACTGTCTATTTTTCTCTGCTAACCTTTATATTTCTAGCTATCTTTTCTATTTGACATTATGGATAGGCAAGGCCCTCCTCTAAAAACCTGCTTAAATATATTTTTTTTTTCATTGGTATTCATGGAAGAGGCATAGCATGTAATCGTGCCGAATGATATAACTGAATTTCATTGAAAAATTTGGTGGTCGCAAAGTGGGAGATCACTGTCTATTTTTCCTCTGCGAACCTTTATATTTCTAGCTATCTTCTCTATTTGACATTATGGATAGGCAAGGCCCTCCTCTAAAACCTGCTTAAATATATTTTTTTCATTGGTATTCATGGAAGAGGCATAGCATGTAATCGTGCCGAATGATATAACTGAATTTCATTGAAAAATTTGGTGGTCGCAAAGTGGGAGATCATCCACTGTTTCTGCTAACCTTTATATTACTAGCTATCTTCTCTATTTGACATTATGGATAGGCAAGGCCCTCCTGTAAAACCTGCTTAAATATATTTTTCATTGGTATTCATGGAAGAGGCATAGCGTGTAATCGTGCCGAATGATATAACTGAATTTCATTAAAAAAATATGGTGGTCGCAAAGTGGGTGATCACTGTCTATTTTTCCTCTGCTAACCTTTATATTTCTAGCTATCTTCTCTATTTGACATTATGGATAGGCAAGGCCCTCCTCTAAAACCTGCTTAAATATATTTTTCATTGGTATTCATGGAAGAGGCATAGCATGTAATCGTGCCGAATGATATAACTGAATTTCATTGAAAAATTTGGTGGTCGCAAAGTGGGAGATCACTGTCTATTTTTTCTTCTGCTAACCTTTATATTTTTAGCTTTCTTCTATATTTAACATTATGAATAGGCAAGGCCCTCCTCTAAAACCTGCTTAAATATATTTTTCATTGGTATTCATGGAAGAGGCATAGCATGTAATCGTGCCGAATGATATAACTGAATTTCATTGAAAAATTTGGTGGTCGCAAAAGTGGGAGATCACTGTCTATTTTTCCTCTGCTAACCTTTATATTTCTAGCTATTCTTATTTTTGACATTATGGATAGGCAAGGCCCTCCTCTAAAAACCTGCTTAAATATATTTTTTTCATTGGTATTCATGGAAGAGGCATAGCATGTAATCGTGCCGAATGATATAACTGAATTTCATTGAAAAATTTGGTGTGGTCGCAAAGTGGGAGATCACTGTCTATTTTTCCTCTGCTAACCTTTATATTTCTAGCTATCTTCTCTATTTGACATTATGGATAGGCAAGGCCTTCTCCTCTAAAACCTTTAAATATATTTTTCATTGGTATTCATGGAAGAGGCAAGGCCCTCCTGATAAAACCTTTCTTAAAATATTTTTCATTGGGAGATCATTCTATTTTTCCTCTGAAGATTTCTAGCTATCTTCTCTATTTGACATTATGGATAGAATGATAAAACCTGCTTAAATATATTTTTCATTTGGTATTCATGGAAGAGGCATAGCAAATCGTGGAATGATATATAACTGAATTTTTGAAAAATTTGGTGGTCTGCTGGGAACCACTTCTATTTTTCCTCTGCTAACCTTTATATTTCTAGCTATCTTCTCTATTTGACATTATGGATAGGCAAGGCCCTCCTCTAAAACCTGCTTAAATATATTTTTTTCATTGGTATTCATGGAAGAGGCATAGCATGTAATCGTGCCGAATGATATAACTGAATTTCATTGAAAAATTTGGTGGTCGCAAAGTGGGAGATCACTGTCTATTTTTCCTCTGCTAACCTTTATATTTCTAGCTATCTTCTCTATTTGACATTATGGATAGGCAAGGCCCTCCTCTAAAACCTGCTTAAATATATTTTTCATTGGTATTCATGGAAGAGGCATAGCATGTAATCGTGCCGAATGATATAACTGAATTTCATTGAAAAAATTTGTGGTCGCAAAAGTGGGAGATCACTGTCTATTTTTCCTCTGCTAACCTTTATATTTCTAGCTATCTTCTCTATTTGACATTATGGATAGGCAAGGCCCTCCTCTAAAACCTGCTTAAATATATTTTTCATTGGTATTCATGGAAGAGGCATAGCATGTAATCGTGCCGAATGATATAACTGAATTTCATTGAAAAAAATTTGGTGGTCGCAAAGTGGGAGATCACTGTCTATTTTTCCTCTGCTAACCTTTATATTTCTAGCTATCTTCTCTATTTGACATTATGGATAGGCAAGGCCCTCCTCTAAAAAACCTGCTTAAATATATTTTTCATTGGTATTCATGGAAGAGGCATAGCATGTAATCGTGCCGAATGATATAACTGAATTTCATTGAAAAATTTGATATAACTGAATTTCATTGAAAAATTTGGTGGTCGCAAAGTGGGAGATCACTGTCTATTTTTTATTTCATGGAAGAGGCTGCTAACCTTTATATTTTGGTAGCTATCTTCTCTATTTGACATTATGGATAGGCAAGGCCCTCCTCTAAAACCTGCTTAAATATATTTTTTTTCATTGGTATTCATGGAAGAGGCATAGCATGTAATCGTGCCGAATGATATAACTGAATTTCATTGAAAAAATTTGGTGGTCGCAAAGTGGGAGATCACTGTCTATTTTTTTTCCTCTGCTAACCTTTATATTTCTAGCTATCTTCTCTATTTGACATTATGGATAGGCAAGGCCCTCCTCTAAAACCTGCTTAAATATATTTTTCATTGGTATTCATGGAAGAGGCATAGCATGTAATCGTGCCGAATGATATAACTGAATTTCATTGAAAAATTTGGTGGTCGCAAAGTGGGAGATCACTGTCTATTTTTCCTCTGCTAACCTTTATATTTCTAGCTATCTTCTCTATTTGACATTATGGATAGGCAAGGCCCTCCTCTAAAACCTGCTTAAATATATTTTTTCATTGGTATTCATGGAAGAGGCATAGCATGTAATGTAATCGTTTCATTGAAAAATTTGGTGGTCGAATGATATAACTGAATTTCATTAAAAAAACCTTGGTGGTTTTTCATTGGTATTCAAAGTGGGAGATCACTGTCTATTTTTCCTCTGCTAACCTTTTTATATTTCTAGCTATCTTCTCTATTTGACATTATGGATAGGCAAGGCCCTCCTCTAAAACCTGCTTAAATATATTTTTCATTGGTATTCATGGAAGAGGCATAGCATGTAATCGTGCCGAATGATATAACTGAATTTCATTGAAAAATTTGGTGGTCGCAAAGTGGGAGATCACTGTCTATTTTTCCTCTGCTAACCTTTATATTTCTAGCTATCTTCTCTATTTGACATTATGGATAGGCAAGGCCCTCCTCTAAAACCTGCTTAAATATATTTTTCATTGGTATTCATGGAAGAGGCATAGCATGTAATCGTGCCGAATGATATAACTGAATTTCATTGAAAAAAAAAACTTTGGTGGTCGCAAAGTGGGAGATCACTGTCTATTTTTCCTCTGCTAACCTTTATATTTCTAGCTATCTTCTCTATTTGACATTATGGATAGGCAAGGCCCTCCTCTAAAACCTGCTTAAATATATTTTTTTTTGGTATTCATGGAAGAGGCATAGCATGTAATCGTGCCGAATGATATAACTGAATTTCATTGAAAAATTTGGTGGTCGCAAAGTGGGAGATCACTGTCTATTTTTTCCTCTGCTAACCTTTATATTTCTAGCTATCTTCTCTATTTGACATTATGGATAGGCAAGGCCCTCCTCTAAAAAACCTGCTTAAATATATTTTTCATTGGTATTCAAGGAAGAGGCATAGCATGTAATTTCATTGAAAAATTTGGTGATAAAGTAACTGAATTTCATTGAAAAATTTTCTGGTATCTTCTCTAAACATTATGGATAGGCAAGGCCCTCACTGTCTATTTTTCATTGGTATTCCTCTGCATTGAAAAATTTGGTGGTCGCACACTGTCTATTTTTCCTTATATGTATGGATAGGCAAGGCCGCCTCTAAAACCTGATATTTTTCATTGGTATTCATGGAAGAGGCTAGCTATATTCTCTATTTGACATTATGGATAGGGATAGGCAAGGCCCTCCTCTAAAACCTGCTTAAATATATTTTTCATTGGTATTCATGGAAGAGGCATAGCATGTAATCGTGCCGAATGATATAACTGAATTTCATTGAAAAATTTGGTGGTCGCAAAGTGGGAGATCCACTGTCTATTTTTCCTCTGCTAACCTTTTTATTTTCTAGCTATCTTCTCTATTTGACATTATGGATAGGCAAGGCCCTCCTCTAAAACCTGCTTAAATATATTTTTTTCATTGGTATTCATGGAAGAGGCATAGCATGTAATCGTGCCGAATGATATAACTGAATTTCATTGAAAAATTTGGTGGTCGCAAAGTGGGAGATCACTGTCTATTTTTCCTCTGCTAACCTTTATATTTCTAGCTATCTTCTCTATTTGACATTATGGATAGGCAAGGCCCTCCTCTAAAACCTGCTTAAATATATTTTTCATTGGTATTCATGGAAGAGGCATAGCATGTAATCGTGCCGAATGATATAACTGAATTTCATTGAAAAATTTGGTGGTCGCAAAGTGGGAGACCACTGTCTATTTTTCCTCTGCTAACCTTTATATTTCTAGCTATCTTCTCTATTTGACATTATGGATAGTCAAGGCCCTCCTCTAAAACCTGCTTAAATATATTTTTCATTGGTATTCATGGAAGAGGCATAGCATGTAATCGTGCCGAATGATATAACTGAATTTCATTGAAAAATTTGGTGGTCGCAAAGTGGGAGATCACTGTCTATTTTTCCTCTGCTAACCTTTTTATATTTTCTAGCTATCTTCTCTATTTGACATTATGGATAGTCAAGGCCCTCCTCTAAAACCTGCTTAAATATATTTTTCATTGGTATTCATTGAAGAGGCATAGCATGTAATCGTGCCGAATGATATAACTGAATTTCTTGAAAAATTTGGTGGTCATAAAGTGGGAGATCACTGTCTATTTTTCCTCTGCTAACCTTTATATTTCTAGCTATCTTCTCTATTTGACATTATGGATAGGCAAGGCCCTCCTCTAAAACCTGCTTAAATATATTTTTCATTGGTATTCATGGAAGAGGCATAGCATGTAATCGTGCCGAATGATATAACTGAATTTCATTGAAAAATTTGGTGGTCACAAAGTGGGAGACCACTGTCTATTTTTCCTCTGCTAACCTTTATATTTCTAGCTATCTTCTCTATTTTTGACATTATGGATAGGCAAGGCCCTCCTCTCTAAAACCTGCTTAAATATATTTTTTCATTGGTATTCATGGAAGAGGCATAGCATGTAATCGTGCCGAATGATATAACTGAATTTCATTGAAAAATTTGGTGGTCGCAAAAAGGGAGATCACTGTCTATTTTTCCTCTGCTAACCTTTTATTTCTATTTCTAGCTATCTTCTCTATTTGACATTATGGATAGGCAAAAGGCCCTCCTCTAAAACCTGCTTAAATATATTTTTTTAAATATATTTTTCATTGGTATTCATGGAAGAGGCATAGCATGTAATCGTGCCGAATGATATAACTGAATTTCATTGAAAAATTTGGTGGTCGCAAAGTGGGAGACCACTGTCTATTTTTTCCTAGCTATCTTCTATTTGACATTATGGATAGGCCCCTTATATTTTTCATTGCTATCTTGGAAGAGGCTAGCTAATTTGATATTATGGATAGGCAAAGTGGGAGGCCTGTCTCCTCTAAAATATTTCCTCTTCTTTTGAAATATATTTTTGCAAATATTGGTTGGTATTCATGGAAGAGGCACAGCATGTAATCGTGCCGAGTGATATGAGTGAATTTCTTTGAAAAATTTGGTGGTCGCAAAGTGGGAGATCACTGTCTATTTTTCCTCTGCTAACCTTTATATTTCTAGCTATCTTCTCTATTTGACATTATGGATAGGCAAGGCCCTCCTCTAAAACCTGCTTAAATATATTTTTTTTTGGTATTCATGGAAGAGGCATAGCATGTAATCGTGCCGAATGATATAACTGAATTTCATTGAAAAATTTGGTGGTCGCAAAAGTGGGAGATCACTGTCTATTTTTTTTTGCTAACCTTTTTATTTTCTAGCTATCTTCTCTATTTGACATTATGGATAGGCAAGGCCCTCCTCTAAAACCTGCTTAAATATATTTTTTTCATTGGTATTCATGGAAGAGGCATAGCATGTAATCGTGCCGAATGATATAACTGAATTTCATTGAAAAATTTGGTGGTCGCAAAAGTGGGAGATCACTGTCTATTTTTTTTCCTCTGCTGCTAACCTTTATATTTCTAGCTATCTTCTCTATTTGACATTATGGATAGGCAAGGCCCTCCTCTAAAAAACTTAAATATATTTTTCATTGGTATTCATGGAAGAGGCATAGCATGTAATCGTGCCGAATGATATAACTGAATTTCATTGAAAAATTTGGTGGTCGCAAAGTGGGAGACCACTGTCTATTTTTCCTCTGCTAACCTTTTATATTTCTAGCTATCTTCTCTATTTGACATTATGGATAGGCAAGGCCCTCCTCTAAAACCTGCTTAAATATATTTTTCATTGGTATTCATGGAAGAGGCATAGCATGTAATCGTGCCGAATGATATAACTGAATTTCATTGAAAAATTTGGTGGTCGCAAAGTGGGGAGATCACTGTCTATTTTTCCTCTGCTAACCTTTATATTTCTAGCTATCTTCTCTATTTGACATTATGGATAGGCAAGGCCCTCCTCTAAAACCTGCTTAAATATATTTTTCATTGGTATTCATGGAAGAGGCATAGCATGTAATCGTGCCGAATGATATAACTGAATTTCATTGAAAAATTTGGTGGTCGCAAAGTGGGAGATCACTGTCTATTTTTCCTCTGCTAACCTTTATATTTCTAGCTATCTTCTCTATTTGACATTATGGATAGGCAAGGCCCTCCTCTAAAACCTGCTTAAATATATTTTTCATTGGTATTCATGGAAGAGGCATAGCATGTAATCGTGCCGAATGATATAACTGAATTTCATTGAAAAATTTGGTGGTCGCAAAGTGGGAGACCACTGTCTATTTTTCCTCTGCTAACCTTTATATTTCTAGCTATCTTCTTCTATTTGACATTATGGATAGGCAAGGCCCTCCTGTAAAACCTGCTTAAATATATTTTTCATTGGTATTCATGGAAGAGGCATAGCATGTAATCGTGCCGAATGATATAACTGAATTTCATTGAAAAATTTGGTGGTCGCAAAGTGGGAGATCACTGTCTATTTTTTTCCTCTGCTAACCTTTATATTTCTAGCTATCTTCTCTATTTTTTGACATTATGGATAGGCAAGGCCCTCCTCTAAAACCTGCTTAAATATATTTTTTTTTATTGGTATTCATGGAAGAGGCATAGCATGTAATCGTGCCGAATGATATAACTGAATTTCATTGAAAAATTTGGTGGTTTGGTGGTCGCAAAGTGGGATCACTGTCTAAACCTTTATATTTCTAGGGACATTATGGATAGGCAAGGGCCCTCCTCTAAAACCTGCTTAAATTTTTTTCATTGGTATTCATGGAAGAGGCTAGCTAAATCGTGCTTTAACTGAATTTCATTGAAAAATTTGGTGGTAGCCACTATTTTTCTTCTCCTTTATTTTCTAGCTATCTTCTCTATTTGATTATGGATAGGCAAGGCCCTCCTCTAAAACCTGCTTAAATATATTTTTCATTGGTATTCATGGAAGAGGCATAGCATGTAATCGTGCCGAATGATATAACTGAATTTCATTGAAAAATTTGGTGGTCGCAAAGTGGGGAGATCACTGTCTATTTTTCCTCTGCTAACCTTTATATTTCTAGCTATCTTCTCTATTTGACATTATGGATAGGCAAGGCCCTCCTCTAAAACCTGCTTAAATATATTTTTTTCATTGGTATTCATGGAAGAGGCATAGCATGTAATCGTGCCGAATGATATAACTGAATTTCATTGAAAAATTTGGTGGTCGCAAAGTGGGAGACTGTCTATTTTTTTTTCTGCTAACCTTTATATTTCTAGCTATCTTCTCTATTTGACATTATGGATAGGCAAGGCCCTCCTCTAAAAAATTTGCTTAAATATATTTTTTTTTCATTGGTATTCATGGAAGAGGCATAGCATGTAATCGTGCCGAATGATATAACTGAATTTTCATTGAAAAATTTGGTGGTCGCAAAGTGGGGATCACTGTCTATTTTTCCTCTGCTAACCTTTATATTTCTAGCTATCTTCTCTATTTGACATTATGGATAGGCAAGGCCCTCCTCTAAAACCTGCTTAAATATATTTTTTTCATTGGTATTCATGGAAGAGGCATAGCATGTAATCGTGCCGAATGATATAACTGAATTTCATTGAAAAATTTGGTGGTCGCAAAGTGGGATCACTGTCTGTCTTTTTTCCTCTGCTAACCTTTATATTTCTAGCTATCTTCTCTATTTGACATTATGGATAGGCAAGGCCCTCCTCTAAAACCTGCTTAAATATATTTTTCATTGGTATTCATGGAAGAGGCATAGCATGTAATCGTGCCGAATGATATAACTGAATTTCATTGAAAAATTTGGTGGTCGCAAAAAGTGGGAGACCACTGTCTATTTTTCCTCTGCTAACCTTTTTTATATTTCTAGCTATCTTCTCTATTTGACATTATGGATAGGCAAGGCCCTCCTCTAAAACCTGCTTAAATATATTTTTCATTGGTATTCATGGAAGAGGCATAGCATGTAATCGTGCCGAATGATATAACTGAATTTCATTGAAAAATTTGGTGGTTTGGGAGATCATTGAAAAAGCTTTTCTCTATTTGACATTATGGATGGGCCCTCCTCTAAAACCTGCTTAAATATATTTTTCATGGGGAAAGTGGGATCACTGTCTATTTTCTAAAACTCTTGGTATTCATGGAAGAGGCATAGCATGTAATCGTGTGCCGAATTAACCACTTTATTTTTCCTCTGCTACCTTTATATTATCTTCTCTATTTGACATTATGGATAGGCAAGGCCCTCCTCTAAAACCTGCTTAAATATATTTTTTCATTGGTATTCATGGAAGAGGCATAGCATGTAATCGTGCCGAATGATATAACTGAATTTCATTGAAAAAAATTTGGTGGTCGCAAAGTGGGAGATCACTGTCTATTTTTCCTCTGCTAACCTTTTTTTTCATATTTCTAGCTATCTTCTCTATTTGACATTATGGATAGGCAAGGCCCTCCTCTAAAACCTGCTTAAATATATTTTTTTCATTGGTATTCATGGAAGAGGCATAGCATGTAATCGTGCCGAATGATATAACTGAATTTCATTGAAAAATTTGGTGGTCGCAAAGTGGGAGATCACTGTCTATTTTTCCTCTGCTAACCTTTATATTTCTAGCTATCTTCTCTATTTGACATTATGGATAGGCAAGGCCCTCCTCTAAAACCTGCTTAAATATATTTTTCATTGGTATTCATGGAAGAGGCATAGCATGTAATCGTGCCGAATGATATAACTGAATTTCATTGAAAAATTTGGTGGTCGCAAAGTGGGAGATCACTGTCTATTTTTCCTCTGCTAACCTTTATATTTCTAGCTATCTTCTCTATTTGACATTATGGATAGGCAAGGCCTCCTCTAAAACCTGCTTAAATATATTTTTTCATTGGTATTCATGGAAGAGGCATAGCATGTAATCGTGCCGAATGATATAACTGAAATTTCATTGAAAAATTTGGTGGTCGTCAAAGTGGGAGATCACTGTCTATTTTTTTCCTCTGCTAACCTTTATATTTCTAGCTATCTTCTCTATTTTAACATTATGGATAGGCAAGGCCCTCCTCTAAAACCCTGCTTAAATATATTTTTCATTGGTATTCATGGAAGAGGCATAGCATGTAATCGTGCCGAATGATATAACTGAATTTCATTGAAAAATTTGGTGGTCGCAAAGTGGGAGATCACTGTCTATTTTTCCTCTGCTAACCTTTATATTTCTAGCTATCTTCTCTATTTGACATTATGGATAGGCAAGGCCCTCCTCTAAAACCTGCTTAAATATATTTTTCATTGGTATTCATGGAAGAGGCATAGCATGTAATCGTGCCGAATGATATAACTGAATTTCATTGAAAAATTTAACTCGCAATTTCATTGAAAAATTTGGTGGTTCTCTAAACATTATGGATGGGCCCTCCTCTAAAACCTGCAAATATATTTTTCTTGGTATTTTTCCTCTGCTGATACCTTTATAAAAATTTCTAGCTATCTTTTCTCTATTTTTTATACATTATGGATTATGGATAAAGGCCCTCCTCTAAAACCTGCTTAAATATATTTTTCATTGGTATTCATGGAAGAGGCATAGCATGTAATCGTGCCGAATGATATAACTGAATTTCATTGAAAAATTTGGTGGTCGCAAAAGTGGGAGATCACTGTCTATTTTTCCTCTGCTAACCTTTATATTTCTAGCTATCTTCTCTATTTGACATTATGGATAGGCAAGGCCCTCCTCTAAAACCTGCTTAAATATATTTTTTATTCATTGAAGTATTCATGGAAGAGGCATAGCATGTAATCGTGCCGAATGATATAACTGAATTTCATTGAAAAAAATTTTTTTCATTGGTATTCATGGAAGAGGCATAGCATAATCGTGCCGAATGATATAACTGAATTTCATTGAAAATTTGGTGGTCGCAAAAAGTGGGAGACCACTGTCTATTTTTCCTCTGCTAACCTTTATATTTCTAGCTATCTTCTCTATTTGACATTATGGATAGGCAAGGCCCTCCTCTAAAACCTGCTTAAATATATTTTTCATTGGTATTCATGGAAGAGGCATAGCATGTAATCGTGCCGAATGATATAACTGAATTTCATTGAAAAATTTGGTGGTCGCAAAAGTGGGAGACCACTGTCTATTTTTCTCTGCTAACCTTTATATTTCTAGCTATCTTCTCTATTTGACATTATGGATAGGCAAGGCCCTCCTCTAAAACCTGCTTAAATATATTTTTTCATTGGTATTCATGGAAGAGGCATAGCATGTAATCGTGCCGAAATGATATAACTGAATTTCATTGAAAAATTTGGTGGTCGCAAAGTGGGAGATCACTGTCTATTTTTCCTCTGCTAACCTTTTATATTTCTAGCTATCTTCTCTATTTGACATTATGGATAGGCAAGGCCCTCCTCTAAAACCTGCTTAAATATATTTTTCATTGGTATTCATGGAAGAGGCATAGCATGTAATCGTGCCGAATGATATAACTGAATTTCATTGAAAAATTTGGTGGTCGCAAAGTGGGAGATCACTGTCTATTTTTCCTCTGCTAACCTTTATATTTCTAGCTATCTTCTCTATTTGACATTATGGATAGGCAAGGCCCTCCTCTAAAACCTGCTTAAATATATTTTTCATTGGTATTCATGGAAGAGGCATAGCATGTAATCGTGCCGAATGATATAACTGAATTTCATTGAAAAATTTGGTGGTCGCAAAAGTGGGAGATCACTGTCTATTTTTCCTCTGCTAACCTTTATATTTCTAGCTATCTTCTCTATTTGACATTATGGATAGGCAAGGCCCTCCTCTAAAACCTGCTTAAATATATTTTTTTCATTGGTATTCATGGAAGAGGCATAGCATGTAATCGTGCCGAATGATATAACTGAATTTCATTGAAAAATTTGGTGGTCGCAAAGTGGGAGATGTCACTGTCTATTTTTCCTTTCTGACATTATGGATAGGCTAAAACCTTTTATATTTATTCATGGAAGCTATCTTCTCTATTTGACATTATGGATTTGGTGGTCGCAAAGGCCACTCCTCTAAAACCTGCTTAAATATATTTTTTAAATATATTTTTTCATTGGTATTCATGGAAGAGGCATAGCATGTAATCGTGCCGAATGATATAACTGAATTTCATTGAAAAATTTGGTGGTCGCAAAGTGGGAGACCACTGTCTATTTTTCCTCTGCTAACCTTTATATTTCTAGCTATCTTCTCTATTTGACATTATGGATAGGCAAGGCCCTCCTGTAAAACCTGCTTAAATATATTTTTCATTGGTATTCATGGAAGAGGCATAGCATGTAATCGTGCCGAATGATATAACTGAATTTCATTGAAAAATTTGGTGGTCGCAAAGTGGGAGATCACTGTCTATTTTTCCTCTGCTAACCTTTATATTTCTAGCTATCTTCTCTATTTGACATTATGGATAGGCAAGGCCCTCCTCTAAAACCTGCTTAAATATATTTTCATTGGTATTCATGGAAGTTGCATAGCACGCAATCGTTACGGATGATATAACTGAATTTCATTGAAAAATTTGGTGGTCGCAAAGTGGGAGATCACTGTCTATTTTTCCTCTGCGAACCTTTATATTTCTAGCTATCTTCTCTATTTGACATTATGGATAGGCAAGGCCCTCCTCTAAAACCTGCTTAAATATATTTTTCATTGGTATTCATGGAAGAGGCATAGCATGTAATCGTGCCGAATGATATAACTGAATTTCATTGAAAAATTTGGTGGTCGCAAAGTGGGTGATCACTGTCTATTTTTTTTTCCTCTGCTAAAACTTTTATATTTCTAGCTATCTTCTCTATTTGACATTATGGATAGGCAAGGCCCTCCTCTAAAACCTGCTTAAATATATTTTTCATTGGTATTCATGGAAGAGGCATAGCATGTAATCGTGCCGAATGATATAAGTGAATTTCATTGAAAAATTTGGTGGTCGCAAAGTGGGAGATCACTGTCTATTTTTCCTCTGCGAACCTTTATATTTCTAGCTATCTTCTCTATTTGACATTATGGATAGGCAAGGCCCTCCTCTAAAACCTGCTTAAATATATTTTTCATTGGTATTCATGGAAGAGGCATAGCATGTAATCGTGCCGAATGATATAACTGAATTTCATTGAAAAATTTGGTGGTCGCAAAGTGGGAGATCACTGTCTATTTTTTTTTCCTCTGCTAACCTTTATATTTCTAGCTATCTTCTCTATTTGACATTATGGATAGGCAAGGCCCTCCTCTAAAACCTGCTTAAATATATTTTTTTGGTTGGTATTCATGGAAGAGGCATAGCATGTAATCGTGCCGAATGATATAACTGAATTTCATTGAAAAATTTGGTGGTCGCAAAGTGGGAGATCCACTGTCTATTTTTTTCTCTGCTAACCTTTATATTTCTAGCTATCTTCTCTATTTGACATTATGGATAGGCAAGGCCCTCCTCTAAAACCTGCTTAAATATATTTTTCATTGGTATTCATGGAAGAGGCATAGCATGTAATCGTGCCGAATGATATAACTGAATTTCATTGAAAAATTTGGTGGTCGCAAAAGTGGGAGATCACTGTCTATTTTTTCCTCTGCTAACCTTTATATTTCTAGCTATCTTCTCTATTTGACATTATGGATAGGCAAGGCCCTCCTCTAAAACCTGCTTAAATATATTTTTCATTGGTATTCATGGAAGAGGCATAGCATGTAATCGTGCCGAATGATATAACTGAATTTCATTGAAAAATTTGGTGGTCGCAAAGTGGGAGATCACTGTCTATTTTTTTCTGCTAACCTTTTTATATTTCTAGCTATCTTCTCTATTTGACATTATGGATAGGCAAGGCCCTCCTCTAAAACCTGCTTAAATATATTTTTTTCATTGGTATTCATGGAAGAGGCATAGCATGTAATCGTGCCGAATGATATAACTGAATTTCATTGAAAAATTTGGTGGTCGCAAAGTGGGAGATCACTGTCTATTTTTCCTCTGCTAACCTTTATATTTCTAGCTATCTTCTCTATTTGACATTATGGATAGGCAAGGCCCTCCTCTAAAACCTGCTTAAATATATTTTTTCATTGGTATTCATGGAAGAGGCATAGCATGTAATCGTGCCGAATGATATAACTGAATTTCATTGAAAAATTTGGTGGTCGCAAAGTGGGAGATCACTGTCTATTTTTCCTCTGCTAACCTTTTATATATTTCTAGCTATCTTCTCTATTTGACATTATGGATAGGCAAGGCCCTCCTCTAAAACCTGCTTAAATATATTTTTCATTGGTATTCATGGAAGAGGCATAGCATGTAATCGTGCCGAATGATATAACTGAATTTCATTGAAAAATTTGGTGGTCGCAAAGTGGGAGATCACTGTCTATTTTTCCTCTGCTAACCTTTTTTTTCATATTTCTAGCTATCTTCTCTATTTGACATTATGGATAGGCAAGGCCCTCCTCTAAAACCTGCTTAAATATATTTTTTTCATTGGTATTCATGGAAGAGGCATAGCATGTAATCGTGCCGAATGATATAACTGAATTTCATTGAAAAATTTGGTGGTCGCAAAGTGGGAGATCACTGTCTATTTTTCCTCTGCTAACCTTTTTATATTTCTAGCTATCTTCTCTATTTGACATTATGGATAGGCAAGGCCCTCCTCTAAAACCTGCTTAAATATATTTTTCATTGGTATTCATGGAAGAGGCATAGCATGTAATCGTGCCGAATGATATAACTGAATTTCATTGAAAAATTTGGTGGTCGCAAAAAAGGGAGACCACTGTCTATTTTTCTCTGCTAACCTTTTTTATATTTCTAGCTATCTTCTCTATTTGACATTATGGATAGGCAAGGCCCTCCTCTAAAACCCTGCTTAAATATATTTTTCATTGGTATTCATGGAATGGAAGAGGCATAGCATGTAATCGTGCCGTCTATGATATTTCTAATCTTCTCTATTTGACATTATGGATAGGCAAGGCCCTCCTAAATATATTTTTCATTGAAAAAAGGGCATAGCATGTAATCGTGCCGAATTTTGAAAAAATTTGGTGGTCGCAAAGTGGGAGATCCACTGTCTATTTTTCCTCTGCTAACCTTTATATTTCTAGCTATCTTCTCTATTTGACATTATGGATAGGCAAGGCCCTCCTCTAAAACCTGCTTAAATATATTTTTCATTGGTATTCATGGAAGAGGCATAGCATGTAATCGTGCCGAATGATATAACTGAATTTCATTGAAAAATTTGGTGGTCGCAAAAAGGGGGAGATCACTGTCTATTTTTCCTCTGCTAACCTTTATATTTCTAGCTATCTTCTCTATTTGACATTATGGATAGGCAAGGCCCTCCTCTAAAAAACCTGCTTAAATATATTTTTCATTTGGTATTCATGGAAGAGGCATAGCATGTAATCGTGCCGAATGATATAAACTGAATTTCATTGAAAAATTTGGTGGTCGCAAAGTGGGAGACCACTGTCTATTTTTCCTCTGCTAACCTTTTATATTTCTAGCTATCTTCTCTATTTGACATTATGGATAGGCAAGGCCCTCCTCTAAAACCTGCTTAAATATATTTTTCATTGGTATTCATGGAAGAGGCATAGCATGTAATCGTGCCGAATGATATAACTGAATTTCATTGAAAAAAAATTTGGTGGTCGCAAAGTGGGAGATCACTGTCTATTTTTCCTCTGCTAACCTTTATATTTCTAGCTATCTTCTCTCTTTTGACATTATGGATAGGCAAGGCCCTCCTCTAAAACCTGCTTAAATATATTTTTCATTGGTATTCATGGAAGAGGCATAGCATGTAATCGTGCCGAATGATATAACTGAATTTCATTGAAAAATTTGGTGGTCGCAAAGTGGGAGATCACTGTCTATTTTTCCTCTGCTAACCTTTATATTTCTAGCTATCTTCTCTATTTGACATTATGGATAGGCAAGGCCCTCCTCTAAAACCTGCTTAAATATATTTTTTCATTGGTATTCATGGAAGAGGCATAGCATGTAATCGTGCCGAATGATAAAAATGAATTTCATTGAAAAATTTGGTGGTCGCAAAGTGGGAGATCACTGTCTATTTTTCTCTGGATGCTAACCTTTATATTTTCTAGCTATCTTCTCTATTTGACATTATGGATAGGCAAGGCCCTCCTCTAAAACCTGCTTAAATATATTTTTTTCATTGGTATTCATGGAAGAGGCATAGCATGTAATATGCAATGATAAACTCGTTTCATTGAATGATATAACTGAATTTTATTTTTGAAAAATATTTGGTGGTCGCAAAGTGGGAGATCACTGTCTATTTTTTCCTCTTCATGGAAACCTTTATATTTCTAGCTATCTTCTCTATTTGACATTATGGATAGGCAAGCCCTCATTTTCCCTAAACCTTTTTTATTTCATGGAGCTATCTCCTCTAAAACCTGCTTAAATATATTTTTCATTGGTATTCATGGAAGAGGCATAGCATGTAATCGTGCCGAATGATATAACTGAATTTCATTGAAAAATTTGGTGGTCGCAAAGTGGGAGACCACTGTCTATTTTTCCTCTGCTAACCTTTATATTTCTAGCTATCTTCTCTATTTGACATTATGGATAGGCAAGGCCCTCCTCTAAAACCTGCTTAAATATATTTTTCATTGGTATTCATGGAAGAGGCATAGCATGTAATCGTGCCGAATGATATAACTGAATTTCATTGAAAAATTTGGTGGTCGCAAAGTGGGAGATCACTGTCTATTTTTCCTCTGCTAACCTTTATATTTCTAGCTATCTTCTCTATTTGACATTATGGATAGGCAAGGCCCTCCTCTAAAAATATATTTTTCATTGGTATTCATGGAAGAGGCATAAAATATATTTTTTCATTGGTATTCATGGAAGAGGCATAGCATGTAATCTTCTCTATTTGACATTATGGATAGCAAGGCCCTCCTCTAAAAACCTGGAAGAGGCATAGCATGTAATCGAATGATATAACTGAATTTTTGAAATTTGTTTTACAAAGTGGGGGAAATTTGGTGGTTGCAAAGTGGGAAAATTTGGTGGTCGCAAAGTGGGGAGATCACTGTTTCTTTTTTTCCTCTGCTAACCTTTATATTTTTCTAGCTATCTTCTCTATTTGACATTATGGATAGGCAAGGCCCTCCTCTAAAACCTGCTTAAATATATTTTTTTTCATTGGTATTCATGGAAGAGGCATAGCATGTAATCGTGCCGAATGATATAACTGAATTTCATTGAAAAATTTGGTGGTCGCAAAGTGGGAGATCACTGTCTATTTTTCCTCTGCTAACCTTTATATTTCTAGCTATCTTCTCTATTTGACATTATGGATAGGCAAGGCCCTCCTCTAAAACCTGCTTAAATATATTTTTCATTGGTATTCATGGAAGAGGCATAGCATGTAATCGTGCCGAATGATATAACTGAATTTCATTGAAAAATTTGGTGGTCGCAAAGTGGGAGACCACTGTCTATTTTTCCTCTGCTAACCTTTATATTTCTAGCTATCTTCTCTATTTGACATTATGGATAGGCAAGGCCCTCCTCTAAAACCTGCTTAAATATATTTTTCATTGGTATTCATGGAAGAGGCATAGCATGTAATCGTGCCGAATGATATAACTGAATTTCATTGAAAAATTTGGTGGTCGCAAAAGTGGGAGATCACTGTCTATTTTTCCTCTGCTAACCTTTATATTTCTAGCTATCTTCTCTATTTGACATTATGGATAGGCAAGGCCCTCCTCTAAAACCTGCTTAAATATATTTTTTTCATTGGTATTCATGGAAGAGGCATAGCATGTAATCGTGCCGAATGATATAACTGAATTTCATTGAAAAATTTGGTGGTCGCAAAAGTGGGAGACCACTGTCTATTTTTCCTCTGCTAACCTTTTTATATTTCTAGCTATCTTCTCTATTTGACATTATGGATAGGCAAGGCCCTCCTCTAAAACCTGCTTAAATATATTTTTCATTGGTATTCATGGAAGAGGCATAGCATGTAATCGTGCCGAATGATATAACTGAATTTCATTGAAAAATTTGGTGGTCGCAAAAGTGGGAGATCACTGTCTATTTTTCCTGCTAACCTTTATATTTCTAGCTATCCTTTTTGACATTATGGATTTCTAAAACCTGCTATCTTCTTTCTTGGTATTTGACATTATGGATAGGCAAAATTTCATTGAAAAATTTGGTGGTAAAACCTGCTTAAATATATTTTTCATTGGTATTTGACATGGAAGAGGCATAACCTGCTTAAATATCATTGGTAATGATATAAATCGTGCCGATATAACTGAATTTCATTGAAAAATTTGGTGGTCGCAAAGTGGGTGATCACTGTCTATTTTTCCTCTGCTAACCTTTATATTTCTAGCTATCTTCTCTATAACATTATGGATAGGCAAGGCCCTCCTCTAAAACCTGCTTAAATATATTTTTCATTGGTATTCATGGAAGAGGCATAGCATGTAATCGTGCCGAATGATATAACTGAATTTCATTGAAAAATTTGGTGGTCGCAAAGTGGGAGATCACTGTCTATTTTCCTCTCTGCTAACCTTTATATTTCTAGCTATCTTCTCTATTTGACATTATGGATAGGCAAGGCCCTCCTCTAAAACCTGCTTAAATATATTTTTCATTGGTATTCATGGAAGAGGCATAGCATGTAATCGTGCCGAATGATATAACTGAATTTCATTGAAAAATTTGGTGGTCGCAAAGTGGGAGATCACTGTCTATTTTTCCTCTGCTAACCTTTATATTTCTAGCTATCTTCTCTATTTGACATTATGGATAGGCAAGGCCCTCCTCTAAAACCTGCTTAAATATATTTTTTCATTGGTATTCATGGAAGAGGCATAGCATGTAATCGTGTGAATCGAAAATGCTGAATGATATAACTGAATTTCATTGAAAAATTTTGGTGGTCGCAAAGTGGGAGATCACTGTCTATTTTTCACTCTGCTCTTTATATTTCTAACCTTTTGACATTATGGATAGGCAAGGCCCTCCTCTCCTGCTTAAATATATTTTTCATTATGGATAGCATGTAATCGCCTGATATAACTGAATTTCTCTATTTTTTCATTGGTATTTATATTTCTAGCTATCTTCTCTATTTGACATTATGGATAGGCAATCCCTCCTCTAAAACCTGCTAAAAAAATATTCAAAAGAGGCATTCATTGGTATTCATGGAAGATTTTTTCTAACTATTTCTAGCTATCTTCTATTTGACATTATGGATAGGCAAGTGCTTAAATATATTTTTTTCATTGGTATTCATGGAAGAGGCATAGCATGTTTCATTGAAAAACTGAATTTCATTGAAAAATTTGGTGGTCGCAAAAGTGGGAGATCACTGTCTATTTTTTTCTCTGCTAACCTTTTATATTTCTAGCTATCTTCTCTATTTGACATTATGGATAGGCAAGGCCCTCCTCTAAAACCTGCTTAAATATATTTTTCATTGGTATTCATGGAAGAGGCATAGCATGTAATCGTGCCGAATGATATAACTGAATTTCATTGAAAAATTTGGTGGTCGCAAAGTGGGAGATCACTGTCTATTTTTCCTCTGCTAACCTTTATATTTCTAGCTATCTTCTCTATTTGACATTATGGATAGGCAAGGCCCTCCTCTAAAACCTGCTTAAATATATTTTTCATTGGTATTCATGGAAGAGGCATAGCATGTAATCGTGCCGAATGATATAACTGAATTTCATTGAAAAATTTGGTGGTCGCAAAGTGGGAGATCACTGTCTATTTTTCCTCTGCTAACCTTTTATATTTCTAGCTATCTTCTCTATTTGACATTATGGATAGGCAAGGCCCTCCTCTAAAACCTGCTTAAATATATTTTTCATTGGTATTCATGGAAGAGGCATAGCATGTAATCGTGCCGAATGATATAACTGAATTTCATTGAAAAATTTGGTGGTCGCAAAGTGGGTGATCACTGTCTATTTTTCCTCTGCTAACCTTTATATTTCTAGCTATCTTCTCTATTTGACATTATGGATAGGCAAGGCCCTCCTCTAAAACCTGCTTAAATATATTTTTCATTGGTATTCATGGAAGAGGCATAGCATGTAATCGTGCCGAATGATATAACTGAATTGCATTGAAAAATTTGGTGGTCGCAAAGTGGGAGACCACTGTCTATTTTTCCTCTGCTAACCTTTATATTTCTAGCTATATTCTATATTTAACATTATGGATAGGCAAGGCCCTCCTCTAAAACCTGCTTAAATATATTTTTCATTGGTATTCATTGGTATTCATGGAAGAGCATAGCATGTAATCGTGCCGAATGATATAACTGAATTTCATTGAAAAATTTGGTGGTCGCAAAGTGGAGATCACTGTCTATTTTCCTCTGCTAACCTTTATATTTCTAGCTATCTTCTCTATTTGACATTATGGATAGGCAAGGCCCTCCTCTAAAACCCTGCTTAAATATATTTTTCATTGGTATTCATGGAAGAGGCATAGCATGTAATCGTGCCGAATGATATAACTGAATTTCATTGAAAAATTTGGTGGTCGCAAAATGGGAGACCACTGTCTATTTTTCCTCTGCTAACCTTTATATTTCTAGCTATCTTCTCTATTTGACATTATGGATAGGCAAGGCCCTCCCTCTAAAACCTGCTTAAAAATATATTTTTCATTGGTATTCATGGAAGAGGCATAGCATGTAATCGTGCTGTCAATGATATAACTGAATTTCATTGAAAAAAATTTGGTGGTCGCAAAGTGGGAGATCACTGTCTATTTTTTCTTCTGCTAACCTTTATATTTCTAGCTATCTTCTCTATTTGACATTATGGATAGGCAAGGCCCTCCTCTAAAACCTGCTTAAATATATTTTTCATTGGTATTCATGGAAGAGGCATAGCATGTAATCGTGCCGAATGATATAACTGAATTTCATTGAAAAATTTGGTGGTCGCAAAGTGGGAGATCACTGTCTATTTTTCCTCTGCTAACCTTTATATTTCTAGCTATCTTCTCTATTTGACATTATGGATAGGCAAGGCCCTCCTCTAAAACCTGCTTAAATATATTTTTTCATTGGTATTCATGGAAGAGGCATAGCATGTAATCGTGCCGAATGATATAACTGAATTTCATTGAAAAATTTGGTGGTCGCAAAGTGGGTGATCACTGTCTATTTTCCTCTGCTAACCTTTTTTATATTTCTAGCTATCTTCTCTATTTACATTATGGATAGGCAAGGCCCTCCTCTAAAACCTGCTTAAATATATTTTTTCATGGTATTCATGGAAGAGGCATAGCATGTAATCGCCAAATGATATAACGAATGATATAACTCAGATTTCATTGAAAAATTTGGTTCTCTATTTGACATTAAAGTGGGAGATCACTGTTTTTTCATTGGTTTTCCTCTTAACTGAATTTCATTGAAAAATTTGGTGGGTACTTTATATTTTTATAGCTATCTTCTCTATTTGACATTATGGATAGGCAAGGCCCCTCCTCTAAAATAAAACCTTTGAATAGAACCTTAAGAATAGCATTTTTCAAATTCGATTTCATTGGAAAAATTTAGTGGGTACAAAGTGGGGGATCACTGTATATTACTCTCATTCTTAAATATATTTTTTTTTGGTATTCATGGAAGAGGCATAGCATGTAATCGTGCCGACCATATAACTGAATTTCATTGAAAATTTGCACAAAGTGGGAATCACTGTCTATTTTCCTCTGTATTTCTAGCTATCTTCTCTATTTGACATTATGGATAGGCAAGGCCCTCCTTTAAAACCTGCTTAAAATATTTTTTTATTGGTATTCATGGAAGAGGCATAGCATGTAATCACTGAATGATATAACTGAATTTCATTGAAAAATTTGGTGGTCGCAAAGTGGGGATCACTGTCTATTTTTCCTCTGCTAACCTTTATATATTTCTAGCTATCTTCTCTATTTAACATTATGGATAGGCAAGGCCCTCCTCTAAAACCTGCTTAAATATATTTTTCATTGGTATTCATGGAAGAGAGCATAGCATGTAATCGTGCCAATGATATAACTCAGAATTTCATTGAAAAATTTGGTGGTCGCAAAGTGGGGATCACTGTCTATTTTTCCTCTTCCCTTAAGAACCTTTTATCTTTTTTTTCTAGCTATCTTCTCTATTTTACATTATGGATAGGCAAAAGTCCTCCTCTAAAACCTGCTTTCAATATATTTTTCATTGGTATTCATGGAAGAGGCATAGCATGTAATCGGTTATTTAAAATGATATAACTGAATTTCATTGAAAAATTTTGGTTGGGTGGGTCTATTTTTCCTCTTCATTGGAACCTTTATATTTCTTCTAGCTATCTTCTCTCCTCTAATTTGAGGATAGCAAGGCCTCCTCTAAAACCTGCTTAAATATATTTTTCATTGGTATTCATGGAAGAGGCATAGCATGTAATCGTGAAATGATATAATTTTTCATTGAAAAATTTATTTCAAGTGGGAGATCACTGTCTATTTTTCAAAATAACCTTATAATTTCTAGCTATCTTTTATTTGACATTATGGATAGGCAAAAGCCCTCCTCTAAAAATCTGCTTAAATATATTTTTCATTTCGAACTTATTCATGGAAGAGGCATAGCATGTTATCGTTAAATGATATAACATTTCATTGAAAAATTTAGTGGGTACAAAGTGGGGATCACTGTCTATTTTTCCTCATTCTTTCCTTTATATTATTAGCTATCTTTTCTGTTGACATTATGGATAGGCAATTTCCTCCTCTAAAAACTGGGAAAATTTATTTTTCATTCGTATTCATGGAAGAGGCATAGCATGCAAGAGTCGACCATGATTCAATTTCATTGAAAAATTTGTTTATTCTATTTTTTCTTTTTAAAATTATTTATCTTTTACAAATTATGGATAAATCACTTCCTCCTCTAAAACCTGGGAAATATTTCATTTTATTCCAATTTATGGAAGTGAGCATAGCATGCAATTAAATGATTTGAAAAAATTTAGTGGTTACAAAGTGGGGGATTCATTGAAAATTTTTTCTACAATCTAAAACTGGGAAGGGGGAATCACTGTGGGTAATTTTTCTCTCATTCTTTCCCTTAGGAATATTATTTATCTCCTTTTTACTTTATTTTTTTCATTGAAAAAATTTAATTTTAGGTAAATTTCCTTAAAACCAAAATTATTAGGGGAGTTATTCGAAATAGGGAATGAGCATAGCATGCAAAATGTCGAATCAGAATCATTCAGATTTCATTGAAAAATTTGACTGGGTACAAAGTGGGGGATCACTATCTATTTCTCATTCTTTCATTTATAATTTTTTATCTTTTGTATTTGACATTATGAATAGTTAATTTCCTCCTCTAAAACTTTTAATTAATTTATCATTATGAATAGGTAAATCACCAGAAGAATCTTTCATTGAAAAATTTAGGGAAATTTTCTTTTTCTTTCCAATTCATTTAGTTTTCTAGCATTATGCATAGCAAAATCCTCGAAAAACCTGGGAAATCATTCAGATTTCATTGAAAAAATTTCATTGAAAAAATTTAGGGTACAAAGTGGGGGATCACTGTCTATTTTCTCTCTTTTGTTCTTTTCCCTTTAAAACCTGGGAAAATTATAGTTATACTTTTAATTAATTTCATTGGAAAAATTATGAATAGGGGGATAAATTTTTCCTCTTGAAACTTTTGTACTTTAGAAATTTTCTTTTTATTTGGGAAAATTTCAATTCATACTTATGTGAGCATAGCATGCAAAATGTATATTTTTCATTGGAGCAAAATCATTCAGATTTCATTGAAAAAATTTACTGGGTACAAAGTGGGGATCACTATCTATTTCTCTCATTCTTTTCCTTTAGCATTATAATTTCTTTTAATTAATTTATCATTATGAATAGGTAAATCACTCCTCTTTGAAACTGGGAAATTTTCTTTTTATTCCAATTCAATATTATTTATCTTTTGTAAGAGCATAGCAAAATGTCAGTGAGCATAGCATGCAAGAGAGAAATCATTCAGATTTCATTGAAAAATTTACTGGGTACAAAGTGGGGATCACTATCTATTTCTCTCATTCTTTTCCTTAAGAATATAGTTATCTTTTAATTAATTTATCATTATGAATAGGTAAATCACCTCCTCTTGAAACTGGGAAATTTTCTTTTATTCCAATTCATACAGTGAGCATAGCATGCAAAAAGTCGACCAAAAATAATTCAGATTTCATTGGAAAAATTCACTGGGTACAAAGTGGGGATCACTGTATATTTCTCTCATTCTTTTCCTTTATATTATAGTTATCTTTTAATTTATTTATCATTAATAGAATAGGTAAATCACTCCTCTTGAAACTGGGAAAATTTTTTTATTCCAACTCAGGATAAGTGAGCATAGCATGCAAGAAATCGTCCAGAAAATTCAGATTTCATTGGAAAAATTTACTGGGTACAAAGTGGGGGATCACTATCTATTTTTCTCATTCTTTTCCTTTAAGAATATTTATAGTTACTTTTGGATAATTAATTTATCATTATAATAGGTAAATCACTAAAAAAAATGGGGGAAATTTTCTTTTTATTCCAACTTATACAGGGAGTTCATTGGAGCATAGCAAGTGCAAATCAATATCCTCTCAAATCATTCAGATTTCATTGAAAAAATTTACTGGGTACAAAGTGGGGATCACTGTAAATATTTTTTCTTGGTACTCTCATTCTTTTCCTTTAATTCAGATTTATTTAAAACTTTTAATTAATTTAAGTTATGAATAGGTAAATTCCCTCTTGAAACTGGGAAATTTTCTTTTTATTCCAACTCAGGGAATTTCCTGAGCATAGCATGCAAAAATGAGATGTCGAGTCGAAATCATTCAGATTTCATTGAAAAATTTACTGGGTACAAAGTGGGGGATCACTATCTATTTCTCTCATTCTTTTCCCTTTGCGAATATTATTTATCTTTTAATTAATTTATCATTATGAATAGGTAAAAATTTAGTCCTCTTGAAACTGGGAAATTTTCTTTTTATTCCAACTCATACAGTGAGCATAGCATGCAAAGAGTCGACCAAATCATTCAGATTTCATTGAAAAAATTTACTGGGTACAAAGTGGGGGATCACTGTCTATTTCTCTCATTCTTTCCCTTTTGCTATTATTTAGTTAGCATTTCTAAAACCTGGGAAAATTTTTTTTATCATTATGAATAGCATAAATCACTCCTCTTGAAACTGGGAAATTTTCTTTTTATTCCAATTCAGGAAGTGAGCATAGCATGCAAATGTCGACTTATACAAAGCATGCATTCAGATTTCATTGAAAAAATTTGGGGGTACAAAGTGGGGATCACTATCTATTTCTCTCATTCTTTTCCCTTAAGAATATTATTTATCTTTTGTTAATTTAGCATTATGAATAGGTAAATCACTCCTCTTGAAACTGGGAAAATTTCTTTTTATTCGAACTTATACAGTGAGCATAGCATGCAAGAGAGTCGACCAGAAGAATTCAGATTTCATTGAAAAATTTACTGGGTACAAAGTGGGGGATCACTATCTATTTCTCTCATTCTTTTCCCTTAAGAATATTATTTTTAATTAATTTATCATTATGAATAGGTAAATTCCTCCTCTTGAAACTGGGAAAATTTCTTTTTTATTCGAACTTATACAGTGAGCATAGCATGCAAGAATGTCGACCAGAATCATTCAGATTTCATTGGAAAAATTTACTGGGTACAAAGTGGGGGATCACTGTCTATTTCTCTCATTCTTTTCCCTTAAGAATATTATTTATCTTTTAATTAATTTATCATTATGAATAGGTAAATTCCTCCTCTTGAAACTGGGAAAATTTTCTTTTTATTCCAACTCAGGAGCATGCAGTGAGCATAGCATGCAAAATGTAGTCGACCAAAAGAATTCAGATTTCATTGAAAAAAAATTTACTGGGTACAAAGTGGGGGATCACTATCTATTTCTCTCATTCTTTTCCTTAAGAATATTATTATTCTTTTAATTTTTAGCATTATGCATTATGAATAGGTAAATCACTCCTCCTCTTGAAAACTGGGAAATTTTTTTTTTATTCCAACTCATACAGTGAGCATAGCATGCAAGAGATGTCGAGACCTGAAATCATTCAGATTTCATTGAAAAAATTCACTGGGTACAAAGTGGGGGATCACTATCTATTTCTCTCATTCTTTTTCCCTTAAGAATATTATTTATCTTTTAATTAATTTATCATTATGAATAGGTAAATTCCTCCTCTTGAAACCTGGAAAATTTTCTTTTATTCCAAACTCATACAGTGAGCATAGCATGCAAGAGAGTCGATGTTCAGATTTCATTGGAAAAATTTAGTGGGTACAAAGTGGGGGATCACTGTATAATTCTTTCCCTTAAGAATTTATTTATCTTTTGTAGATTTCATTGAAAAAATTTTCATTCGAACTTATACAGTGGTAGCAAAGTGGGAAGAATCACTTTCATTGGAAAAATTTAGTTCTCTCATTCTTTTTCCCTCCCTTTTAAGAATTATTATTTATCTTTTAATTTTTATCATTATGAATAGGTAAATTTCCTCCTCTGAAACTGGGAAAATTTTTTTTTATTTCAACTTATTTGGAGGATAGCATACAGAGTGAGCATAGCATGCAAAAGAGTCGACCAGAAATCATTCAGATTTCATTGAAAAATTTACTGGGTACAAAGTGGGGGATCACTATCTATTTCTCTCATTCTTTTCCCTTTAAGAATATTATTTATCTTTTAATTAATTTATCATTATGAATAGGTAAATTTCCTCCTCTAAAACTGGGAAAATTTCTTTTTATTCCAACTCAGGGAGTGAGCATAGCATGCAAAAGAGTCGACCAGAAATCATTCAGATTTCATTGGAAAAATTTAGTGGGTACAAAGTGGGGATCACTGTATATTTCTCTCATTCTTTCCCTTAAGAATATTATTTATCTTTTAATTAATTTATCATTATGAATAGGTAAATTCCTCCTCTTGAAACTGGGAAAATTTCTTTTTATTCAACTTATACAGTGAGCATAGCATGCAAGAGAGTCGACCAGAAAATTTCAGATTTCATTGAAAAAATTTACTGGGTACAAAGTGGGGATCACTATCTATTTCTCTCATTCTTTTCCTTTTGTAAATATTATTTACTTTTAATTAATTTATCATTATGAATAGGTAAATCCTCCTCTTGAAACTGGGAAAAATTCTTTTTATTTCAATTTATCTTTTGGGAGTGAGAATAGCATGCAAAAATGTCGAGCATAGCATGCAAGAGAGAAATCATTCAGATTTCATTGAAAAAATTTACTGGGTACAAAGTGGGGATCACTATATATTTCTCTCATTCTTTCCCTTAAGAATATTATTTATCTTTTGTTAATTTAGCATTATGAATAGGTAAATTCCTCCTCTAAAAACTGGGAAAATTTTCTTTTTATTCCAACTTATACAGTGAGCATAGCATGCAAGAATGTCGACCAAATCATTCAGATTTCATTGAAAAATTTAGTGGGTACAAAGTGGGGATCACTATCTATTTCTCTCATTCTTTTCCCCTTAAGAATATTATTTATCTTTTAATTAATTTAGCATTATGAATAGGTAAATTTCCTCCTCTGGAAAAATTTTGGGAAATTTTTTTTTTTATTTTCGAACTTATACAGTGAGCATAGCATGCAAGAGAGTCGACCAGAAAATCATTCAGATTTCATTGGAAAAATTTAGTGGGTACAAAGTGGGGGATCACTATCTATTTCTCTCATTCTTTCCCTTAAGAATATTTACTTATAATTTGTATTTTAGCATTATGAATAGGTAAATTCCTCCTCTAAAAACTGGAAAATTTTTTTTTATTCGAACTTATACAGTGAGCATAGCATGCAAGAGAGTCGACCAGAAGAATTCATTTCATTGGAAAAAATTTAGTGGGTAAAAGTGGGGGATCACTGTAAATTATTCATTCTTTCATTGAAAATTATTTATCTTTTGTACTTTAGCATTATGAATAGCTAATTTCCTCCTCTAAAACCTGGGATCAACTTATACAGTGAGCATAGCATTTCTCTCATTCTTTTCATTGGAAAAATTATACAGTGAGCATAGCATGCAAGAGAGTCGACCAGAAGATTCAGATTTCATTGGAAAAATTTAGTGGGTACAAAGTGGGGGATCACTGTATATTACTCTCATTCTTTCCCTTAAGAATATTATTTATCTTTTGTAATTTATCATTATGAATAGCTAAATTCACCCTCTAAAAACTGGGAAAATTTCTTTTTATTCGAACTTATACAGTGAGCATAGCATGCAAGAGAGTCGACCAGAAAGAATTCAGATTTCATTGAAAAAATTTACTGGGTACAAAGTGGGGGATCACTGTATATTTCTCATTCTTTTCCTTAAGAATATTATTTATCTTTTAATTAATTTATCATTATGAATAGGTAAATTCCTCCTCTAAAAACTGGGAAAATTTCTTTTTTTTCGAACTTATACAGTGAGCATAGCATGCAAGAGAGTCGACCAGAAGAATTCAGATTTCATTGGAAAAATTTAGTGGGTACAAAGTGGGGGATCACTGTATATTTCTCTCATTCTTTCCCTTAAGAATATTATTTATCTTTTAATTAATTTAGCATTATGAATAGGTAATTTCCTCCTCTAAAAACTGGGAAAATTTCTTTTTATTCGAACTTATACAGTGAGCATAGCATGCAAGAGAGTCGACCAGAAGAATTCAGATTTCATTGAAAAAATTCAGTGGGTACAAAGTGGGGATCACTATATATTTCTCTCATTCTTTTCCTTAAGAATATTATTTATCTTTTAATTAATTTAGCATTATGAATAGGTAAATTCCTCCTCTAAAAACTGGGAAAATTTTCTTTTTTTCTTCGAACTTATACAGTGAGCATAGCATGCAAGAGAGTCGACCAAAGAATTCAGATTTCATTGGAAAAATTTAGTGGGTACAAAGTGGGGATCACTATATATTTCTCTCATTCTTTCCCTTAAGAATATTATTTATCTTTTGTTAATTTAGCATTATGAATAGGTAAATTCCTCCTCTAAAAACTGGGAAAATTTCTTTTTTATTCGAACTTATACAGTGAGCATAGCATGCAAGAGAGTCGACCAGAAGAATTCAGATTTCATTGGAAAAATTTAGTGGGTACAAAGTGGGGGATCACTGTATATTACTCTCATTCTTTCCCTTAAGAATATTATTTATCTTTTGTACTTTTTAGCATTATGAATAGCTAAATTTCCTCCTCTAAAACTGGGAAAATTTTTCTTTTTATTCGAACTTATACAGTGAGCATAGCATGCAAGAGAGTCGACCAGAAGAATTCAGATTTCATTGGAAAAATTTGATTTCAGATTTCATTGGAAAATTTAGTGGGGGGATCACTGTATATTACTCTCATTCTTTTCCCTTAAGAATATTATTTATCTTTTTTTAATTTAGCATTATGAATAGCTAATTTCCCTCTAAAAACTGGGAAAAATTTCTTTTTCTTCGAACTTATACAGTGAGCATAGCATGCAAGAGAGTCGACCAGAAGAATTCAGATTTCATTGGAAAAATTTAGTGGGTACAAAGTGGGGGATCACTGTATATTACTCTCATTCATTCTTTCCCTTTGCGAATATTATTTATCTTTTGTACTTTTAGCATTATGAATAGCTAAATTTCCTCCTCTTGAAACTGGGAAAATTTCTTTTTTATTCCAACTTATACAGTGAGCATAGCATGCAAGAGAGTCGACCAGAAATCATTCAGATTTCATTGGAAAAATTTAGTGGGTACAAAGTGGGGGATCACTGTATATTTCTCTCATTCTTTTCCCTTAAGAATATTATTTATCTTTTTAATTTAGCATTATGAATAGCTAATTTCCTCCTCTAAAAACCTGGGAAAATTTCTTTTATTCGAACTTATACAGTGAGCATATAGCATGCAAGAGAGTCGACCAGAAGAATTCAGATTTCATTGGAAAAATTTAGTGGGTACAAAGTGGGGATCACTGTATATTTCTCTCATTCTTTTTATCCCTTAAGAATATTATTTATCTTTTAATACTTTTATCATTATGAATAGCTAATTTCCTCCTCTTGAAACTGGGAAAATTTCTTTTTATTCCAACTTATACAGTGAGCATAGCATGCAAGAGAGTCGACCAGAAGAATTCAGATTTCATTGGAAAAATTTAGTGGGTACAAAGTGGGGGATCACTGTATATTACTCTCATTCTTTCCCTTAAGAATATTATTTATCTTTTGTTAATTTAGCATTATGAATAGCTAATTTCCTCCTCTAAAAACTGGGAAAATTTCTTTTTTTCGAACTTCGAACTTATACAGTGAGCATAGCATGCAAGAGAGTCGGCCAGAAGAATTCAGATTTCATTGGAAAAATTTAGTGGGTACAAAGTGGGGGATCACTGTATATTTCTCTCATTCTTTCCCTTAAGAATATTATTTATCTTTTGTAATTTAGCATTATGAATAGCTAATTTCCTCCTCTAAAACTGGGAAAATTTCTTTTATTCGAACTTATACAGTGAGCATAGCATGCAAGAGAGTCGGCCAGAAGAATTCAGATTTCATTGGAAAAATTTAGTGGGTACAAAGTGGGGGATCACTGTATATTACTCTCATTCTTTCCCTTAAGAATATTATTTATCTTTTGTACTTTAGCATTATGAATAGCTAATTTCCTCCTCTAAAACCTGGGAAAATTTTTTTTCTTCGAACTTATACAGTGAGCATAGCATGCAAGAGAGTCGACCAGAAGAATTCAGATTTCATTGGAAAAATTTAGTGGGTACAAAGTGGGGGATCACTGTATATTACTCTCATTCTTTCCCTTAAGAATATTATTTATCTTTTGGGAGCATTATGAATAGCTAATTTCCTCCTCTAAAAGCTGGGAAAATTTCTTTTCTTCGAACTTATACAGTGAGCATAGCATGCAAGAGAGTCGACCAGAAGAATTCAGATTTCATTGGAAAAATTTAGTGGGTACAAAGTGGGGGATCACTATATTTCTCTCATTCTTTTCCTTAAGAATATTATTTATCTTTTTTTAGTTAATTTAGCATTATGAATAGGTAATTTCCTCCTTTCTTGAAAAATTGGGAAAAAGTGGGGGATCACTTTTTTCTCATTCTTTCCCTTAAGAATATTATTTATCTTTTGTGAGCATAGCATGCAAAAGAGAGAAAATTCGAACCATAAAATTCAGATTTCATTGGAAAAAAATTTAGTGGGTACAAAGTGGGGGATCACTGTATATTTCTCTCATTCTTTCCCTTAAGAATATTATTTATCTTTTGTAATTAATTTAGCATTATGAATAGCTAAAAATTTCCTCCTCTAAAAGCTGGGAAAATTTTTTTTTCATTCGAACTTATACAGTGAGCATAGCATGCAAGAATAGTCGACCAGAAATCATTCAGATTTCATTGGAAAAATTTTTTTCTTCGAGTGGGTACAAAGTGGGGATCACTGTATTCTTATATTACTCTCATTCTTTCCCTTAAGAATATTATTTATCTTTTTGTACTTTAGCATTATGAATAGCTAATTTCCTCCTCTAAAAACCTGGGAAAATTTCTTTTTATTCGAACTCATACAGTGAGCATAGCATGCAAGAGAGTCGACCAGAAGAATTCAGATTTCATTGGAAAAATTTAGTGGGTACAAAGTGGGGGATCACTGTATATTACTCTCATTCTTTCCCTTAAGAATATTATTTATCTTTTGTACTTTAGCATTATGAATAGCTAATTTCCTCCTCTAAAAACTGGGAAAATTTCTTTTTTTCGAACTTATACAGTGAGCATAGCATGCAAGAGAGTCGACCAGAAGAATTCAGATTTCATTGGAAAAATTTAGTGGGGTACAAAGTGGGGGATCACTGTATATTACTCTCATTCTTTCCCTTAAGAATATTATTTATCTTTTGTACTTTAGCATTATGAATAGCTAATTTCCTCCTCTAAAACCTGGGAAAATTTCTTTTTTATTCGAACTTATACAGTGAGCATAGCATGCAAGAGAGTCGACCAGAAGAATTCAGATTTCATTGGAAAAATTTAGTGGGTACAAAGTGGGGGATCACTGTACATTACTCTCATTCTTTCCCTTAAGAATATTATTTATCTTTTGTACTTTAGCATTATGAATAGCTAATTTCCTCCTCTAAAACCTGGGAAAATTTCTTTTTTCTTCGAACTTATACAGTGAGCATAGCATGCAAGAGAGTCATTCAGATTTCATTGGAAAAATTTAGTGGGTACAAAGTGGGGATCACTGTATATTACTCTCATTCTTTCCCTTAAGAATATTATTTATCTTTTGTACTTTAGCATAATGAATAGCTAATTTCTTCCTCTAAAAGCTGGGAAAATTTCTTTTTCTTCGAACTTATACAGTGAGCATAGCATGCAAGAGAGTCGACCAGAAGAATTCAGATTTCATTGGAAAAATTTAGTGGGTACAAAGTGGGGGATCACTGTATATTTCTCTCATTCTTTCACCTTTAAAATATTATTTATCTTTTGTACTTTAGCATTATGAATAGCTAATTTCCTCCTCTAAAAGCAGGGAAAATTTCTTTTTCTTCGAACTTATACAGTGAGCATAGCATGTAAGAGAGTCAACCAGAAGAATTCAGATTTCATTGGAAAAATTTAGTGGGTACAAAGTGGGGGATCACTGTATATTACATTCTTTCCCTTAAGAATATTATTTATCTTTTGTACTTTAGCATTATGAATAGCTTTTCCCTTAAGAATTATATTTATTTTTTTTAATTAATTTAATGAATAGCTAATTTCGACCTGGGAAAATTCATTTTCATATGAATAGGTAAATTACAAATTCCTCTCTCATTCTTTCCCTTAAGAATATTATTTATCTTTTGTAAGCATTATGAATAGCTAATTTCCTCCTTTTTTCTTTTTCCAACTTATACAGTGAGCATAGCATGCAAGAGAGTCGACCAGAAGAATTCAGATTTCATTGGAAAAATTTAGTGGGTACAAAGTGGGGATCACTGTATATTTCTCTCATTCTTTCCCTTAAGAATATTATTTATCTTTTTTGTACTTTTAGCATTATGAATAGCTAATTTCCTCCTCTAAAACCTGGGAAAATTTCTTTTTCTTCGAACTTATACAGTGAGCATAGCATGCAAGAGAGTCGACCAGAAGAATTCAGATTTCATTGGAAAAATTTAGTGGGTACAAAGTGGGGGATCACTGTATATTACTCTCATTCTTTCCCTTAAGAATATTATTTATCTTTTTTAATTTAGCATTATGAATAGCTAATTTCCTCCTCTAAAAGCTGGGAAAATTTCTTTTTCTTCGAACTTATACAGTGAGCATAGCATGCAAGAGAGTCGACCAGAAGAATTCAGATTTCATTGAAAAATTTAGTGGGTACAAAGTGGGGATCACTGTATATTACTCATTCTTTCCCTTAAGAATATTATTTATCTTTTGTACTTTAGCATTATGAATAGCTAATTTCCTCCTCTAAAACCTGGGAAAAATTTCTTTTTATTCGAACTTATACAGTGAGCATAGCATGCAAGAGAGTCGACCAGAAGAATTCAGATTTCATTGGAAAAATTTAGTGGGTACAAAGTGGGGGATCACTGTATATTACTCTCATTCTTTCCCTTAAGAATATTATTTATCTTTTGTAATTTAGCATTATGAATAGCTAATTTCCTCCTCTAAAACCTGGGAAAATTTCTTTTTATTTCAACTTATACAGTGAGCATAGCATGCAAGAGAGTCGACCAGAAGATCATTCAGATTTCATTGGAAAAATTTAGTGGGTACAAAGTGGGGGATCACTGTATATTTCTCTCATTCTTTCCCTTTGCGAATATTATTTATCTTTTAATTTTTAGCATTATGAATAGCTAATTTCCTCCTCTAAAACCTGGGAAAATTTCTTTTTTCGAACTTATACAGTGAGCATAGCATGCAAGAGAGTCGACCAGAATCATTCAGATTTCATTGGAAAAATTTAGTGGGTACAAAGTGGGGGATCACTGTATATTACTCTCATTCTTTCCCTTAAGAATATTATTTATCTTTTGTACTTTAGCATTATGAATAGCTAATTTCCTCCTCTAAAAGCTGGGAAAATTTCTTTTACTTCGAACTTATACAGTGAGCATAGCATGCAAGAGAGTCGACCAGAAGAATTCAGATTTCATTGGAAAAATTTAGTGGGTACAAAGTGGGGGATCACTGTATATTACTCTCATTCTTTCCCTTAAGAATATTATTTATCTTTTGTACTTTAGCATTATGAATAGCTAATTTCCTCCTCTTTGGGAAAATTTCTTTTTCTTCGAACTTATACAGTGAATAGCATGCAAAGAGTCGACCAGAAGAATCCAGATTTCATTGGAAAAATTTAGTGGGTACAAAGGGGGGAATTTACTTTTTCTTTCCCTTAAGAATATTATTTATCTTTTGTACTTTAGCATTATGAATAGCTAATTTCCTCCTCTAAAACCTGGGAAAATTTCTTTTTATTCGAACTTATACAGTGAGCATAGCATGCAAGAGAGTCGACCAGAAGAATTCAGATTTCATTGGAAAAATTTAGTGGGTACAAAGGGGGGATCACTGTATATTACTCTCATTCTTTCCCTTAAGAATATTATTTATCTTTTGTTAATTTAGCATTATGAATAGCTAATTTCCTCCTCTAAAAACTGGGAAATTTTCTTTTTCTTCGAACTTATACAGTGAGCATAGCATGCAAGAGAGTCGACCAGAAGAATTCAGATTTCATTGGAAAAATTTAGTGGGTACAAAGTGGGGGATCACTGTATATTACTCTCATTCTTTCCCTTAAGAATATTATTTATCTTTTGTAATTTAGCATTATGAATAGCTAATTTCCTCCTCTAAAAACTGGGAAAATTTCTTTTTATTCGAACTTATACAGTGAGCATAGCATGCAAGAGAGTCGACCAGAAGAATTCAGATTTCATTGGAAAAATTTAGTGGGTACAAAGTGGGGATCACTGTATATTACTCTCATTCTTTTAAGAATATTATTTATCTTTTGTACTTTAGCATTAAGAATATTATTTATCTTTTGTTTCTTTTTATTCATTATGAATAGCATAATTTCCTCCTCTTGAAAAAATTTCTTGAGCATAGTGGACCAGAAGAATTCAGATTTCATTGGAAAAATTTAGGGAAATATTTCATTTTTCCCTTAAGAATATTATTTATCTTTTGAACTTAGCATTATGAATAGCTAATTTCCTCCTCTAAGACCTGAGAAAATTTCTTTTTCTTCGAACTTATACAGTGAGCATAGCATGCAAGAGAGTCGACCAGAAGAATTCAGATTTCATTGGAAAAATTTAGTGGGTACAAAGTGGGGGATCACTGTATATTACTTTCTCATTCTTTCCCTTAAGAATATTATTTATCTTTTGTACTTTAGCATTATGAATAGCTAATTTCCTCCTCTAAAACCTGGGAAAATTTCTTTTTCTTCGAACTTATACAGTGAGCATAGCATGCAAGAGAGACGACCAGAAGAATTCAGCTTTCATTGGAAAAATTTAGTGGGTACAAAGTGTGGGATCACTGTATATTACTCTCATTCTTTCCCTTAAGAATATTATTTATCTTTTGTAATTTAGCATTATGAATAGCTAATTTCCTCCTCTAAAAAACTGGGAAAATTTCTTTTTTTTCGAACTTATACAGTGAGCATAGCATGCAAGAGAGTCGACCAGAAGAATTCAGATTTCATTGGAAAAATTTAGTGGGTACAAAGTGGGGGATCACTGTATATTACTCTCATTTTTTCCCTTAAGAATATTATTTATCTTTTGTAATTTAGCATTATGAATAGCTAATTTCCTCCTCTAAAACCTGGGAAAATTTCTTTTTTATTCGAACTTATACAGTGAGCATAGCATGCAAGAGAGTCGACCAGAAGAATTCAGATTTCATTGGAAAAATTTAGTGGGGGGATACAAAGTGGGGGATCACTGTATATTACTCTCATTCTTTCCCTTAAGAATATTATTTATCTTTTATTTACTTTAGCATTATGAATAGCTAAATTTCCTCCTCTAAAACCTGGGAAAATTTCTTTTTTTCGAACTTATACAGTGAGCATAGCATGCAAGAGAGTCGACCAGAAGAATTCAGATTTCATTGGAAAAATTTAGTGGGTACAAAGTGGGGGATCACTGTATATTACTCTCATTCTTTCCCTTAAGAATATTATTTATCTTTTGTACTTTAGCATTATGAATAGCTAATTTCCTCCTCTAAAAACTGGGAAAATTTCTTTTTTTATACAACTTATACAGTGAGCATAGCATGCAAGAGAGTCGACCAGAAGAATATTCAGATTTCATTGGAAAAATTTAGTGGGTACAAAGTGGGGATCACTCATATTTTATTACAAAGTCTCATTCTTTCCCATTAAGAATATTATTTATCTTTTGTACTTTAGCATTATGAATAGCTAATTTCCTCCTCTAAAAGCTGGGAAAATTTCTTTTTCTTCGAACTTATACAGTGAGCATAGCATGCAAGAGAGTCGACCAGAAGAATTCAGATTTCATTGGAAAAATTTAGTGGGTACAAAGTGGGGGATCACTGTATATTACTCTCATTCTTTCCCTTAAGAATATTATTTATCTTTTGTAAATTATTTAGCTAATTTCCTCCTCTAAAAGCTGGGAAAATTTCTTTTTCTTCGAACTTATACAGTGAGCATAGCATGCAAGAGAGTCGACCAGAAGAATTCAGATTTCATTGGAAAAATTTAGTGGGTACAAAGTGGGGGATCACTGTATATTACTCTCATTCTTTCCCTTAAGAATATTATTTATCTTTTGTAGTTAGCATTATGAATAGCTAATTTCCTCCTCTAAAAGCTGGGAAAATTTCTTTTTCTTCGAACTTATACAGTGAGCATAGCATGCAAGAGAGTCGACCAGAAGAATTCAGATTTCATTGGAAAAATTTAGTGGGTACAAAGTGGGGGATCACTGTATATTACTCTCATTCTTTCCCTTAAGAATATTATTTATCTTTTGTACTTTAGCATTATGAATAGCTAATTTCCTCCTCTAAAAGCTGGGAAAATTTCTTTTTCTTCGAACTTATACAGTGAGCATAGCATGCAAGAGAGTCGACCAGAAGAATTCAGATTTCATTGGAAAAATTTAGTGGGTACAAAGTGGGGGATCACTGTATATTACTCTCATTCTTTCCCTTAAGAATATTATTTATCTTTTGTACTTTAGCATTATGAATAGCTAATTTCCTCCTCTAAAAGCTGGAAAATTTCTTTTTCTTCGAACTTATACAGTGAGCATAGCATGCAAGAGAGTCGACCAGAAGAATTCAGATTTTCATTGGAAAAATTTTTGTACTTTAGGTACAAAGTGGGGGATCACTTCAGATTTCATATTTACTCTCATTCTTTCCCTTAAGAATATTATTTATCTTTTGTACTTTAGCATTATGAATAGCTAATTTCCTCCTCTAAAAAACCTGGGAAAATTTCTTTTTTCTTCGAACTTATACAGTGAGCATAGCATGCAAGAGAGTCGACCAGAAGAATTCAGATTTCATTGGAAAAATTTAGTGGGTACAAAGTGGGGGATCACTGTATATTTCTCTCATTCTTTTTCCCTTAAGAATATTATTTATCTTTTGTACTTTAGCATTATGAATAGCTAATTTCCTCCTCTAAAAGCTGGGAAAATTTCTTTTTATTCGAACTTATACAGTGAGCATAGCATGCAAGAGAGTCGACCAGAAGAATTCAGATTTCATTGGAAAAATTTAGTGGGTACAAAGTGGGGGATCACTGTATATTACTCTCATTCTTTCCCTTAAGAATATTATTTATCTTTTGTACTTTAGCATTTAATAGCATTATGAATAGCTGAATTTCAAGAGAGTCGACCAGAAGAATCCTTTCTTGGAAAAATTTGGGTAAAATTTTTTTTCATTCTTTCCCTTAAGAATATTATTTACTTTTGTAGTGAATAGCATAGCATGCAACAGAGAAGAGAGTCGACCAGAAGAATTCAGACCAGAAGAATTCAGATTTCATTGGAAAAATTTAGTGGGTACAAAGTGGGGGATCACTTATATTACTCTCATTCTTTCCCTTAAGAATATTATTTATCTTTTGTACTTTAGCATTATGAATAGCTAATTTCCTCCTCTAAAACTGGGAAAAATTTCTTTTTATTCGAACTTATACAGTGAGCATAGCATGCAAGAGAGTCGACCAGAAGAATTCAGATTTCATTGGAAAAATTTAGTGGGTACAAAGTGGGGATCACTGTATATTACTCTCATTCTTTCCCTTAAGAATATTATTTATCTTTTGTACTTTAGCATTATGAATAGCTAATTTCCTCCTCTAAAACCTGGGAAAATTTCTTTTTTTCGAACTTATACAGTGAGCATAGCATGCAAGAGAGTCGACCAGAAGAATTCAGATTTCATTGGAAAATTTTAGTGGGTACAAAGTGGGGGATCACTGTATATTTCTCTCATTCTTTCCCTTAAGAATATTATTTATCTTTTGTACTTTAGCATTATGAATAGCTAATTTCCTCCTCTAAAAGCTGGGAAAATTCTTTTTCTTCGAACTTATACAGTGAGCATAGCATGCAAGAGAGACGACCAGAAGAATTCAGATTTCATTGGAAAAATTTAGTGTGTACAAAGTGGGGGATCACTGTATATTAATCTCATTCTTTCCCTTAAGAATATTATTTATCTTTTGTACTTTAGCATTATGAATAGCTAATTTCCTCCTCTAAGACCTGAGAAAATTTCTTTTTCTACGAACTTATACAGTGAGCATAGCATGCAAGAGAGTCGAGCAGAAGAATTCAGATTTCATTGGAAAATTTTAGTGGGTACAAAGTGGGGGATCACTGTATATTACTCTCATTCTTTCCCTTAAGAATATTATTTATCTTTTGTACTTTAGCATTATGAATAGCTAATTTCCTCCTCTAAAACCTGGGAAAATTTCTTTTTCTTCGAACTTATACAGTGAGCATAGCATGCAAGAGAGACGACCAGAAGAATTCAGATTTCATTGGAAAAATTTAGTGGGTACAAAAGTGGGGATCACTGTATATTACTCTCTCATTCTTTCCCTTAAGAATATTATTTATCTTTTGTACTTTAGCATTATGAATAGCTAATTTCCTCCTCTAAAACCTGGGAAAATTTCTTTTTATTCGAACTTATACAGTGAGCATAGCATGCAAGAGAGAGTCGACCAGAAGAATTCAGATTTCATTGGAAAAATTTAGTGGGTACAAAGTGGGGGATCACTGTATATTACTCTCATTCTTTCCCTTAAGAATATTATTTATCTTTTGTACTTTAGCATTATGAATAGCTAATTTCCTCCTCTAAAACCTGGGAAAATTTCTTTTTATTCGAACTTATACAGTGAGCATAGCATGCAAGAGAGTCGAACCAGAAGAATTCAGATTTCATTGGAAAAATTTAGTGGGTACAAAGTGGGGGATCACTGTATATTACTCTCATTCTTTCCCTTAAGAATATTATTTATCTTTTTAATTTTTAGCATTATGAATAGCTAATTTCCTCCTCTAAAAGCTGGGAAAATTTCTTTTTCTTTCGAACTTATACAGTGAGCATAGCATGCAAGAGAGTCGACCAGAAGAATTCAGATTTCATTGGAAAAATTTAGTGGGTACAAAGTGGGGGATCACTGTATATTACTCTCATTCTTTCCCTTAAGAATATTATTTATCTTTTGTACTTTAGCATTATGAATAGCTAATTTCCTCCTCTAAAACCTGGGAAAATTTCTTTTTTATTCGAACTTATACAGTGAGCATAGCATGCAAGAGAGTCGACCAGAAGAATTCAGATTTCATTGGAAAAATTTAGTGGGTAAAAGTGGGGATCACTGTATATTACTCTCATTCTTTCCCTTAAGAATATTATTTATCTTTTGTACTTTAGCATTATGAATAGCTAATTTCCTCCTCTAAAACCTGGGAAAATTTCTTTTTCTTCGAACTTATACAGTGAGCATAGCATGCAAGAGAGTCGACCAGAAGAATTCAGATTTCATTGGAAAAATTTAGTGGGTACAAAGTGGGGATCACTGTATATTACTCATTCTTTCCCTTAAAGAATATTATTTATCTTTTGTACTTTAGCATTATGAATAGCTAATTTCCTCCTTAAAACCTGAAAATTTCTTTTTCTTCTTTACAGTGAGCATAGCATTTTCAGATTTCATTAAAAATTTAGTGGGTAAAAGTGGGGATCAATATTTTACTCTCCTTTCCCTTAAGAATATTATTTATCTTTTGTAAATTATGAATAGCTTTTCCTCCTCTAAAAAGCTGGGAAAATTTCTTTTTCTTCGAACTTATACAGTGAGCATAGCATGCAAGAGAGTCGACCAGAAGAATTCAGATTTCATTGGAAAAATTTAGTGGGTACAAAGTGGGGGATCACTGTATATTACTCTCATTCTTTCCCTTAAGAATATTATTTATCTTTTGTTACTTTAGCATTATGAATAGCTAATTTCCTCCTCTAAAACCTGGGAAAATTTCTTTTTCTTCGAACTTATACAGTGAGCATAGCATGCAAGAGAGTCGACCAGAAGAATTCAGATTTCATTGGAAAAATTTAGTGGGTACAAAGTGGGGGATCACTGTATATTACTCTCATTCTTTCCCTTAAGAATATTATTTATCTTTTTTGTACTTTAGCATTATGAATAGCTAATTTCCTCCTCTAAAACCTGGGAAAATTTCTTTTTCTTCGAACTTATACAGTGAGCATAGCATGCAAGAGAGTCGACCAGAAGAATTCAGATTTCATTGGAAAAATTTAGTGGGTACAAAGTGGGGGATCACTGTATATTACTCTCATTCTTTCCCTTAAGAATATTATTTATCTTTTGTACTTTAGCATTATGAATAGCTAATTTCCTCCTCTAAAACTGGGAAAATTTCTTTTTTCTTCGAACTTATACAGTGAGCATAGCATGCAAGAGAGAGTCGACCAGAAGAATTCAGATTTCATTGGAAAAATTTAGTGGGTACAAAGTGGGGATCACTGTATATTACTCTCATTCTTTCCCTTAAGAATATTATTTATCTTTTGTACTTTAGCATTATGAATAGCTAATTTCCTCCTCTAAAACCTGGGAAAATTTCTTTTTATTCGAACTTATACAGTGAGCATAGCATGCAAGAGAGTCGACCAGAAGAATTCAGATTTCATTGGAAAAATTTAGTGGGTACAAAGTGGGGGATCACTGTATATTACTCTCATTCTTTCCCTTAAGAATATTATTTATCTTTTGTACTTTAGCATTATGAATAGCTAGCTAATTTCCTCCTCTAAAAGCATAGCTGGGAAAAAGAATTTTTCTTTTTAGTGGGTACAAAGTTCACTGAACTTATACAGTGAGCATAGCTAGCATGCAAGAGAGTCGACCAGAAGAATTCAGATTTCATTGGAAAAATTTAGTGGGTACAAAGTGGGGGATCACTGTATATTACTCTCATTCTTTCCCTTAAGAATATTATTTATCTTTTGTTTGTAATTTCTTTAGCATTATGAATAGCTAATTTCCTCCTCTAAAAAATTTAGTGGGAAAATTTCTTTTCTTTCTTCGAACTTATACAGTGAGCATAGCATGCAAGAGAGTCGACCAGAAGAATTCAGATTTCATTGGAAAAATTTAGTGGGTACAAAGTGGGGGATCACTTATATTATTCATTCTTTCCCTTAAGAATATTATTTATCTTTTGTACTTTAGCATTATGAATAGCTAATTTCCTCCTCTAAAAGCTGGAAAATTTCTTTTTTTCGAACTTATACAGTGAGCATAGCATGCAAGAGAGTCGACCAGAAGAATTCAGATTTCATTGGAAAAATTTAGTGGGTACAAAGTGGGGGATCACTGTATATTACTCTCATTCTTTCCCTTAAGAATATTATTTATCTTTTTGTACTTTAGCATTATGAATAGCTAATTTCCTCCTCTAAAACCTGGGAAAATTTCTTTTCTTCGAACTTATACAGTGAGCATAGCATGCAAGAGAGTCGACCAGAAGAATTCAGATTTCATTGGAAAAATTTAGTGGGTACAAAGTGGGGGATCACTGTATATTACTCTCATTCTTTCCCTTAAGAATATTATTTATCTTTTTTTACTTTAGCATTATGAATAGCTAATTTCCTCCTCTAAAACCTGGGAAAATTTCTTTTTCTTCGAACTTATACAGTGAGCATAGCATGCAAGAGAGTCGACCAGAAGAATTCAGATTTCATTGGAAAAATTTAGTGGGTACAAAGTGGGGGATCACTGTATATTACTCTCATTCTTTCCCTTAAGAATATTATTTATCTTTTGTACTTTAGCATTATGAATAGCTAATTTCCTCCTCTAAAACCTGGGAAAATTTCTTTTCTTCGAACTTATACAGTGAGCATAGCATGCAAGAGAGTCGACAGAAGAATTCAGATTTCATTGGAAAAAATTAGTGGGTACAAAGTGGGGGATCACTGTATATTACTCTCATTCTTTCCCTTAAGAATATTATTTATTTTTTTTTGTACTTTAGCATTATGAATAGCTAATTTCCTCCTCTAAAACCTGGAAAAATTTCTTTTTTCTTCGAACTTTATGACATAGTGAGCAGTAGCATTCAGATTTCATTGGAAAAATTTAGTGTGTGGGGGATCACTGTATATTACTCTCATTCTTTCCCTTAAGAATATTATTTATCTTTTTGTACTTTAGCATTATGAATAGCTAATTTCCTCCTCTAAAACCTGGGAAAATTTCTTTTCTTCGAACTTATACAGTGAGCAGAATACATAGCATGCAAGAGAGTCGACCAGAAGAATTCAGATTTCAGATTTCATTGGAAAAATTTAGTGGGTACAAAGTGGGGATCACTGTATATTACTCTCATTCTTTCCCTTAAGAATATTATTTATCTTTTGTACTTTAGCATTATGAATAGCTAATTTCCTCCTCTAAAACCTGGGAAAATTTCTTTTCTTCGAACTTATACAGTGAGCATAGCATGCAAGAGAGTCGACCAGAAGAATTCAGATTTCATTGGAAAAATTTAGTGGGTACAAAGTGGGGGATCACTGTATATTACTCTCATTCTTTCCCTTAAGAATATTATTTATCTTTTGTACTTTAGCATTATGAATAGCTAATTTCCTCCTCTAAAACCTGGGAAAATTTCTTTTTTTTATTCGAACTTATACAGTGAGCATAGCATGCAAGAGAGTCGACCAGAAGAATTCAGATTTCATTGGAAAAATTTAGTGGGTACAAAGTGGGGGATCACTGTATATTACTCTCATTCTTTCCCTTAAGAATATTATTTATCTTTTGTACTTTTAGCATTATGAATAGCTAATTTCCTCCTCTAAAACCTGGGAAAATTTCTTTTTTTTTTCGAACTTATACAGTGAGCATAGCATGCAAGAGAGTCGACCAGAAGAATTCAGATTTCATTGGAAAAATTTAGTGGGTACAAAGTGGGGGATCACTGTATATTACTCTCATTCTTTCCCTTAAGAATATTATTTATCTTTTGTACTTTAGCATTATGAATAGCTAATTTCCTCCTCTAAAACCTGGGAAAATTTCTTTTTTTTTCGAACTTATACAGTGAGCATAGCATGCAAGAGAGTCGACCAGAAGAATTCAGATTTCATTGGAAAAATTTAGTGGGTACAAAGTGGGGGATCACTGTATATTACTCTCATTCTTTCCCTTAAGAATATTATTTATCTTTTGTACTTTAGCATTATGAATAGCTAATTTCCTCCTCTAAAACCTGGGAAAATTTCTTTTCTTCGAACTTATACAGTGAGCATAGCATGCAAGAGAGTCGACCAGAAGAATTCAGATTTCATTGGAAAAATTTTAGTGGGTACAAAGTGGGGATCACTGTATATTACTCTCATTCTTTCCCTTAAAATATTATTTATCTTTTGTACTTTAGCATTATGAATAGCTAATTTCCTCCTCTAAAACCTGGGAAAATTTCTTTTTTCTTCGAACTTATACAGTGAGCATAGCATGCAAGAGAGTCGACCAGAAGAATTCAGATTTCATTGGAAAAATTTAGTGGGTACAAAAAGGGGGATCACTGTATATTACTCTCATTCTTTCCCTTAAGAATATTATTTATCTTTTGTACTTTAGCATTATGAATAGCTAATTTCCTCCTCTAAAACCTGGGAAAATTTCTTTTTTCTTCGAACTTATACAGTGAGCATAGCATGCAAGAGAGTCGACCAGAAGAATTCAGATTTCATTGGAAAAATTTAGTGGGTACAAAGTGGGGGATCACTGTATATTACTCTCATTCTTTCCCTTAAGAATATTATTTATCTTTTGTACTTTAGCATTATGAATAGCTAATTTCCTCCTCTAAAACCTGGGAAAATTTCTTTTTATTCGAACTTATACAGTGAGCATAGCATGCAAGAGAGTCGACCAGAAGAATTCAGATTTCATTGGAAAAATTTAGTGGGTACAAAGTGGGGGATCACTGTATATTTCTCTCATTCTTTCCCCTTAAGAATAATATTATTTATCTTTTGTACTTTAGCATTATGAATAGCTAATTTCCTCCTCTAAAACCTGGGAAAATTTCTTTTCTTCGAACTTATACAGTGAGCATAGCATGCAAGAGAGTCAACCAGAAGAATTCAGCTTTCATTGGAAAAATTATGTGGGTACAAAGTGGGGGATCACTGTATATTACTCTCATTCTTTCCCTTAAGAATATTATTTATATTATTTATCTTTTAGCTAATTTCCTTTAAAACCTGGGAAAATTTCATTATGAATAGCATAATTTCCTCCTTTCTTGGAAAAAATTTAGTGGGTACAAAGGGGGGAAATTTTCTTTTCTTTCCCTTAAGAATTTATTTATCTTTTGTACTTATATGAATAGCAGTGAGCATAGCATGCAAGAGAGTCGACCAGAAGAATTCAGATTTCATTGGAAAAATTTAGTGGGTACAAAGTGGGGGATCACTGTATATTACTCTCATTCTTTCCCTTAAGAATATTATTTATCTTTTGTACTTTAGCATTATGAATAGCTAATTTCCTCCTCTAAAACCTGGGAAAATTTCTTTTCTTCGAACTTATACAGTGAGCATAGCATGCAAGAGAGTCGACCAGAAGAATTCAGATTTCATTGGAAAAATTTAGTGGGTACAAAGTGGGGGATCACTGTATATTACTCTCATTCTTTCCCTTAAGAATATTATTTATCTTTTGTAATTTAGCATTATGAATAGCTAATTTCCTCCTCTAAAACCTGGGAAAATTTCTTTTTTTATTCGAACTTATACAGTGAGCATAGCATGCAAGAGAGTCGACCAGAAGAATTCAGATTTCATTGGAAAAATTTAGTGGGTACAAAGTGGGGGATCACTGTATATTACTCTCATTCTTTCCCTTAAGAATATTATTTATCTTTTGTACTTTAGCATTATGAATAGCTAATTTCCTCCTCTAAAACCTGGGAAAATTTCTTTTTCTTCGAACTTATACAGTGAGCATAGCATGCAAGAGAGTCGACCAGAAGAATTCAGATTTCATTGGAAAAATTTAGTGGGTACAAAGTGGGGGATCACTGTATATTACTCTCATTCTTTCCCTTAAGAATATTATTTATCTTTTGTACTTTAGCATTATGAATAGCTAATTTCCTCCTCTAAAACCTGGGAAAATTTCTTTTTTATTCGAACTTATACAGTGAGCATAGCATGCAAGAGAGTCGGCCAGAAGAATTCAGATTTCATTGGAAAAATTTAGTGGGTACAAAGTGGGGGATCACTGTATATTACTCTCATTCTTTCCCTTAAGAATATTATTTATCTTTTGTACTTTAGCATTATGAATAGCTAATTTCCTCCTCTAAAACCTGAAAATTTCTTTTCTTCGAACTTATACAGTGAGCATAGCATGCAAGAGAGTCGACCAGAAGAATTCTAATTGGAAAAATTTAGGTGGGGGATCAAATTTACTTTTCTTTCCCTTAAGAATATTATTTATCTTTTGTACTTTAGCATTATGAATAGCTAATTTCCTCCTCTAAAAGCTGGGAAAATTTCTTTTTATTCGAACTTATACAGTGAGCATAGCATGCAAGAGAGTCGGACAGAAGAATTCAGATTTCATTGGAAAAATTATGTGGGTACAAAGTGGGGGATCACTGTATATTACTCTCATTCTTTCCCTTAAGAATATTATTTATCTTTTGTACTTTAGCATTATGAATAGCTAATTTCCTCCTCTAAAAGCTGGGAAAATTTCTTTTGCTTCTTCGAACTTATACAGTGAGCATAGCATGCAAGAGAGTCGACCAGAAGAATTCAGATTTCATTGGAAAAATTTAGTGGAAAAATTTACAAAGTGGGGGATCACTGTATATTACTCTCATTCTTTCCCTTAAGAATATTATTTATCTTTTGTACTTTAGCATTATGAATAGCTAATTTCCTCCTCTAAAAACTGGGAAAATTTCTTTTTTCTTCGAACTTATACAGTGAGCATAGCATGCAAGAGAGTCGACCAGAAGAATTCAGATTTCATTGGAAAAATTTAGTGGGTACAAAGTGGGGGATCACTGTATATAACTCTCATTCTTTCCCTTAAGAATATTATTTATCTTTTTTGTACTTTAGCATTATGAATAGCTAATTTCCTCCTCTAAAACATTTCTTTTTTTATTCGAACTTATACAGTGAGCATAGCATGCAAGAGAGTCGACCAGAAGAATTCAGATTTCATTGGAAAAATTTAGTGGGTACAAAGTGGGGGATCACTTTATTACTCTCATTCTTTCCCTTAAGAATATTATTTATCTTTTGTACTTTTAGCATTATGAATAGCTAATTTCCTCCTCTAAGACCTGAGAAAATTTCTTTTTCTTCGAACTTATACAGTGAGCATAGCATGCAAGAGAGTCGACCAGAAGAATTCAGATTTCATTGGAAAAATTTAGTGGGTACAAAGTGGGGGATCACTGTATATTACTCTCATTCTTTCCCTTAAGAATATTATTTATCTTTTGTACTTTAGCATTATGAATAGCTAATTTCCTCCTCTAAAACCTGGGAAAATTTCTTTTTTTCGAACTTATACAGTGAGCATAGCATGCAAGAGAGTCGACCAGAAGAATTCAGATTTCATTGGAAAAATTTAGTGGGTACAAAAGTGGGGGATCACTGTATATTACTCTCATTCTTTCCCTTTTAGAATATTATTTATCTTTTGTACTTTAGCATTATGAATAGCTAATTTCCTCCTCTAAAACCTGGGAAAATTTCTTTTTTCTTCGAACTTATACAGTGAGCATAGCATGCAAGAGAGTCGACCAGAAGAATTCAGATTTCATTGGAAAAATTTAGTGGGTACAAAGTGGGGATCACTGTATATTACTCTCATTCTTTCCCTTAAGAATATTATTTATCTTTTGTACTTTAGCATTATGAATAGCTAATTTCCTCTCTAAAACCTGGGAAAATTTCTTTTTCTTCGAACTTATACAGTGAGCATAGCATGCAAGAGAGTCGACCAGAAGAATTCAGATTTCATTGGAAAAATTTAGTGGGTACAAAGTGGGGATCACTTTATCTTTTGTACAAATTATGGATCACTTTATATTACTATTATTCCTCTTATTATCTTCATTTCATTGGAAAAATTTAGTACAAAGTCCACCAGAAAGCATTAAATTTTAAAAATTTCTTTTCTTGGGAAAATTTCTTTTTCTTTCGAAAAATTATACAGTGAGCATAGCATGCAAGAGAGTCGACCAGAAGAATTCAGATTTCATTGGAAAAATTTTTTTTATTCGAACTTATGGGTACAAAGTGGGGGATCACTGTATATTACTCTCATTCTTTTAGTGGGTAAGAATATTATTTATTCTTTTTTTATTATTTATCTTTTGTACATTATGAATAGCTAATTTCCTCCTCTAAAAACTGGGAAAATTTCTTTTTATTCGAACTTATACAGTGAGCATAGCATGCAAGAGAGTCGACCAGAAGAATTCAGATTTCATTGGAAAAATTTAGTGGGTACAAAGTGGGGGATCACTGTATATTACTCTCATTCTTTCCCTTAAGAATATTATTTATCTTTTGTACTTTAGCATTATGAATAGCTAATTTCCTCCTCTAAAACCTGGGAAAATTTCTTTTTATTCGAACTTATACAGTGAGCATAGCATGCAAGAGAGTCGACCAGAAGAATTCAGATTTCATTGGAAAAATTTAGTGGGTACAAAGTGGGGGATCACTGTATATTACTCTCATTCTTTCCCTTAAGAATATTATTTATCTTTTGTACTTTAGCATTATGAATAGCTAATTTCCTCCTCTAAAACCTGGGAAAATTTCTTTTTTTCGAACTTATACAGTGAGCATAGCATGCAAGAGAGTCGACCAGAAGAATTCAGATTTCATTGGAAAAATTTAGTGGGTACAAAGTGGGGGATCACTGTATATTACTCTCATTCTTTCCCTTAAGAATATTATTTATCTTTTGTACTTTAGCATTATGAATAGCTAATTTCCTCCTCTAAAACCTGGGAAAATTTCTTTTTCTCGAACTTATACAGTGAGCATAGCATGCAAGAGAGTCGACCAGAAGAATTCAGATTTCATTGGAAAAATTTAGTGGGTACAAAGTGGGGGATCACTGTATATTACTCTCATTCTTTCCCTTAAGAATATTATTTATCTTTTGTACTTTAGCATTATGAATAGCTAATTTCCTCCTCTAAAACCTGGGAAAATTTCTTTTTTCTTCGAACTTATACAGTGAGCATAGCATGCAAGAGAGTCGACCAGAAGAATTCACATTTCACTGGAAAAATTTAGTGGGTACAAAGTGGGGGATCACTGTATATTTCTCTCATTCTTTCACCTTTAGAATATTATTTATCTTTTGTACTTTAGCATTATGAATAGCTAATTTCCTCCTCTAAAACCTGGGAAAATTTCTTTTTTTTTCGAACTTATACAGTGAGCATAGCATGCAAGAGAGTCGACCAGAAGAATTCAGATTTCATTGGAAAAATTTAGTGGGTACAAAGTGGGGATCACTGTATATTACTCTCATTCTTTCCCTTAAGAATATTATTTATCTTTTGTGTACTTTAGCATTATGAATAGCTAATTTCCTCCTCTAAAACCTGGGAAAATTTCTTTTTCTTCGAACTTATACAGTGAGCATAGCATGCAAGAGAGTCGGACAGAAGAATTCAGATTTCATTGGAAAAATTTAGTGGGTACAAAGTGGGGATCACTGTATATTACTCTCATTCTTTCCCTTAAGAATATTATTTATCTTTTGTACTTTAGCATTATGAATAGCTAATTTCCTCCTCTAAAACCTGGGAAAATTTCTTTTACTTCGAACTTATAGAGTGAGCATAGCATGCAAGAGAGTCGGCCAGAAGAATTCAGATTTCATTGGGAAAATTTAGTGGGTACAAAGTGGGGGATCACTGTATATTACTCTCATTCTTTCCCTTATTATTTATCTTTTGTAGAATATTATTTATCTTTTGTTAATTTAGCATTATGAATAGCTAATTTCCTCCTCTTAAAATATTATTTATCTTTTGTACTGGGAAAAATTTCTTTTTCTTCTTTTTATTCGAACTTATACAGTGAGCATAGCATGCAAGAGAGTCGGCCAGAAGAATTCAGATTTCATTGGAAAAATTTAGTGGGTACAAAGTGGGGGATCACTGTATATTACTCTCATTCTTTCCCTTAAGAATATTATTTATCTTTTGTACTTTAGCATTATGAATAACTAATTTCCTCCTCTGAAAGCTGGGAAAATTTCTTTTACTTCGAACTTATACAGTGAGCATAGCATGCAAGAGAGTCAGCCAGAAGAATTCAGATTTCATTGGAAAAAATTTAGTGGGTACAAAGTGGGGGATCACTGTATATTACTCTCATTCTTTCCCTTAAGAATATTATTTTTCTTTTGTACTTTAGCATTATGAATAGCTAATTTCCTCCTCTAAAAGCTTGGAAAATTTCTTTTCCTTCGAACTTATACAGTGAGCATAGCATGCAAGAGAGTCGACCAGAAGAATTCAGATTTCATTGGAAAAATTTAGTGGGTACAAAGTGGGGGATCACTGTATATTACTCTCATTCTTTCCCTTAAGAATATTATTTATCTTTTGTACTTTACCATTATGAATAGCTAATTTCCTCCTCTAAGACCTGAGAAAATTTTGTTTTCTTCGAACTTATACAGTGAGCATAGCATGCAAGAGAGTCGACCAGAAGAATTCAGATTTCATTGGAAAAATTTAGTGGGTACAAAGTGGGGGATCATTCTTTCCCTTAAGAATATATTTATCTTTTGTACATTCTTTCCTCCTCTAAAAGCTGGGAAAATTTTTTATTCGAACTTATAATATTATTTATTTAGTGGGTACAAAGTTTTATTACTCTACTTTAGCATTATGAATAGCTAATTTCCTCCTCTAAAACCTGGGAAAATTTCTTTTTTTTATTCGAACTTATACAGTGAGCATAGCATGCAAGAGAGTCGACCAGAAGAATTCAGATTTCATTGGAAAAATTTAGTGGGTACAAAGTGGGGATCACTGTATATTACTCTCATTCTTTCCCTTAAGAATATTATTTATCTTTTGTACTTTAGCATTATGAATAGCTAATTTCCTCCTCTAAAACCTGGGAAAATTTCTTTTTTATTCGAACTTATACAGTGAGCATAGCATGCAAGAGAGTCGACCAGAAGAATTCAGATTTCATTGGAAAAATTTAGTGGGTACAAAGTGGGGGATCACTGTATATTACTCTCATTCTTTCCCTTAAGAATATTATTTATCTTTTGTACTACTTTAGCATTATGAATAGCTAATTTCCTCCTCTAAAAGAATTCCATGGAAAAATTTCTTTTATATTCGAACTTTTGTATACAGTGAGCATAGCATGCAAGAGAGCATAGCATCGAGAGTCAGAAAGAATTCAGATTTCATTGGAAAAATTTAGTGGGTACAAAGTGGGGGATCACTGTATATTACTCTCATTCTTTCCCTTAAGAATATTATTTATCTTTTGTACTTTAGCATTATGAATAGCTAATTTCCTCCTCTAAAACCTGGGAAAATTTCTTTTTTATTCGAACTTATACAGTGAGCATAGCATGCAAGAGAGTCGACCAGAAGAATTCAGATTTCATTGGAAAAATTTAGTGGGTACAAAGTGGGGGATCACTGTATATTACTCTCATTCTTTCCCTTAAGAATATTATTTATCTTTTGTACTTTAGCATTATGAATAGCTAATTTCCTCCTCTAAAACCTGGGAAAATTTCTTTTTATTCGAACTTATACAGTGAGCATAGCATGCAAGAGAGAGTCCGACCAGAAGAATTCAGATTTCATTGGAAAAATTTAGTGGTGGGTACAAAGTGGGGGATCACTGTATATTACTCTCATTCTTTCCCTTAAGAATATTATTTATCTTTTGTACTTTAGCATTATGAATAGCTAATTTCCTCCTCTAAAACCTGGGAAAATTTCTTTTTCTTCGAACTTATACAGTGAGCATAGCATGCAAGAGAGTCGACCAGAAGAATTCAGATTTCATTGGAAAAATTTAGTGGGTACAAAGTGGGGATCACTGTATATTATTCTCTCATTCTTTCCCTTAAGAATATTATTTATCTTTTGTAAAATTTCTTTAGCATTATGAATAGCTAATTTCCTCCTCTAAAACCTGGGAAAATTTCTTTTTCTTCGAACTTATACAGTGAGCATAGCATGCAAGAGAGTCGACCAGAAAGAATTCAGATTTCATTGGAAAAATTTAGTGGGTACAAAGTGGGGGATCACTGTATATTACTCTCATTCTTTCCCTTAAGAATATTATTTATCTTTTGTACTTTAGCATTATGAATAGCTAATTTCCTCCTCTAAAACCTGGGAAAATTTCTTTTTCTTCGAACTTATACAGTGAGCATAGCATGCAAGAGAGTCGACCAGAAGAATTCAGATTTCATTGGAAAAATTTAGTGGGTACAAAGTGGGGGATCACTGTATATTACTCTCATTCTTTCCCTTAAGAATATTATTTATCTTTTGTACTTTAGCATTATGAATAGCTAATTTCCTCCTCTAAAACCTGGGAAAATTTCTTTTTATTCGAACTTATACAGTGAGCATAGCATGCAAGAGAGTCGACCAGAAGAATTCAGATTTCATTGGAAAAATTTAGTGTGGGTACAAAGTGGGGATCACTGTATATTATTCTCATTCTTTCCCTTAAGAATATTATTTATCTTTTGTACTTTAGCATTATGAATAGCTAATTTCCTCCTCTAAAACCTGGGAAAATTTCTTTTCTTCGAACTTATACAGTGAGCATAGCATGCAAGAGAGTCGACCAGAAGAATTCAGATTTCATTGGAAAAATTTAGTGGGTACAAAGTGGGGGATCACTGTATATTACTCTCATTCTTTCCCTTAAGAATATTATTTATCTTTTGTACTTTAGCATTATGAATAGCTAATTTCCTCCTCCTCTAAAACCTGGGAAAATTTCTTTTTTTCTTCGAACTTATACAGTGAGCATAGCATGCAAGAGAGTCGACCAGAAGAATTCAGATTTCATTGGAAAAATTTAGTGGGTACAAAGTGGGGGATCACTGTATATTACTCTCATTCTTTCCCTTAAGAATATTATTTATCTTTTGTACTTTAGCATTATGAATAGCTAATTTCCTCCTCTAAAACCTGGGAAAATTTCTTTTTTCTTATACAGAACTTATAGAGAGTGAGCATAGCATTTCATTGCAAAGAGATATTACTCTCATTCTTTCCCTTAAGAATATTATTTATCTTTTGACTTTAGCATTATGAAGAATTTCAGATTTCATTGGAAAAATTTAGATTTCATTGGGTACAAAGTGGGGGATCACTGTATATTACTCTCATTCTTTCCCTTAAGAATATTATTTATCTTTTGTACTTTAGCATTATGAATAGCTAATTTCCTCCTCTAAGACCTGAGAAAATTTCTTTTTCTTCGAACTTATACAGTGAGCATAGCATGCAAGAGAGTCGACCAGAAGAATTCAGATTTCATTGGAAAAATTTAGTGTGTACAAAGTGGGGGATCACTGTATATTACTCTCATTCTTTCCCTTAAGAATATTATTTATCTTTTGTACTTTAGCATTATGAATAGCTAATTTCCTCCTCTAAAACCTGGGAAAATTTCTTTTTCTTCGAACTTATACCGTGAGCATAGCATGCAAGAGAGTCGACCAGAAGAATTCAGATTTCATTGGAAAAATTTAGTGGGTGCAAAGTGGGGGATCACTGTATATTTCTCTTATTCTTTACCTTAAGAATATTATTTATCTTTTGTAATTTAGCATTATGAATAGCTAATTTCCTCCTCTTGGAAAAATTTGGGAAAATTTCTTTTTACTTTTTCGAACTTATACAGTGAGCATAGCATGCAAGAGAGTCGACCAGAAGAATTCAGATTTCATTGGAAAAATTTTCATTGGGTACAAAAAGTGGGGATCACTGTATATTACTCTCATTCTTTCCCTTAAGAATATTATTTATCTTTTGTACTTTAGCATTATGAATAGCTAATTTCCTCCTCTAAAACCTGGGAAAATTTCTTTTTCTTCGAACTTATTTACAGTGAGCATAGCATGCAAGAGAGTCGGACAGAAGAATTCAGATTTCATTGGAAAAATTTAGTGGGTACAAAGTGGGGGATCACTGTATATTACTCTCATTCTTTCCCTTAAGAATATTATTTATCTTTTGTACTTTAGCATTATGAATAGCTAATTTCCTCCTCTAAAAGCTGGGAAAATTTCTTTTTATTCGAACTTATACAGTGAGCATAGCATGCAAGAGAGTCGGACAGAAGAATTCAGATTTCATTGGAAAAATTTAGTGGGTACAAAGTGGGGGATCACTGTATATTACTCTCATTCTTTCCCTTAAGAATATTATTTATCTTTTGTACTTTAGCATTATGAATAGCTAATTTCCTCCTCTAAAAGCTGGGAAAATTTCTTTTTATTCGAACTTATACAGTGAGCATAGCATGCAAGAGAGTCGACCAGAAGAATTCAGATTTCATTGGAAAAATTTAGTGGGTACAAAGTGGGGGATCACTGTATATTACTCTCATTCTTTCCCTTAAGAATATTATTTATCTTTTGTACTTTAGCATTATGAATAGCTAATTTCCTCCTCTAAAACCTGGGAAAATTTCTTTTTATTCGAACTTATACAGTGAGCATAGCATGAACATAGCAAGAGAGTCGAGCAGAAGAATTCAGATTTCATTGGAAAATTTTAGTGGGTACAAAGTGGGGGATCACTGTATATTACTCTCATTCTTTCCCTTAAGAATATTATTTATCTTTTGTACTTTAGCATTATGAATAGCTAATTTCCTCCTCTAAGACCTGAGAAAATTTCTTTTTCTTCGAACTTATACAGTGAGCATAGCATGCAAGAGAGTCGAGCAGAAGAATTCAGATTTCATTGGAAAATTTTAGTGGGTACAAAGTGGGGGATCACTGTATATTTTTGTACTCTTCTTCTTTCCCTTAAGAATATTATTTTTATCTTTTGTACTTTAGCATTATGAATAGCTAATTTCCTCCTCTAAAATTATTTATCTGGGAAAATTTCTTTTTCTTCGAACTTATACAGTGAGCATAGCATGCAAGAGAGTCGAGCAGAAGAATTCAGATTTCATTGGAAAATTTTAGTGGGTACAAAGTGGGGGATCACTGTATATTACTCTCATTCTTTCCCTTAAGAATATTATTTATCTTTTGTACTTTAGCATTATGAATAGCTAATTTCCTCCTCTAAAACTGGGAAAATTTCTTTTTTTTCGAACTTATACAGTGAGCATAGCATGCAAGAGAGTCGACCAGAAGAATTCAGATTTCATTGGAAAAATTTAGTGGGTACAAATTACTGGGGGATCACTGTATATTAATAGCTCTCATTCTTTCCCTTAAGAATATTATTTATCTTTTATTACTCTCATTCTTTAGCATTATGAATAGCTAATTTCCTCCTCTAAAACCTGGGAAAATTTCTTTTTTTTCGAACTTATACAGTGAGCATAGCATGCCAGAGAGTCGACCAGAAGAATTCAGATTTCATTGGAAAAATTTAGTGGGTACAAAGTGGGGGATCACTGTATATTACTCTCATTCTTTCCCTTAAGAATATTATTTATCTTTTGTACTTTAGCATTATGAATAGCTAATTTCCTCCTCTAAAACCTGGGAAAATTTCTTTTTTTTTCGAACTTATACAGTGAGCATAGCATGCAAGAGAGTCGACCAGAAGAATTCAGATTTCATTGGAAAAATTTAGTGGGTACAAAGTGGGGGATCACTGTATATTACTCTCATTCTTTCCCTTAAGAATATTATTTATCTTTTGTACTTTAGCATTATGAATAGCTAATTTCCTCCTCTAAAACCTGGGAAAATTTCTTTTTTATCGAACTTATACAGTGAGCATAGCATGCAAGAGAGTCGACCAGAAGAATTCAGATTTCATTGGAAAAATTTAGTGGGTACAAAGTGGGGGATCACTGTATATTACTCTCATTCTTTCCCTTTTGTAAGATTATAGCTATTTCCTCCTCTAAAACCTGAAAATTTCTTTTATACAGTGAGCATAGCATTTTCAGATTTCATTGGAAAAATTATGAAAAGCTCTCATTCTTTCCCTTAAGAATATTATTTATCTTTTGTCCTTATGAATAGCTAATTTCTCCTCTAAAATTTCTTTTTATTCGAACTTATACAGTGAGCTGGGAAAATTTCTTTTTAAGAATATTATTTCGAACTTATACAGTGAGCATAGCATGCAAGAGAGTCGACCAGAAGAATTCAGATTTCATTGGAAAAATTTAGTGGGTACAAAGTGGGGGATCACTGTATATTACTCTCATTCTTTCCCTTAAGAATATTATTTATCTTTTGTACTTTAGCATTATGAATAGCTAATTTCCTCCTCTAAAACCTGGGAAAATTTCTTTTTTCTTCGAACTTATACAGTGAGCATAGCATGCAAGAGAGTCGACCAGAAGAATTCAGATTTCATTGGAAAAATTTAGTGGGTACAAAGTGGGGGATCACTGTATATTACTCTCATTCTTTCCCTTAAGAATATTATTTATTTATTTTTGTACTTTAGCATTATGAATAGCTTAATTTCCTCCTCTAAAACCTGGGAAAATTTCTTTTTCTTCGAACTTATACAGTGAGCATAGCATGCAAGAGAGTCGACCAGAAGAATTCAGATTTCATTGGAAAAATTTAGTGGGTACAAAGTGGGGATCACTGTATATTACTCTCATTCTTTCCCTTAAGAATATTATTTATCTTTTGTACTTTAGCATTATGAATAGCTAATTTCCTCCTCTAAAACCTGGGAAAATTTCTTTTCTTCGAACTTATACAGTGAGCATAGCATGCAAGAGAGTCGACCAGAAGAATTCAGATTTCATTGGAAAAATTTAGTGGGTACAAAGTGGGGATCACTGTATATTACTCTCATTCTTTCCCTTAAGAATATTATTTATCTTTTGTACTTTTAGCATTATGAATAGCTAATTTCCTCCTCTAAAACCTGGGAAAATTTCTTTTTTTTCGAACTTATACAGTGAGCATAGCATGCAAGAGAGTCGACCAGAAGAATTCAGATTTCATTGGAAAAATTTAGTGGGTACAAAGTGGGGATCACTGTATATTACTCTCATTCTTTCCCTTAAGAATATTATTTATCTTTTTTTACTTTAGCATTATGAATAGCTAATTTCCTCCTCTAAAACCTGGGAAAATTTCTTTTTCTTCGAACTTATACAGTGAGCATAGCATGCAAGAGAGTCGACCAGAAGAATTCAGATTTCATTGGAAAAATTTAGTGGGTACAAAGTGGGGATCACTGTATATTACTCTCATTCTTTTTCCCTTAAGAATATTATTTATCTTTTGTACTTTAGCATTATGAATAGCTAATTTCCTCCTCTAAAACCTGGGAAAATTTCTTTTTTTCGAACTTATACAGTGAGCATAGCATGCAAGAGAGTCGACCAGAAATAATTCAGATTTCATTGGAAAAATTTAGTGGGTACAAAGTGGGGGATCACTGTATATTACTCTCATTCTTTCCCTTAAGAATATTATTTATCTTTTGTAATTTAGCATTATGAATAGCTAATTTCCTCCTCTAAAACCTGGGAAAATTTCTTTTTTTCGAACTTATACAGTGAGCATAGCATGCAAGAGAGTCGACCAGAAGAATTCAGATTTCATTGGAAAAATTTAGTGGGTACAAAGTGGGGGATCACTGTATATTACTCTCATTCTTTCCCTTAAGAATATTATTTATCTTTTGTAGTTAGCATTATGAATAGCTAATTTCCTCCTCTTTCAAAAAATTTAGCTGGGGAAATTTTCTTTTTTTCCTTCGAACTTATAATAGCTAATTTCAAAACCTGAGCATAGCATAGCATGCAAGAGAGTCGGCCAGAAGAATTCAGATTTCATTGGAAAAATTTAGTGGGTACAAAGTGGGGGATCACTGTATATTACTCTCATTCTTTCCCTTAAGAATATTATTTATCTTTTGTACTTTAGCATTATGAATAGCTAATTTCCTCCTCTAAAAGCTGGGAAAATTTCTTTTCCTTCGAACTTATACAGTGAGCATAGCATGCAAGAGAGTCGGCCAGAAGAATTCAGATTTCATTGGAAAAATTTAGTGGGTACAAAGTGGGGGATCACTGTATATTTCTCTCATTCTTTCACCTTTAAAATATTATTTATCTTTTGTACTTTAGCATTATGAATAGCTAATTTCCTCCTCTAAAAGCTGGGAAAATTTCTTTTTCTTCGAACTTATACAGTGAGCATAGCATGCAAGAGAGTCGACCAGAATAATTCAGATTTCATTGGAAAAATTTAGTGTGTACAAAGTGGGGGATCACTGTATATTACTCTCATTCTTTCCCTTAAGAATATTATTTATCTTTTGTACTTTAGCATTATGAATAGCTAATTTCCTCCTCTAAAACCTGGGAAAAATTTCTTTTTTTTTCTTCGAACTTATACAGTGAGCATAGCATGCAAGAAGAATTCAGATTTCATTGGAAAAATTTAGTGGGTACAAAGAAATATATTCATTCTTTCCCTTAAGAATTTCATTGGAAAAAAACCTTTTCTTTTTTCTTCGAACTGTGAGCATACAAAGAGAGTGGGGAATCACTTGGAAAAATTTATATTCACTCTCATTCTTTCCCTTAAGAATATTATTTATCTTTTTGTACTTTAGCATTATGAATAGCTAATTTCCTCCTCTAAAACCTGGGAAAATTTCTTTTTTTCTTTCGAACTTATACAGTGAGCATAGCATGCAAGAGAGTCGACCAGAAGAATTCAGATTTCATTGGAAAAATTTAGTGGGTACAAAGTGGGGGATCACTGTATATTACTCTCATTCTTTCCCTTAAGAATATTATTTATCTTTTGTACTTTAGCATTATGAATAGCTAATTTCCTCCTCTAAAACCTGGGAAAATTTCTTTTTCTTCGAACTTATACAGTGAGCATAGCATGCAAGAGAGTCGACCAGAAGAATTCAGATTTCATTGGAAAAATTTAGTGGGTACAAAGTGGGGGATCACTGTATATTACTCTCATTCTTTCCCTTAAGAATATTATTTATCTTTTGTACTTTAGCATTATGAATAGCTAATTTCCTCCTCTAAAATATGGGAAAATTTCTTTTTTTCGAACTTATACAGTGAGCATAGCATGCAAGAGAGTCGACCAGAAGAATTCAGATTTCATTGGAAAAATTTAGTGGGTACAAAGTGGGGATCACTGTATATTACTCTCATTCTTTCCCTTAAGAATATTATTTATCTTTTGTACTTTAGCTTTAGCATTATGAATAGCTAATTTCCTCCTCTAAAAATTTATGGGAAAATTTCTTTTTCTTCTTTCCCTTAAGAACTTTTGTACTTTAGCATTATACAGTGAGCATAGCATGCAAGAGAGTCGACCAGAAAATTCAGATTTCATTGGAAAAATTTAGTGGGTACAAAGTGGGGGATCACTGTATATTACTCTCATTCTTTCCCTTAAGAATATTATTTATCTTTTGTACTTTAGCATTATGAATAGCTAATTTCCTCCTCTAAAACTGGGAAAATTTCTTTTTCTTCGAACTTATACAGTGAGCATAGCATGCAAGAGTCGACCAGAAGAATTCAGATTTCATTGGAAAATTTAGTGGGTACAAAGATTTCATTGGAAAATATTATTTATCTTTTGTACTTTAGCATTATGAATAGCTAATTTCCTCCTCAAAGTTTCTTTTTTTTCTTCGGGTGATCACTGAAGAATTCAGATTTCATTGGAAAAATTTAGTGGTAAAAGGGGGATCACTGTATATTACTCTCATTCTTTCCTTAAGAATATTATTTATCTTTTGTACTTTTAGCATTATGAATAGCTAATTTCCTCCTCTAAAACCTGGGAAAATTTCTTTTTTCATTGGAAACTTATACAGTGAGCATAGCATGCAAGAGAGTCGACCAGAAGAATTCAGATTTCATTGGAAAATTTTAGTGGGTACAAAGTGGGGGATCACTGTATATTACTCTCATTCTTTCCCTTAAGAATATTATTTATCTTTTGTACTTTAGCATTATGAATAGCTAATTTCCTCCTCTAAAATATGGGAAAATTTTTTTTCTTTCGAACTTATACAGTGAGCATAGCATGCAAGAGAGTCGAGCAGAAGAATTCAGATTTCATTGGAAAAATTTAGTGTGTACAAAGTGGGGGATCACTGTATATTACTCTCATTCTTTCCCTTAAGAATATTATTTATCTTTTGTACTTTAGCATTATGAATAGCTAATTTCCTCCTCTAAAACCTGGGAAAATTTCTTTTTTATTCGAACTTATACAGTGAGCATAGCATGCAAGAGAGTCGACCAGAAGAATTCAGATTTCATTGGAAAAATTTAAGAATGGGTACAAAGTGGGGATCACTGTATATTAAAAATTTAGTGGGTACAAAGTCTCATTCTTTCCCTTAAGAATATTATTTATCTTTTTGTACTTTAGCATTATGAATAGCTAATTTCCTCCTCTAAAAACTGGGAAAATTTCTTTTTCTTCGAACTTATACAGTGAGCATAGCATGCAAGAGAGTCGACCAGAAGAATTCAGATTTCATTGGAAAAATTTAGTGGGTACAAAGTGGGGGATCACTGTATATTACTCTCATTCTTTCCCTTAAGAATATTATTTATCTTTTTGTATTTAGCATTATGAATAGCTAATTTCCTCCTCTAAAAAACTGGGAAAATTTCTTTTCTTCGAACTTATACAGTGAGCATAGCATGAGAAGAAGAATTCAGATTTCATTGGAAAAATTTAGAAAAGTAATTCATATTATTTCATTGGAAAATTATTTATCTGGTACTTTAGCATTATGAATAGGGGATCACTTTTTATCGAACTTACTCATAGCATTCTTTCCCTTTCAATTTCATTGGAAAATTTATCTTTTATATTACTTTATTCATTAAGAATATTATTTATTTTTTGTACTTTAGCATTAAAAATAGGAAAATTTCTTTTAAAACCTGGGAAAATTCTTCGAACTTATACAGTGAGCATAGCATGCAAGAGAGTCGAAGAAGAATTCAGATTTCATTTGAAAAATTTAGTGGGTACAAAGTGGGGATCACTTATATTAAAATTCTTTCCCTTAAGAATATTATTTATTTTGTCTTTAGCATTATGAATAGCAGAAAAATTTCTTTTTCTTCGAACATTATGAATAGCTAATTTCCTCCTCTAAAAGCTGGAAAATTTCTTTTTTCTCGAACTTATACAGTGAGCATAGCATGCAAGAGAGAGTGACCAGAAGAATTCAGATTTCATTGGAAAAATTTAGTGGGTACAAAGTGGGGATCACTGTATATTACTCTCATTCTTTCCCTTAAGAATATTATTTATCTTTTGTACTTTTAGCATTATGAATAGCTAATTTCCTCCTCTAAAACCTGGGAAAATTTCTTTTTTATTCGAACTTATACAGTGAGCATAGCATGCAAGAGAGTCGACCAGAAGAATTCAGATTTCATTGGAAAAATTTAGTGGGTACAAAGTGGGGGATCACTGTATATTACTCTCATTCTTTCCCTTAAGAATATTATTTATCTTTTGTACTTTAGCATTATGAATAGCTAATTTCCTCCTCTAAAACCTGGGAAAATTTTTTTTTCTTCGAACTTATACAGTGAGCATAGCATGCAAAAGAGTCGACCAGAAGAATTCAGATTTCATTGGAAAAATTTAGTGGGTACAAAGTGGGGGATCACTGTATATTTTTCTCATTCTTTCCCTTAAGAATATTATTTATCTTTTTTGTAATTTAGCATTAAGAATAGCTAATTTCCTCCTCTAGCTAAAATTCCTCCTCTAAAAATTGGGAAAATTTCTTTTAAAATCGAACTTATACAGTGAGCATAGCATGCAAGATATTTTTTTTTTTTGACCTTTAGCATTAAGAATTCAGATTTCATTGGAAAAATTTAGTGGGTTTTCTTCGAAGTTATACAGTGATCACTGTATATTTCTCTCATTCTTTCCCTTAAGAATATTATTTATTCTTTTTCTTTTGTAATTTAGCATTATGAATAGCTAATTTCCTCCTCTAAAACCTGGGAAAATTTCTTTTTCTTCGAACTTATACAGTGAGCATAGCATGCAAGAGAGTCGACCAGAAGAATTCAGATTTCATTGGAAAAATTTAACTAGGTACAAAGTGGGGTTATTCACTGTATATTACTCTCATTCTTTCCCTTAAGAATATTATTTATCTTTTTTTTCCATTTTGCTGGTGAATTCTTGAAATGTTTCCTCAATTCATTCCCAAGGAAAGGGTGAATTACACAAATTGGCCGGGTGGCCGGGTGAAAGAAAGAAAGAAAGAAGGAAAGAAGGAAGGAAAGAAAGAACGAAGGAAAGAAAGAAGGAAAGAAATAAAGAAAGAAAGAAAGAAAGGTATGAAGAAGAAAACAAGGAAATCATACCAAAAGAAGCAAGTAAAACATATTTGTGTGAGGAAAAAGAAAAAAAAGAAAAAATAGAAGCGTAAAAGAAAGCCAAAGAAAATAAAAGACAGAGAAAGAAAGAAAGAAAGAAAGAAAGAAGAGAGCGAAATGGGAAAAATTCTAAGAAAGAAAGAAAGAAAGAAAAGTTAAAGAGAAGCTGGAATGAAATGCATTTTTGTCCGTGAAGAGTTGCTGACACAACAACATCGGGATGATACTGAACACATTATCTGGTGTCGCTTATAAGCTAAATCAGAGCTATCCACAAGGGAGATAACTCTGTTTATTAAAGGGAGATAATTCTGTAAGTAAAATGTTAAAAATTTAAAGGAATTACGACACGTTGTACGAATTACCGTTTTGCTTTAACCCAAGAGCATCTCCCATGAGGATCAAATTGAAAGACTTTGGTCTCCCAAATGAAAAAACCTTTAAAAAAAACTGGAAATTTCCTAATGGAATAAATTCATAACGAAATGGGAAGAATATTTTCTAAATTAAATAATTAAAAATCAATAAAAAATTAAAATATTTTCCAGTTGAACACCATTTCTTTTTGTGATATTAATTTTACCAGAATTCAACACGATTAAAAAATAATTAAGTACTTGTCCAGCAAATTGTTACGGGTGGATCCAGTCAGTTCTTCATTAGGAACTCGAAGTCTGAATTATAAACCAACAAAATAATCGTAAATATTTAAATTATTTATGATTAACCTCGGTTGCATCCATGCATATTTTATTGTCATTTACAAAGTTACCTCCCTTGTAAAGTTACCTCCCTTACATCGTTATGTCCCTTAAAAAACGACTGTTTTCACACAGGAAAGGTAATTGATGTAAGTAACAAGTAATAAATAGGTTTGAATAGTTTATTTTTTAAGTTCATCACTATACAGTTTTGTCGAATAAAGGTTTTTACGAAAATAGGAAGATGGTTATTATTTTGATAAAACTATTTATTGTACTTCTTCACAGGATTTATTTATAATCAGCATTTAATCCGCGGAGATCAGCGGTCACGACCTAAAATGGTGTTCTTCAAAAGAAGATAGAAGAAAATTAGTAATAAAATAATAATGGGACCAGTTTATTGACTGCGTACTCCACCAAGTGTCAGTGTGGTGTGTTTTTTACGCTTTGCCTAATTTAGTATTTGCAAGGGACTTTGCCCTACACCTTCTGGTGTGGTAATCATCAGTGTGAAAATAAAGGATTCACTGTCACTTTCTCTTTCGCTTTTCTTGTTTTTGTTTTTGTTGTGGTTGTTTTTTTGTTTTTTTTCTTTTCTGCTCTCTTATGGAAAGCAATTGGTACAAGACGTTGTCCAGTCTTCATCAGAGGGAAGATTCACCGGGCAAGCCACCTTTCATCAAACCACGTGACACACTCCGCATGCACACAAACACACACACATACACATACTCACACATACGCATAATTATTTGTCTTTCCTTTATTAACGGGTCGTCAGGATTAACGGGTCGCCAGAATTAACTAATGTCACGCCGACGAATCCAGAATGCAATTACTACAACCAGAATGCCTTTCCTTGTTCTAGAAATAAACTTAAAATATTGTACAATTTTAGCTATTGACACTTTATGGTAAAAACACATATCTTTTTTTTTTCTTTTCCGTTTTCTTTTTTTCTTTCTTTTTTTTTTTTTTTTTTTTTTGTTACACACGCACACAAAGAATAGTTTATAGTTTGAGTGTATTGAATTGGTTCTATCCCAGGTCTCGAATAAATTATTATACGAAAATAATGAATAATCTCTCTCTCTTCTCTCTCTCTCTCTCTTCTCTCTCTCCCTCTCTCACCCCACAACCACTACTACTATTTTAGGGCGAGGGAAGTACAGTAATAGCAGTCTTTACTTTCGGGCAGCATGACCACGTGACTTTCTCTCAATGTAGTTTAGGGAGTTAATTTTAAAAGTTCCAGCTTTAGATAATAATAACAAACATTTGAAAAGGGATAAAAATCGTTACAAATGTCACGTACTTGTTTACTTTCTGACTATACGTTCAAATCATGGCAGTATTCAGTAGCTAATCATCTGTTTGCTTTAGTCTGACAACTTATGGACAGAGAAAGAAAACGGCACACAGAAAGAAGACCACTGATCATTCACACCACTCATCCAAATCTAGATAGGTCCAGAAGCAACGCACATATCGAGGTCTTCTGTTAATATAAATAGCGAGGTTGTATCCATAGCCTGCTTGCTAGGCCTTTCGCTTAGCTGTCATTACCAGGTTTTTCCCAATGGCCACCCATCTTACTGCCCAGGTTCATGTTCTTCACTGTGATATGGTTGTTATCTAACATTGGTTATTATAAGGAATAATTTTCATTTTCACCACAATCTTATTTTTCTCCTCTTTTAAATCATTTGGCAATAGACAAACTCCCAGTACGTAAAGGTCAGAGTAAATTTGCCTAAATTTCTTCAATAATGTTAATAATAAATGCACTGATACTCCACCAACCATGCCCCCCCTGACTTCTAACCTTAATTGAAAGAGGTGTTAATATGAACATGTTTTATCTTGGTGAATCAAGATGGGTTATCTCGTTCAGTGCAACAGATTTGCTTGATCTTAACCCGTTGGACATGTCTCCTAGTGGTTGACACTGTGAATCTCTGTTCATGAGTAGGCGTAATGGAGACGAATCATGGCCAGGTTTCGGAAGTGTTTCTTTTCTTTAAGTTTAAAGGATGACGCCGCCAAGGTGACTTGGGAGTTATATCGCGATAATTGGGAACACACTCAAATCAGTGACCGTATGAGAGGACTGGGTTATCCGATCTGAAGGTATTTCTAATTAGGCCCCACTTGCACAATTATACGCTGATTTTATCAAAACCTGTCACCATATAGCGCACATTTTTTAAATATAAGGTTCGTTGTATTCTTACTGGATATATTGGGCAGCATATAATTATATCCAAGGGTCACTATGTTGACCAGTTTTAAAGTTAATAATTACAATAATAATATGGGTAGAGACTTTCTGATGAGAAAGTCAAAGCATGGAAGGAAAAAAAAAACGTTGCACGAAGTATTTGCACAAGTAACCGAAGATATGCCTGATCCGTCATCATAGAGGTTACTTAGTCACGGGTTATTGAAGAAAAAACCCCGAAGGGATGATCAGGGCAACACAACAGTAGGCTCTATGATATCAAGTGCTCTATTGATAGAACCGCTGTACAGATTGTATAGGAAGTTTACGAAGAGTGTGCAACACATTGTCAATAGCTGTACTCAGCTGACACAAAAAATAATACAGACGACTTTATGACAAAGTAGCCAACAGAATACATTGGGAACTCTGTATAAAGTATAGTCACAAAATATCAGGACTAACAAGGTTCTCTTTCATTGAAGTTTGTCTTGCAAACGATTTGCTCGTTCGTTCAACCTTACAGTGGCTTTGTGATAGTTTAAGTAAGCTTTTCGTTGCAGTATAAAGTTAATAGTTGGCTGAAATATTGCTGGACTTAATGCAAAACTGAGAGGAAGTGTTGACAAAGGTGTCTTTGCCTACAAATCGGTAAAGTACTCACGCCGAAATGTTTTTTTCAAAATGTAGAAACAAACATCATTTCTTTCCCTACCACATGGATGGTGGAATCTGGATTTTCGGCTGTTTTGAATGTTTTCAGTAGAAAAAGAAAATAAATTAGATCTCAGCAGAGGAACTTTCAGACTAAGACTGAAAATTTATTTGTGATATCTTGCGTCAGAAACACCAAGATTAAGGTAGTCACTAGCTGAATGGACTAAGACTTAATGACATCATCAAAATTGATTATGATATCTTGTGTCAGAAACACCACAGATCAAGATAGGCACTCGCTGAATGGACTAAGGCTGAATGACATCATCAAAATTGATTTTGATATCCTGTGTTTATCCTTGTTTACTAAAATAAATTTTAAAGTTTAAATAGACTACTTTGTCTTTTCATTGAATATTTTAGTGTGAAAGTTGAACAGCTTAAAAGTAAAAGTAGGAGTTGTTCATTTGAATTTTTTGAAGAAAAAAAAATGTCCATGGGCTGAAAAAAGGTTGAGAAGCACTGGTATAAACCACACTGTGGGTGTTGAACATAAACAAATGAGCCTGAGCAGAAGTCTGCAACAGGGATTGGCTATCCGCCCTGGCAGACAGGCATACTCGGTTACACAATTAATCTTCTTTTTTAATCGCGTGACATAATTCCATAATTCTCACTGGTATTCGAGTCTAAGTAAAAGACATTTCATGGCACACAGACAATCCACAAATGGATGTTTGCCAAAATGCACTATTCCTTTTTTTTCATTTTCTCTCATTTAACCAAAATCAATTCCCTGTAGGTTACGCGGATCGGCATACACCTGATGAAGGCCAATGGGTATAACGACTGAAACGACAACAAAAAAATGAAGATAATCGTCTGCATGTAACTAATGTAAATAAAGTATTAAGAAACATGAAATTTAATTAAAAACAAAGCGTGCTTTACTGCTATATAATTTCTGTCCTCTTATATGGTATCGAATGCTGGAGAATTTCCTCACAGATGAAAAGGTGACATGCGGCAACAGAGGTGTGGTTCTACAGAAGGATGCTAAGAATCCCAGGGACGGAATATGTAAGAAATGAGGAACTTTTAAGGAAAATGGTAACTATAAGAACACTTGTATATATAAACAGAAAGAGACAGTAATGACGAAAGAAGGCTTGGAGAATATGATACTCAAAGGATATACTGAAAGTAAGAGAGGCAGTGGGAGGCCACGATTAACCTACCTGACGAGGTTGTGTAAATGGAAACAAGCATACATACGTGGTGCATGTATGTGTTTATGTGTGTGTGTGTGTGTGTGTGTGTTCGTGTGTGTATGTGTGAGTGTGTGTCTAAGGCTTGGGGAATCTGACACTCCCAGGACATATTGAAGGCAAATGGCTCTTCGACGTGGTATAATAGTTAACAAGCTTGTCTCGCTAGATCACTTACGACCGAGTAGCGAGTTCGATCCTCACAGGGTGCCTCATACTTTTGACCTAGTGCCACATCTAAACTACGCTTAGAAAATCATTTGCGCACTTCGATGTAGTCTTATGGTTAGCAAGCTTGTCTCGCTAGATCAATTACGACTGAGTAGTGAGTTCGATCCTCACTGGGTGCCTCATACATTCGGCCTTGTGCCATACCTAAGCTGCGCTTAGAACATGACATATTGAAGGAAAGAGAGCAGAGGGAATCAGAGACTATCTTGCCTGACGAGTTTGTGTAAATGGATGATATAACAAGGATTAAAATCGTTAGTTAAGATACAAGCATTAATTAGAGCTACAAAGGATAAGAAGTTGGGAAGATCCACGTCTTAAATGGAGACCAGAGATGAAAAGAACAAGGTCTCCGTAATTCTTATTAAATAGCATCCCACCCAATACATTCCTATTCCTACAAGTTTAAGTAGCGACAAGGTTAGTATATTTCTCTAGAGAATTTTTTGTTCATAAAGTTTGCTTACCAGACCGAGAAATAAGTTTGATTCTATTTGGAAGAGAAGAGTAAAAACAATGAAATCAAAGTTCCCTGCATAGACGCGTCTTTTATTAAATTATTCTTTTGTGCGAGTCCTGGGTATGACGATAAACTACATCAGACAGCGAGGCTTCTGATCAGGAGATTGGAGCCTTCCAAAGGTGTGAAACCACCTCCTAATTGCTGTTGTTCCAACATCCACACTGACTCGGGGTGATAACACCTCTTAGGGTCCTAGCTATGGGCAAATAATGACCCCGCCGAAAAAAAATAAAAATAAAAAGATAAATAAAAATACATTTCTTATAATAAAAATACCAGCAATACATTTTTATATAAAAAAGGACAAACACTACTTATTTATAGTAAAATGACCCACAATGTATCCTTTAACCCTTTGAAACCTGCGTCCCTAAAAAAATTTAATCCTTCTGTCTGAGCTCCTGAGTCCAAATTCTCAAATAATTGGTATTTAATGTTTCATAGTAGATATAAAATAGTTACAAGTGTTTATTCACCGGTTGAACGGTGGGTGGATATTAAGTCATTTTTCTCTACCGCTGGTAAAGCGGTGGTCAGGGCTCAGCGAATTAATGCAAAATAACCAACAATCCTTTTTATAGTAAAATGACCAACAATACATTTTATCTGTAGTTGAAGGTAAACAATTGTGTTTAAAATATATTTACTTGACGCCATCAATTTCTGTTCAGATTATTTAGATTTCGGCATTAAATGACCCATAGAGGTGTTGATATATACCTATATTGCTTGACTCTTAAACGTTTTATTCTGTGAATAAGGTATGCAAAAAGTACAATCAACCAAACAAGAAACATGAAATAACTCTTTCATGACATTTCTCTATATAATATCCAATAATTTATTAAAGAAATCGAACTGTATTCCAAAATATAACTTCGACAAAACTACAACATAAAACACAAATATCACCGCCTCTATTAATTATGTCCACACAAACATGTATATGCACAAAAGTTGAGTATCATCTACCATGTATTCAAATGTAAAACCAGAATAACATATATATTTTTATTGCCTCAAAGTTCTCAAGAAAATTAAATTTCGACATTCAATGACCAATAAGGAGTTGCTGTGTCATTAAACAGACAAATCAATCAATCAATATTATTTTGTGCCGAATACAAGTGCGGTCTGGAATAGTCATGCCGGTGGGGATTTGGTTCAAATAAATGTACTACCAGGAATACTTCTATACATTGAATCAATGGGGGACAAATTAACCGCGCCGCGGAGAAAATTATTTGTAAAATATTGAGCGTGCCGTGCGAAATAAACACCTTACAGTGTGGTGGGAAAAATGAAAGGAAACATTTTAATCATGCCTTGAATTTGGCACACAAGATTAGTTAGAAACCCTAGAAGTATTTACTTTACGTGTTTGTTTCGCAAGCTTATTTAAAGGTCACAAAGTTCCGTCGGATTAGCCAATTGATACCAGTTGTCCGGGAATGTAAATATCCAAGGTGCTTGTGTTTGATTTCGTTTAATTGTCGATTGTTAATCCAAGAAAAGACAGAAACCAAACTTTGATGACCTTCATAAAAGTTTTCATTCTTTTTTCGCATCTTTCTTCTAAAAAATACAAACTATTCCAGCGAACTACAATTTGTTAAACTTTAAAAATAATCATGTTTCTTTGTTTCTCATCTGATCCTCTTGAAAAATGATTGATTTGATTTGTTTTTTACGTCTTATCAACATTTTGAGGTTATTTAGAGCCAGAAAATATTTTTAGATTGTAAGAACTTTTTGAGTTAATAATAATTTTCCTGGTTCAAATTATGCTATTTAACCCATAGCTGGGTTGCATGTGGATTCATACCTTTTTCGAATGTTATTTGTAAGTGAATATAATGAAACTGACTAGAATTGAAACTCTGATTTCCAATTCCGAGCCATAATCCACTACAATTTCTTACAGTGCCTGGTATTCCCAAGCAATACTGACCTGGCTCGATGTTGCTTAACATCACTGATCGCACGAGAAAAGGTGTTTCGATGTGATATGGCCGGAAGCGTCTTGAAAAATTAATAATAATTTTTTAAAAAATTATTATTCTATAATATTTTCCTCATTATAAAATGTTATCCGTTCGTCTTCTTGTATATATATTATCCTCTCAGGAAGTGAGCGATCATGGATCTCCACAACTTCCTAACCGTTATAGCCCTAAGTAGCATTTGATGCTCTTTGACTTTGCTCTGTTACGCATTTACACAAACTCACTATGTAGATGAGCTCCGATTCAATTTGCTCATTCAGCCTGCAATATTTCCCGTGAGTGTTAAATTCTCCAAGCCCTCTGTCCTCATTATGTATCCCAGAAATCTCAACTGTCTCTTTCTGGTTCTGAGCAAAAATGTCCTTTTCATTCCCAATTTGTGCTCAGTCTATGCTATTCTCAGTATCCTTCTATAGAATCCAATCTCCGTTCCTCAAGTTTCTACTGTCGTGTCCTCCAGCTTTTATCAGGTACATTTCAATCCTGGAAACCTTCAAAGAATTTCATACTGAACACTTTCTTTAATTTACAGGGCTAGATTCTTCTCGTTCTGCTGATCATGTGTAGGGATATCTCGTCTCGTTTTTATTTCGTATTGATCAATTATTGCTTGCCTTGTTTCAAGTGAGTTTGTTTGCTCGTCTCAGACCTAGGGATTGAACTCACAATTACTATATCATAAAATTCACAAACCAATTTCAAACTGAACCCTTTATTTAGTTTACAGGGCTAGATTATTCTCGTTCTGCTGACCATGTCTAGGGATATCTCATCTAGTTCTTATTTAGTATTGATCAGTTATTACTTGCTTTGGTTCCAGTCTGCCCTTGTCGGCCTTAAGGATTGAACTCACAATTACTATATCATAAAATTCACAAACCAATTTCAAACTGAACCCTTTATTTAGTTTACAGGGCTAGATTGTTCTCGTTCTGTTGACCATGTCTACGGATATCTCGTCTCGTTCTTATTGAGTACTGATCTGTTAGTAATGATGGTTCCTGAATGTGCGTGATATGGTTCTATTAAGAGGTAAAAGGAGGATAGATAATAACTGACCCTTGATTTGAAGATTTTAGGATTGCAATGTTCAGGGAAACATACATGTGAGAGTTTGCTCCATAAAGTAGCAGTTCTTGCGTAGGTGGGAGCTAAGTGGGACGCAGAATACGGGGTAAATTAGAGTGTTTCGATTCCGTGAATGTAGCATGGTGTGTCCAAGCGGTAAATGTCTGAACTGGCGCAACTGAACAGTAGAGCTCAAATGAATATTTGCCGTGGAAATAGCAATAGAAAACCGATAGGCTTGCGACATTGCGTCTGTGGGGAAAGTCGCTGCAGGGTGGAAAATAAATCAACTCCCCCTACAAAACGGTGTAAACAATATTGAACCCTATCAAGGCGAGGGTTGAGCAATGCCAGCACAGACATGACAACAATATTTCGTTTTGGTCTAATCTGACTCTTCTACAAGATAACTGATATTCCTTCAATATTAAAGCAAAACTTGGAAAAAATCGAAGAATACGTATAGAAAAAGGCGATAAATGTTCCTAGTGAGGATCTGCCTCAGTAAATCCTTGCTACCCCTCCCATTGGGTAAATTTGGAGCTTCGTGTCTACAGAAGAAACGGAGTGACAAAAGTGAAATTATACATTTTTTTTAATTGAAAATTTATTATAAAATATTATAGACTATTAGTTTATTGGATCGTTTACAAGAATAATTTAATATTGATACTGGAAGAAAAAATTCTTTTTTAAAGCTAAATAATTGTCTTACATTATGTGTTATTTCAACAACTTTATACTCACTAAATTAAACCTTGTTTAAGAATAATTTTATATTGTCAAAATTCTAAAAACTCATACAATTAAAACTAATGCAAAGCAATATTTATCAATTTATAAAGACATAAAATATGAAAACAATTTTTATTCATAAATTTATAAAAAAAAGTAATTAAATTATTAAACTATATGAACCAACTAGAATAATAATTATAATTATTATTTACCATTTTATAAAGTTTGAATCAATTGGCAATTAGCTGATGTTTTGCCAACCATTCCAATAAACAATATAATAAATAAATAGTATAAATAAACAACCAATTAAATAATGTTTATTATTTTTGTTGTCAATTCTCAAGAACAAAAAAATGTATAAATTTACTTTCATGTTTCGGTTTTATTATAATTCTAATAATCGCTTTTTTAAAAAAAAAATAAAAAATAAAGAAAAACATTGCCGAGGAGGGAAGATAGTTGAAATAATAGCGGTGTCATGGGTAAAAGCGTCCTTTTGACACGTCGTCCTAATGCAAGCACGTAGAACCCTGTTTGCTAAAAAGTTTCGCCTAACATCAGAAAGCATTTAGCAAATTAAAATATTTAAACCAACTGTAAGGAAATCCTTATTATTTACCATTTTATAAAGTTCGAATCAATTGGCAATTACCCGATATTTTGCGAACAATTCCATTGAATAATCTAATAGTGTTTATTATTTTTGTTGTAAACTCTCAAGAACATAAAAAATGTATAAACTGACTTTCATCATATGTTTAGGTTTTATTACAATTCTAATCATTGCTTCTTAAAATCAATAAACATTGCCGAGGAGTTAAGGGAGTTAAAATAAAAGCGCTCTCACGGGAAAAACCGCCATTTTGACACCATGTTTTTTTTTTTTGTTGTTTTTTTTTTATTATTTTCTTTTTTGGTGGGGGCAGACACGAAGATCCAATTTTGCCCTTAACTGTTTCTTGGCAAGGTGCCAACATTTATTCTGTATTCGAAATAACTTCTTTTCAGCAAAGTCTACGCTTGTCTTTCCCCGTGACGCGAATGTTTAAGTTTATCGCGTTCTCGCCAGTCTTCGACAAATCGCGAGATTTTGATGCCAGTGTTATAACAGAAGAGGAAAAATGAACGGGTAACGGTGTTGCAAAAGGTGCTTTCTAAAAGCTAAACAAAGTATTAAGAAACAATAATATTTCCTTAGAAACAAAGACTGCTCCATTGCTATGTGATATCAATCATAGGTTCGCCTATACTGACCGTAACATAGGTACCCTCTCATCTTTTCTATAAAGGTGCTCTTGAAAAGGATCTCCAATCAGTGGTTTACTGGGGCAGTAAATGGCTTGTAAACTTTAATGCCGCCAAAATTAAACCAAACATTTAACCGCCACAGAGAAACGTCTCTGCCCACCCCATCAGCATGATTGATGCCCGACTCCGTGAAAGTGTCTCACTGCACCTTCTTGGCTTCACGTTTTCCAATAGCTTAAGGTGGAACAACTACATTGAATCAATAGCTGCATCCACTGCAAAGAAGGTCGGTTCACTGTGTCGTGCCAGAAGTTTTTTTCTCGTCAGAGTCTATCTTACACATTTAAAAATCTCCATTCGTCCATGCATTGAATACTGTTGCCATATTTTTGGTCTGGTGCCCCTGCTGTTCATCTCGAAGTTCGCGACAAAATCAAAAGAAAAATCTGTAATGTAATCGATCCTGTCTTGACATCTCGACTTCAGTCACTGTCTCAGAGATGTGATATGGCTTCCCTCTGTCTTTTCTACAAATATTTTCATAGCAACTGTTCTGATGAGCCATTTCCCTGATGCCCCGATAACATGAATTCAAGCGTGCTACTAAATTGGCATCTAGGTCCCACCATTTTACTGTTGACATAGTTAAATGCAACTGCCACTTCTACCACGGCAGTTTCTTTTCTCCCACTTCCCGACAATGGAACTCCCTTCCTCTTACTTGCTTCTCAGATAACTACAATCTCCAAAAATTTAAATTCAATTTAAATTCAACGTCAATCGACATCTTCTGTTGCCTTAACCCCCGTTCCTCTTTTACCCTTTCCTTAATCCCCCCCTATACACTTTCCCTCACTTTCATTCTCTGTACCCCCTGCGTGCTAGTGGCACTCCCGCATTGCTTTTTGTATGATATGCTCAAAAAAATACTTTCATGGTAATTGTTCTGATTCTCCGCTATGGTGCCTAGACTTTATAAATTTAAGCGCAGTACAAGATTGGCGGCTAGGTCTCATCATTTTACAGTTGAAGTGGCTAGATGTAACCGTAAGTTCTTTGTTAACAGCTTCTTCTTTTGCACTTCTCGCTTGTGGAACTCTCTTCCGGTCGGATTCATGCTTTCCAGCAAATCGTCAAAAATGTCAGTCATTATCTTATGTCTTCTGAATTCCAGTTATTTTATTTATCTCTCCCCTTAATTATATTTTTCTTCTCATATTCTCTCGCACTCAGTAACCCCATTATTGCCTTGCCTTGCTTGGGGTGAGATGATTTTTAAAAAAAAGGATCCGCTTGTATGGCAGTGCATTCTAGACAATCTTCTCACAGATGAAGTGGAAACTGGAGGCACGAGAAAAGTGGTTCTACAGAAGGATACTGAGAATTCCTTAGACGAGTAAGCAACGAGGAAATATTAACGAAAATGATAAGCAAACGAAAACATGCTCATAATCGGAAAGAAGCAGCTCAAATTTTTTTAACACATTATGAGGAAGGAAGGCTTGGAAAATGTGAAACTCATGGGGCATATGGAGGGTAAGAGAGATAGGGAAAAGCAGCAGGCCAACTAACTGACGGATTTGTGTGATGGCGAAGCAACGAGAAGGGTAACACTGCTAAGTTCTACGAATCATGGGAAGTTGTGGAGAGGCATGATTTTACAACCTGAAGAGACACGGCATATTGAAGAAGAGAAGCTCTGTGTTTGTTCACGTTTAAAACAACCAGCGTTTTCTACGTGGGTAACGTTTACAATTCCTCCAAGCAACAGAGATTGGTGTGTGCGTGTAGTTTGTGTTTTATGTCTGCAGCGATTCGTGAATAAGAATTTATTTATTTGTTGTTTTTTTTTTTTATTTGTTTTCGTTTACTTTTTTATTTTATTTTCTCTTTTGGTTTTGTTTGTTTGTTTTTTGCTTGTTTGCTTTTTTTATTTGTTTTCGTTTTCTTTTTAATTGTTTTTTTTTTGTTTTTTGCTTGTTTGCTTTTTTTATTTGTTTTCGTTTTCTTTTTATTTGTTTTTTTTTTTTTTGCTTGTTTGCTTTTTTTATTTGTTTTCGTTTTCTTTTTTTTTTTTTTTTTTTTTTGCTTGTTTGCTTTTTTTATTTGTTTTCGTTTTTTTTTTTTTTTGTTTTTTGCTTGTTTGCTTTTTTATTTGTTTCATTTTCTTTTTTATTTGTTTTTTTTTTTTTTGCTTGTTTTTTTTTTTTATTTGTTTTCGTTTTCTTTTTATTTTTTTTTTTTTTTGTTGTTTGCTTTTTATTTATTTTCGTTTTCTTTTATTTGTTTTTTTTTTTTTTTGCTTGTTTGCTTTTTTTTTTCACTTCGTTTTCTTTTTTGTTTTTTTGTTTTTTTTTGCTTGTTTGCTTTTTTTTTATTTGTTTTCGTTTTCTTTTTATTTGTTTTTTATTTGTTCTTTGCTTGTTTGCTTTTTTATTTGTTTTCGTTTTCTTTTTTGTTTTTTTGTTTTTTGCTTGTTTTACTTTTAAAATTTGTTTTTCGTTTTCTTTTTTTATTTTGCCTGTTTGCTTTTTTTTATTTGTTTTCGTTTTCTTTTCTTTTTTCAGTTTTTTTGCTTGTTTGCTTTTTTGTTTCGTTTTCTTTTTTTTTTTTTTTTTTTTTTGTTTGCTTTTTATTATTTGTTTTCATTTTCTTTTTCTTTTTATTTTTGCCTGTTTGCTTTTTTTTTGTTTTCGTTTTTCTTTTTTCTTTTTTTTTTTTGCCTGTTTGCTTTTTTATTTGTTTTCGTTTCTTTTTTTTTTTGTTTTTGCTTGTTTGCTTTTTATTATTTGTTTTCATTTTCTTTTTTATTTTGCCTGTTTGCTTTTTTTATTTGTTTTCGTTTTCTTTTCTTTTTTTTTTTTTTGTTTTTGCTTTTTATTTGTTTTTCGTTTTCTTTTTTTTTTTTTTTTTTTTTGTTGTTTGCTTTTTATTATTTGTTTTCGTTTTCTTTTTCTTTTTTTTTTGCCTGTTTGCTTTTTTATTTGTTTTTCGTTTCTTTTTTTTTTTCTTTTTTTTGTTTGCTTTTTATTTGTTTTCGTTTTCTTTTCTTTTTTTGTTTTTTGCTTGTTTGCTTTTTTATTTGTTTTCGTTTTCTTTTTTTCTTTTTTTTTTTTTTGCTTGTTTGCTTTTTATTATTTGTTTTCGTTTTCTTTTTTTTTTTTGCCTGTTTGCTTTTTTATTTGTTTTCGTTTTCTTTTCTTTTTTTGTTTTTTGCTTGTTTGCTTTTTTATTTGTTTTCGTTTTCTTCTTTTTGTTTTTTTGTTTTTTTGTTTACTTTTTTTATTTCTTTTTCGTTTTCTTTTTTTTTTTTTTTATTTTTGCCTGTTTGCTTTTTATTTGTTTTTTCGTTTCTTTTTTCTTTTTTTATTTTTGCCTGTTTGCTTTTTTATTTGTTTTCGTTTTCTTTTCTTTTTTTGTTTTTTGCTTGTTTGCTTTTTTATTTGTTTTCGTTTTCTTTTTTTTGTTTTTTTTGTTTTTTGCTTGTTTGCTTTTTATTATTTGTTTTCGTTTTCTTTTTTTCTTTTTTTATTTTTGCCTGTTTGCTTTTTTATTTGTTTTCGTTTTCTTTTTTTCTTTTTTTATTTTTTGCCTGTTTGCTTTTTTATTTGTTTTCGTTTTCTTTTCTTCTTTTTTTTTTTTTTGTTTGCTTTTTTATTTGTTTTCGTTTTCTTTTTTTATTTTTTTATTTTTGCCTGTTTGCTTTTTTATTTGTTTTCGTTTTCTTTTTTTCTTTTTTTATTTTTGCCTGTTTGCTTTTTTATTTGTTTTCGTTTTCTTTTCTTTTTTTGTTTTTTGCTTGTTTGCTTTTTTATTTGTTTTCGTTTTCTTTTACTTTCTTTTTTTTTCCGTTTTTGTTTTTCGGTCATTTTTTTCTCAAATTCAAGAACCCCTGCCAATGTCCCGCCCATTTCCCTTCCCACTTAATTCCAATCCGCTTCCTGAAGGCAAGTGACATTCGATTATTTTGTTTTGTTTTGTTTTTGCAATAACTTCCTGTCATTTTGTTTGTTTGCTGTTGTTTTTGCTAGCGACGGGGACTTTTGTCTTTGTTTTTGCGTCATATGACCTTTCCACGTGAAATCTTGTTTCTCCGAACCATGGACAGGGTGTATCCAACCGAAAACCCATATTTAATAACCTCATCTTGCAGACAATTAAAATTACTACATTAGAGTTGTTTATCCTGAATAGGAACTCCAAACTTGTGACCTCGTACCAGACTAAGTTAATATTAATAATTACATGATTTCTCTTCCCTCTGTCTTTTCTACTTTCACTGGTACCCCAACTGCATGAATTTAAGCGTGCTACTAGGTTGGCATTTCGGTCCCACCCTTTCATTGTCGAAACAGTTAAATGTAACCGCCTCTTCTACTCCAACAGCTTCTTCTTTCGCACTTCCCAACAGTGAAACTCCCTTCGTTTTAATTGTTTCTCTGATAGCTTTAATCTTTATATATTCGAATGTAATGTCAATCGACATTTTCTGATGCCTTGATCCTGATCCCCGTCCTTCTCTCTATCCTCTTCTCAAACACCTCTCTTTACTCTTGCTCTCATTCTCTGTAACCCCTTGCGTGCTAGTGGCACTCACGACTTGCTTGGGGTGAAATGCTTAAAAAAAGAAAAAAAAAAAAAAGAATTATTTGCTATGAAGTAATTGTTTTCAAGCGCTAATTCATTTTCTTTATTATCTATGAATTTCAAACACATATCTGTACATAGATTTATTCAACCATATATGTGCCATTTTGTTCCACTTTTCACCGTCTTTGGCGCAGCTTCAGGATTCCATCCTCTTAGAACTTGGCGTCATTCTGGCTGATAAACTGATCAAAGTAGTTTAAACATACTTTCAAAGAGTTGAAGTACTTCCCATCAAGAGTATTCTGTAGAAATCAAAATAAATGGTAACCCGGAGATTCAAAGTCAGTTGGGTACGGCAGCTGTAGTAGGATATCCCGGCCAAGTTGGATCAATTTTTGCTGGCTCGGCGGAGAGATATGAGGCCCAGTGCTGCCATTATGGAACATGACACCCTTACGCTAAAAAGATTCCGGGAATTTTCCATCGATTGCTGCCTTTTAATCAGTCCAGTTGAGAGCAGTCTTCTTTTATATGCTGTGTCTCCTCAGGACGTAGGCGACCATGGCTCTCCACAATTTCCTGTCCTTCGTAACTCTTAGTAAATTTTGTCTTTTTGTTATTTCTCCTAAACCTTGTTTCCCGCTGTCCCTACGATCTGTCCTGTGAGTATCAAATTTTCCAAGCCCTCTTTCCTTATCATGTACAGTGCTGTTCGATAAAAGTGAATCACCTGATTTTTTTACTTAAAATTTTTTTCACCTATTTTTTTGGGGGTCAAACTAATTTTTAATCTTACTAATATAAAGACCCCTTTCCGACCACCTAGTAAAAAAGTTTACTCACCCTAAGGTATTCTATTGATAATTATAATTTTGGATATAAATGAGATTTAGGGGAAAAAAACTCTTGCAAAAAAAGTGACTCACTTATTTCCTGCAACTAGTAATCAATAGAAACATAACCGAACAGCTTTAAATAAAGAATAATAGAGGTATAATTTATTTATAATAGGTAATATAGTTCGAAATATTTAATAATCTATGGGTCCTCCTTTATTTTGAATAACCTTTTCAATCCTTTTTGGCATTGACTTGATTAGGCTGGGCAAATCTCATGTCCAAGCATTAAATTCCATTCATGAAATATATGAAATTCACAATCAAATCCTCTTTGTTGCTCAACTGCTTTCTCGAGAGCCTGTACTTTATAATGCTCCATAAGTTTTCTATGGGGTTGAGGTCAGGAGATTGGGGCGGCCATGTCATAACACTCACCTGCTTCTCATCAAAGTATTCCTTCATCAATTTTGATTTGTGACAGGGAGCATTATCCTGCATAAAAATGAACTTGATGGGGTCGATTTGCATCCTTTCAGCGTAAGGGAGCAGACAAGACTCTAAAATTCTCCTGAGGGTCTTCTCAATAGGTTTTAAGAAACCAGTTCCACGAAAAGAAAAGCATCCCCAGATCATTATACTGAACGGATGCTTGACAGTACTCACTAAAATTAAAAGAGCTTTCAAAGCTTCTTCTTCGGATTTTAGATCGCTTATCCTTTGAATTTAGCTCAACTTTCGTTTCATCGGAGAAGAGAACATTTAGTAAAAAAATCAGGTGAGTCACTTTTATCGAACAACACTGTATCTAAGAATTTTCATCTGTCTCTTCCTGGTGTTAAGTGTAAGTTTGCTTTTTCTTTCCATTTTCTCTAAAAATTCATGGTTACTGTTCATTATATTTGGTCTATGGTATCTTCAGCATCCTCCTGTAGAATCACATTTCTGTTGCTACATGTCTCTTCATCTTTGTTTAGCATTTACTATCATATAGGAGGACAGATCTCACTTAACAGTTCAGTACTTTTTTCTTTGTTTCTGACGATGTTTTCCTGTCTCTTAATACTTTGCTTAGCTTTTGGAAGGCATCTTTGGCTATTCCAAACACGCCTTTGGATTTCAGCATCGCACTTTCCATCCTCTGTTAAAAGATTCTCCAAATATTGACATTTTTGTACTTGTTTGATTTTGGTATCTCTGGTTAGTAATTTGCATTTTGGTATCATCCTTTTCCTAAGAACCATCTGAAAAACGACGTTTGATTTCAAAAAAGGAGTTCCTAATACATAATGCCCTTCCAATCCCACCAAATATATAGTATCACAATAAGTCATGTGAGTATCAAATTCTCCAAGACTTCCTTCATCGTTATATTTTAGGTATTTCTTTATGATTTTGAATATAATAATCCTTTTTGTTTCCATTTTCCTTTGTTGCTAACGCGCTCCGTTCATGATATTCTGAGGATTTCTGTCGCCTCCACTATATTCCCTGGGAAGTCACTGCAATTAGCATATAAGAAAAGAGACATGTGGAGAGTCATGATCGCCTACATCCGGGCATTTAAAAATTTATAAAGTTAGTTTACATCCCATATACGCTCGGGCCATAGACCGTATTCCCCGCAGATACTGCTGTACAACGAAGAAAGTTTTGTAATAACGGTGGTGATTTTGTTGAAGTTCCCAAACTGACCATCGAATGTCACCGCATTTTCGTGTATGATTTAGTATCTTCAATTCATTATATAGTTATTAAGCACTGTCAAACCAAGTTACCAAATCCTTAATACTGACAGCATTGAAACAGCCAAGACGCCAAATGAGGGAAGATGTTTGGGCGGAAGTTTTTCCTCTTATTTATCATTAATTAACTTAATGCTGGTCGACTGTTAACTTGTGGACATGATTGTCCAAACGGATTTACATTCGCTCATAGTTTAGTGACTCAAAGGACAGCCGTTAATATGATGTGTCATTAAGACCGGCGAGAAGTGACCTCTGTTAATTTCATTGGTAGTTACCAATCTAATGAAGAAGACAATACAGAGGGATTTTACAAGAACACAAATGTACTCATTATAGTTTCTTTATGATATGTCCCTTCAGAACATCAGTAAACAAGGTTCACTAATAATGTCTATTGGTTATTAACATTGAAAATTCATCACTATTTAGGAAATATTGTGGAGTGGTCTCTCGTTGTTTTCTCCATGGTTTTCCATCTATCGAATGGCTGCAACCTAAGGCTACAGAATCCATATGTAATGATGTTTGAACTTTATTATCTATGAATTACGAAAGCAATGACTCTTCAGAACGTAGGTGATCATGGCTCTCCACAGATTCTCTTTCTTTATTATTGATGAATTGCCAATGCAATGTCCCTTCAGGACGTATGTGATCATCGCTTTCCAGAGATTCATTTTCTTTATTATCTATGAATTGCCAATGCAACATCTATGCAGGTCGTAATGGATCATGGCTCTCCACATATCCCTTTTCTTTATTATCTCTGAATGGCCAATGCAATGTCTCCTCAGGTCGTAGGTAATCATGGCTCTCTGCAGATCCCTTTTCGCGATTATATATGAATGGCCAATGTCTATTCAGGTTGTAGGTAATCATGACTCTCCACAGATTCCTTTTCTTTTTATCTATGAATGGCCAATGCAATGTCTGTTCAGAGTGTAGGTGATCATAGCTCTCAACAGATTTATAATCTTTATTATTGATGAATGGGTAATGCAATGTTTCTTTGGGACGTAGATAATCATGGCGCTCTCTAGATTCCTTTTCTTTATTATCTATGAATGGCTAATGTCGTGTCCATTCAGGATGTAGATGATCAAGGCTCTCCACAGATTCCTTTTCTTTATTATCGAGGAATTGCAGGGCGTATGTTTCATGGCATTCAACAGATTCCATTTTTATTATTTATGAATTGCCAATGTAATGTCTCTTCAGAACGTAGATGATCATGACTCTCCACAGATCACTTTTCTTTATTTTCTATGAATGGCCAATGCAATGTCTCTTCAGTACGAAAGCGATCATGGTTCTCCACAGATACCTTACATGTGTTATCTATCAATTGTCAATATAGTATATCGTCAGGCGTTGATGGTCATGGCTCTCTCCGTATTCTTTTTCTTTATTATCTATGAATGGCCAATGTCATGTCCCTTCAGGATGTAAGTGATCAAGGCTCTCCAAAGATTCCTTTTATTTGTTATCGATTAATTGTCAATGCAATGTCTCTTCCGGATGTAGGTGATCATTGCATTCTTTTCCCTTATTATCTATGACTTGGCAATGCCGTGTCACTTCCGGACGTATGTGATCATGTCCCACCACAGATTCACTTTCTTTATTATCTTTAAATTGCCAATGCAATATCTCCTCAGGTTGTAGGTGATCATGGCTCTCCACATATTCCTTTTCTTTATTATCTATGAATGACCAATGCAATGTGTCTTCAGTACGGCGATCATGGCTCTCCAAAGATACCTTTCATTTGTTATCTATGAATTGCCACTATAGAATCTCGTCAGGACGTTGATGGTCATGGCTCTCTCCATATGTTTTCTTTATTATCTATGAATGGCCAATGCAATGTCTCTTTAGGACATAGGTAATCATGGATCTCTATATATTCTTTTTCTTTATTATCTATAAATTGCCGTTGTAATGTCTCTTCAGGTTGGAGGTGATTATTGGGTCATCACAGATTACTTCTCTTTATTATCTACGAATTGCCGATGCAATGTTTCTTCAGGAAGTAGGTGATTGTAACTCCCTACATATTTTTCTTTATTTTCTAGGAATTGCCAGTGCGATGTATCTACATGAAATAGGTGTCATAGCTCTCCACAGTTTCCTTTCCTTTATTATCTCTGAATGGCCAATGCAATGTCTCCTCGGGTCGTTGATGATCATGGCTTTTATATATTCCTTTGCTTTATTATCTATGAATTGAAAATGCAATATCTCAGGGCTTAGATGATCATGACTATCTCCTTTCTTTCTTGTCTATGAAAATGCAGGTGCAATATCTCTTCAGAACATATGTGATTCATGGCTCTCTACATATCCCTTTTCTTTATTATCTATGAATGGCCAATGCAATGTCTCCTCAGGTTGTAGGTGATCATGGCTTTTATATATTCCTATTCTTTTTATTTTCTATGAATTGCCAATGCAATATCTCTTCAGGGCATATGTGATCATGGCTCTCTACATATCCCTTTTCTTTATTATCTATGAATGGCCAATGCAATGTCTCCACGGGTTGTAGGTGATCATGGCTTTTATATATTCCTTTTCTTTTTGTTTTCTATATGTGATCATGGCTCTCTACTTATTCCTTTTCTTTATTATCTATGAATAGCCGATTCACTGTCTCTTCTGGGCGTAATTCATCATGACTTTCTACATATTCCAGTTGTGTGTATTCTCAGTTGTTTTAACATGGTTTTGAATTCAGTGTCATGTTTCTCCTATACTGACTTCCAGTCAAGGCTAGAATGTTCGGCTTAACCTGAGGGAGATTTGTTAATTGGTTCATTTATTGTTTATTTATTTTGTTTTTACGGATTATGAACCCTTTTTCGATTATTTAAAACCGAAACTTATTTGAGGATTGTAAGAATAATTCATTGTATGTGCGTGTATTAAAAATAATTGAGCATAACAAGAATTATCCCAGATATAAGACCTACTATTTAACCCATATTGTAGAGGGATGTGGATTTATACCTTCCAGAAATTTATTTGTGCGTAAATGAATTTAACAAAGCCAATTGCAATTCTAAATGGCTCCCCGATTTCTCAACCTGAGCCACTAACTATTATATCACCCCCACATTTGGTAGAGAAAGAAGAGATGTATTACTGTCTTTTCTCAAGTGTATTCGTGTAAAAGTGAACGCAACGGGCTAGGTGTGGATTTGAACCCGGCTCTCCTGTTACCTGATAACTGATCAAAGCAAGTATACGCGAAAATCTTTGGTTCAACTCTTCCGCGATGTTCTATATATTCGACGAACACAAAGATGCAGGCAAAATGATCGGCTCCCTTTATCGCTGCATTAAGGACCTGACACTTCATGTTATCCTCTACATTTATAAGAGCCAGATCAGGCCGAAAATGGAGATCTGTTGCTATATTTGAGCGAGAGCTGCCCAGTTCTTATTTTCCAGTCTTGATAGAGTTCAAAAGCTTCTCCGAGTCCTTGTTGGAGAAGAATTATTTTCCAACCTCCAACCTCTCCCAGGCGGGATGTGGCCACCCTTCCACTGCTCTATCGCTAATTCTGTGGAAAATGCTCGGATGAACTATATTCCTTGGTTCCGTCAGGTCTAACCTTCAGGGTCAGGACACCGCCATGCCCCTTACATAGTAGCAAACCACCCACATCCCCTTCGCATTCCATCGTTGATAAGTAAGTTCCACTCCAGCAGCTTCTTCCCGCGAACCACTGCTCTGTGGAACCGACTCTCCAAGAAGATGTTTCCCCGACCACTACAATCTTGAGGTAACCGTTATCTTCCCCTCCGATCCGTATAAGCTAACCTTTTTAACGTAACCCTCTACCTCGAGTGGTTCCTGAGCCTTGTACAGGGTGATCTAAATAGATCAGACCGAAAATGGTGTACTTTTGTCGTATCTGGGCTTCAGCTGCCCAGACCTCATTTTCCAGTCTTGATAGAATTCAAAAGCTTTCAAAAGAGTCCTAGTTGGAGTAGAATTATTTTCCACACTCCTCCGTCCTCTCTCACACAGACGGCATGTGGCGAGTCTCTCACTGCTTTTATCGCTACTTCGATGGAAAGTGCCTGTTCCTTGGTTCCATCAGGTCTAATCTTCACGGCTAGGACCCGCCATGTCACTTACATAGTAGCAAACCATCCACATTCCTTTTGTATTACATCGGCGAGAAGTTCCACTCAAATAGCTTCTTATCGTGAACCAGTTCCCTACGGAACAGACTCCCAAGAGAATGTTTCTCCATCACTACAATCTTAACCTGTTTAGGTCAAAATTTAACCGTTATCTTCCCCTCTTATCAATATAAACTACCGCTTAACGTAACCATCTACCTCTAGTGGCACCTGAGCCTTGTACAAGATGAATCTTACTGTAAAAAAAAATATTTTCATTTTTTTCATCATAAGCATCGTTTTCGTATATTTTATCTTTTATGTTATTATCGTTGTTGTTTGTTTTTTTTTATCGCAACGTTCAGGTCGTTGCAATCTACGACCGTTTTTCGAGAAAGCAACATAGACAGGATTCTGAGACATTCAGCATGAAAGGCCGTCTACTAGTTGATCTCCAGGACTAAATCAGTAAGGCTTCGTCCATATTAGATATTCCAAATGAAATTGAATATGAATTTAAATCTCGTCGATGGCTAATTCTTGTTTGGAATCCATGTTAACCATCATACTATAGTTAGTACCCTCAACTCATCTATATATATAAATCTGACTTCCGTCTATCCATCACATCCTCTAAAATGGCCATACATTAACAGATCGCAACCAAATTTTAGGGAGAAATGCAACAAGGGGAGCATAAAGTACAGTTAGTTTTACTAGGGTGCGTAGCTTAGTACAATAAATTTTAATTATTTTTTTTAGAAAAATTAAGTTTTATTATTTAACATACAAAATACTCCCACGATTTAAAAAAAAGTTTAATGATTAAAATAACAAATAGTTATTTAATAAAAATGCAATATTGTTTTTTTCATATCTTTAAGTTTTATATATACAAGAATTCAGTTTCCAGTTCGCCCTCCATTTGCGAGAACTATAAACAAATTACAAAGCAAAACACTTCAAAATGTTGAAATTTGGCTCCAGAAAGAAATATTTACTCATGGCCAGTTGTATGTTGCATTCTCAAGAGTAAGAAATCCCAAGAATTTATTCTTCGCTGTTAAAAAGGAAACAAAGAAATTTTCTTAAAAAATATTGTTTATCATGAAGTTCTATAAAATTAAATTAATTAAAGAAATTATTAAACCGCGAAGTAGGTTTTTTGTCAAAGTAATTTTCCAAACAAATCAGCTTATTCAAATTTCATCGATTGGTTTGCGAAATTAAACGAAACGTGGAGTTTGTAAATCTCAACAAAAAATGTTAGCGATGACTTCAACAATACGAAATACTGTGAGGATTTTAACACGTATTGCAAAAAAATTCCAGTTATGCTAAAATACCAGATGGTTAGTGAAGAAATTTGTATTACCTCAATCTTCCAAGACAGAATACTTTCAACTACATTGCAAATCTTGTAAGAGTATTTATATATGCTTGATCAAGTATGTGTTTGCATGTGTATTTTTGTAGTAGTAGTAGTAGTAGGTGTTGTAGACACCACTGTTAATTATAGGGTCACAGTCTCACTATAGTATGAACACAGCATCACCACACGAGGTGTTACTGCTGTGGCTTCTAAAGCAAGTTTTACGGGTTTTGAATTAAGAAATAGTCCTTCTTTTAGACCGTTTGCCAACCAAGTCTAGAGGACCTACTCTGTCCTTTTATTGTTCACTAGTTAATGGCAATTAATGGTAAATTCATATCACTTCAAGGGTATAAATGCTGGAGTATCAAAAGGGACTTAAATAACATTGAACATGACAGACAATCAAGAAAGAGAAAATTTTTAACCATAGTTCTTATGTTCACGAAGGTTTTATTTCTGCTGTTAGTTTATTAAATGATTTGATGAAAATACTTGTTGGTCTTTCTCAATAATCAGACCAATATTTCTTGTTTTAAATACGAATTGAGAGGTGTCTACGATTTTTTTTTGTTGATAAAATCTGCCATCGGTCAATATCATATATACAGAAAACAAACGAAAAAATGTTTTTTTTTTTTTTTTTTTTTTTTTTACAAAAATGAGGAAATTCGATACAGCAAAACGTTGGCTAACCAAGAAAAAGTTTGGTCATTTTCAGATTCAGCGCCCTCAAATTAGCTAAAAAAGATCTTATGGTGTCTCGACACCATTTCAATTTTTTTTTTTACCAGTGTAATATTCTTTGGATTTTATCAAGGATCTTTAGATTTAGAGCAGAAGCACTGGACCATTTATGGCACCAATATTCTAAGCATGGACGCTTCGATAATTCCGTTTCTATTATTGTCTGTGAATTGCCAGAACATCTTGGGAAAGAAAGGAAAATAGTTTCTCATTCCTTTTTTTAAATCATTTCACCCGAAACAAGGCGGGAATGTCGCTAGTACGCAGGAGGCTACAAAGAAGGCAGGTAAGCGAAAAGACTCTGTATAGGAGTCAGAATAAAGCTGAATAAAAACTGAACGGGTTTCAAGAAGATAGAAGATGGCGATTGACATTGCAATTAGATTTTTAAAGAATGTAGTTATCATGGAAGCAAGTAGATGGAAGTCTAAAAGGGGGAACTCTCGTAACAGGTAAAGAAAAATATTAGAAATATGGAAGAAATGAATAAAAACTTCTCTAAAAATAGAAGACCGAAGCTTGAAATGCATAAAACATAGAAGTATCCGCAGCATTAAAAGATTAGATGGAATATAAGACAGCGGTGTAACACCGGAGGGCATCGGTAGAACTATCTTCATATCGATGCCAAAGAAACCTCGTACAAATGCATCCGAGCTCTATCAGCTTATTGAGCCACATAATTAAACTTATTAGGATTTAAGCTCTCTCATTGATGCCTTGGCGTGGGATAATGGTTACGACTGTGCAGTGCGTTCAAACGGTGCTAGATACGCTGTAAAAGAATTCGACATTAAAATAACTGAATAGATCATAAAATAAACCGACCTAACATTGCTTATTACGGTCTGTCTCTTGATAAATGTCAATGTGTATATGGTGTAATGGAATAACCTGTCATCCCCACGAGTGACTGCACTATATGTAGTAACTACCTATAAGTATCTGTAAGTCAACGGACTACAGAGACCAGCTGAAATTTTTTCGGCTGGCAGGCAGAGCTCTCTGCCTGAGGAGAGAGGAAACCGGACGAGGCTATGCCAAAGGGCATGGTTGACCAACCCGATCCAGTTTACGCGGGTTCTACGGATATTTTTTGGCCGAGTCTACGGGCTCGGAGAACCCACGTTAAATCCGGCCTTGTGCCACATCCAAACCTCATGGAGGTGGCTTAATATTCCAGCTGAAATCTTTTTAGCTATGATGGTCGAAGTCTCTGCCTTCGGGTAGAGAGGAAGCCGGACGAGGCAATGCCGAAGGACAGAGTCTCGTTCGGAGCGGTAGACCGACCCGATCCCGTTTATGCGGGTTCTACGGTGAATTTTTGGCCGAGCCTAAGGGCTTGGATATCCCACGTTAAACTCGGCCTTGTGCCGCATCTATCCTCGGGGTGGGGGCTAGTAAATACCGAGTAGCTGAAATCTTTTTCAGCTGTGCTGGTCGAACTCTCTGCCTGTGAACAGAAAGTAAACCGGACGAGGCTATGCCGAAGTCAGAGTCTCGTTCGGGGTGGTAGACCGACCCGATCCGGCTTATGCGGGGTCTACGGGGATTTTTTTGGCCGACGGGCCGAGTCTTGTCTCGGGAAACAGTACCTGACCCCGTTTGATACGGGGTCTACGGGAATCTTTGGCTGAGCCTACGGGTTCGGATGCCCCACATTAAGCCGGGCATTGTGTCACATCTGATCGCGTGAGGAGGTTAGTAAATACACTAGCTGGGACTTGTTACTCAGCTCTTAGCTGTTGTCGAACTCTCTGCCATCGGGCAGAGTCTCATCCGGGTAGGAAGATAGACCCAAACCCGTTTATGCGGGGTTTACGGGGAATTTTTCGCCGAGCTTACGAACTCGGATGTCCAACGTTAAACTCTGGCCTTGTGCCACATTTACCCTCGTTTTCTAGTAAATATTGACTAGCTGGAATCTGTTCCAGCTGTGCTGTTGAAATCTTTGACTTCGAGCAGAGAGGAACCCGGACAAGGCAATGCCGAAGGACAGAATCTCGTCCGGGGAGGTAAACAGACCCAAACTCGTTTATGCGGGGTTTACGGGGAATTTTTCGCCGAGCCTACGAGCTCAGATTGTCCCACATTAAATTCAGCCTTGTGCCACATCCTACCCCGTGGGGAGGTTTGTAAATATTACTAGCTGGGATCTGTTGAGTACGACTCAGACTTACGCGTGAACAACCCAATAGTAGCACTCACTACTGGATTGACTTGTGACGACCTTGTGCATAACTGTTACCTTTATTCTTATTGTACTGGGTTTTTACAATAAACCTTTATTTATTTTATCTACCGTGTTTATCAAGTCTATGTTCCTATTAGCACGGAATATAAGAGTATATATGCATAAACACACAAATCTTTGATAAGGTGCGGCTTTGAGAGTTGCTGCACAAACTCTCCAAATGAAAATAAAAACTACATATACTTTATACCAGGGAGAGAGGAATAAAATGAGGAAGCGTGGTTTGGAAAATTTGGCACTCACATGGCCTACTAAAGGCAAGAGGGGCCATTCGAAAAGAGCGCATAACCTACCTAGAGAGTTTGTGTCAAAGGATGACAGAAGAAGGCTTAGGAGAGATAGAAAAAAGACAAAATTTACTCAGAGCTACAAAGGATAGGAAATTGTGGAGAACCATGATCACCAAAGTCCTGAAAGTAAAGCAGGTGAAACCTTCGTGATAATTTGATCGACGTGCTTGGCCTGATGAAACAAGATGACTTTCTATGGCTTAAAGTTGTAGAAAAATATACAATTTTTACATCATTCGAAAGAGAAATAAAGTCTGCATAAAGTGTACACAATAAAACTAATTTCTATTGTTTTATTAGAAAGATATTCTGAAATGAATAAATCTTCAACCATCAGACTTATTTTCTGTTTCATTCTCAAAAATTTCGCTTAAGGATGAAACAGAGTTTGATACTTTAATTCAATTTAATTTTAGTAATTATATTGAAGTTTTGGCTCCTGTTTTTGAAACATGAGAACTTTTATGTAGCGAAGGAATCATCTTTTTAAAAAGTAATTATAATATATATATATATGAAATAGAGAAGAGGAAATTACATCTATAATGACGCCAGCAATGATGAGGTAAACGATAGGCGGCGCTATTCTGCTAATGGTGGTTACAATAGTTCCTGTAAATCATTTGGCAAGGTAGTTTTATTGGATGACAGGTGTGGCACGGCTTGCTGAACAAACTAGTTGTGGCTGGGGCTGGGTATTGGTTGACAGATAATGTCTATAAAATCTGAGATTCCAAGAATTGCTATAAACTGACAAAAGACTTGAATTACCAAAATGTATGGTTTCGAAAAATATACTAGAAACTAAATATATAGTTTTTGAAAGAAAAAAAAAGAATTTTCTACTGCAGTTTGTTTTTTATTTCGTTTACAAATTGTTGGCATGACTTGGATTTCTATTTCTGAAATAGAAAAATTAAAAAGTAATGGAAACACATAAAGTATACAATGTATGTCCAAAATGTATATAGCGTTTTGAATATTTTCAGAACTAATTACGCAGGGTCTTACAGTGTATGAGCGAACAGACACTCTCCCAAGGGGTTTCTCAGTTAGTATACCATTGAACAAAGTTTGTCACTGAATGATTGTGACATTCATTACATAAATGAACTGGTCTGCTCGTAAAAAAAAACAAAGAATTTAGCGGGTCAGTATAGATTTTGTAGATTAGCATTCATTGGAGATTTGACAGGATTCGCAATATATTGATTTGTATCATTTTAGAAGTGAGAGTTCTATAGATAATATAAATACACTGTTTTTATTTCGATGAAAGCACCAAAGATAACCAGTAATTTGGTAACAGATTGATGACAAGTAAAAATTGAATTGTTAAATTCGCACATTTATCGCTCGAGAGAAACTGACCACTGCAGCTTATAGGGGATTATTTACCTTTTTTTTTTCTTACTGTGACGGTTTCATATTTGATTATGAATGACAACTTTGAAACTGTGCTTACGTCATTGATAACTGCATACTACTGGTCGAGTGTGTGGCGTTCTTCGTCGCACGGAGTTGTCCACCAAAATCAAATCTCCTCGTCAAACTCTATTTGATTCACAGCCATTTCCGCCACCACCACAAGGTGAGAGAAAGCGAATAGGGAAAGAGAATAACGACCCCAATGTTCGGATACGAACGGGTGATGACGACTACTGATGTGGCCTTTTCTCCCAATTCCTCACTGTACGCAGTTATCAATGACGTAAGCACAATTTCAAACTTATCATTTGTAAATAAAAACAATTTTCTCTCTATTCATAATTGTACGCTTTTATCAATGACGTTAGCACAATTTCAGACTTATCATTTGTAAATAAAACAATTTTTCTCCCAATTCATAATTGTACGCATTTATCAATGACGTAAGCAAAATTTCAAACTTATCATTTGTAAATAAAAACAATTTTTCTCCCAATTCATAATTGTACGCATTTATCAATGACGTAAGCACAATTTCAAACTTATCATTTGTAAATAAAAACAATTTTCTCTCTATTCATAATTGTACGCATTTATCAATGACGTAGCACAATTTCAGACTTATCATTTGTAAATAAAACAATTTTTCTCCCAATTCATAATTGTACGCATTTATCAATGACGTAAGCAAAATTTCAAACTTATCATTTGTAAATAAAAACAATTTTTCTCCCAATTCATAATTGTACGCATTTATCAATGACGTAAGCAAAATTTCAAACTTATCATTTGTAAATAAAAACAATTTTTCTCCCAATTCATAATTGTACGCATTTATCAATGACGTAAGCACAATTTCAAACTTATCATTTGTAAATAAAAACAATTTTCTCTCTATTCATAATTGTACGCATTTATCAATGACGTTAGCACAATTTCAAACTTATCATTTGTAAATAAAAACAATTTTCTCTCTATTCATAATTGTACGCATTTATCAATGACGTAAGCACAATTTCAAACTTATCTATTTGTAAATAAAAACAATTTTCTCCCAATTCATAATTGTACGCATTTATCAATGACGTAAGCAAAATTTCAAACTTATCATTTGTAAATAAAAACAATTTTCTCTCTATTCATAATTGTACGCATTTATCAATGACGTAAGCACAATTTCAAACTTATCATTTGTAAATAAAAACAATTTTCTCTCTATTCATAATTGTACGTATTTATCAATGACTTAAGCACAATTTCAAACTTATCATTTGTAAATAAAAACAATTCTCTCCCAATTCATAATTGTACGCAATTATCAATGACGTAGGCAAAATTTCAAACTTATCATTAGTAAATAAAAACAATTTTCTCTCTATTCATAATTGTATGCAGTTATCAATGACGTAGGCACAATTTCAAACTTATCATTTGTAAATAAGAACAATTTTCTTCCAATTAACATCGGATGGTTAGGAAACATTGTATTGCAAAAACGTTGATGTCTATAATAAAATCTAACTGGGTGTAGAGGTTCTTATTTGGTGTGTGTGTGTGTGTGTGTGTGTGTGTGTGTGTGTGTGTGTGTGTGTGTGTGTGTGTGTGTGTGTGTTCGGGCGCGCGTTTAAATTCGGTATGTTTTTAGAAGAGTTCTCATTACAGGTGATAGTGGGATTATAGATATAGTGCGGACATAGGTATCAACACTGCAGAGTGACAGTCAGTTTCAAGCTTCAATACGATTTAAAACCACACCATTGATCAGTAAACGTATAGAAGC